>VWZE01024256.1:0-29535 GCA_013396675.1 Eubucco bourcierii | reverse complement strand
AATATTCCAATTAGCCTCAAACCAGCACACAGGCATTGCCTATTTTTCCCCAGGGCATTTAAAACTATGAGAGTTTTGTATGGACTTGAGGTTCCACACCGTTCTGCTTCAGTGCACTTGAGAGCTGTGATTTGTGCTCTACTATCAATTAAAAAGGTTACTGCTTTTTTCCTTCATCCTACACCTCTGTCATTAGCAAGTCCCCTTTGGTATTCACAGCAAGTTGCCTTATAAACATCCATCCTCTGTTCCCCCCCTCACCCCTAGGGGATGGAGGGATTTAGTTCCCCACCACTTTGTTTTCTCCAACCGGTTTCTCCCCAAGGACTGACAAGGGTGGAGCATTAAGGGTTGTCTTAGGAGCAATTTCTTGCACTGCAAATGTCTGTATGAGGGTTTCCAATTTCTGGGTTAGGAGTCTGTCTGTGAGGTCCCAGGGCATGCCCTTCTGAAGCCCTGCCATAACCCCTGCTGGGTTAAGGGCCTCTCTCTCTTGGAGCTGCATCAGCGTGGCCCCAAGCCCTGGCTGGTCCTGACTGACGGTTGCCAGTTGTCAACCTGCTCTGCAGCCTGCATAGGCCTGGTTTTGTTTTTTTGAGGTAGACCACCAAAAGGGGCCAGATTTTCTCTCAAAACAAATTAATTTCTGGACTACCTCTCCACCTGTCCACATCTTTCTTCCTGACTGTTGACAGACAGGGGCAACTATTTCCTGTAGCCTCTTCTCTTTCAGGGGTGTTTAAAACCTCTCCCAGTCAGACCCAGTTTCTGAGGTCTAGTGAGCAGCAATCAATTCAGGAATACTACATAGCTCTGCCCTAGCTACCAGGCAGATCTTTTTAGGGAACTGCCCCACTGACTGAGAACCTCTGCGAGTCACTAGAGATTGCCTAATGCTTCCTGAGGACTCAGAGCTGGTAGAGGTGCAGGGCTGGGGAGAGGAAGAGGAGAGGGATGCAGAAAAAGTAGCCCTTGTTTTACAGGCATTATTCCTGTTTTATTAGGCAATATTCACAGTCACATATTAGGCACATTCATTAGGCAATGTACACATACCACAACTCACTGGGCTTCACAGAGAAGCACTGAGATTCCACAGAGTCCAACCCCCCCCTGCCAGAGCAGGACCAGACAATCTAGTTCAGGGCACACAGGAACATACCCAGACAGGTCTTAAAAGTCTCCAGACAAGGAGACTCCACAACCTCTCTGGGCAGCCTGGGCCAGGGCTCTGGGACCCTTCCAGTAAAGAAGATCGCCATTGTGTTGAACTGGAACCATCATGTGCTGCAGCTTCCATCCATTGCTCCTTGTCCTACCACAGGGCATGAGAAGGATGCAGATTTCACATCTTACACATGACTAAGCAGGCCAGCACCAATTTTTTTTGTTACCAGGATGTGTATTTACCTACTCACCTAAACGCCGACACTTCTTCAACATCAGCTTTGAAACTTTTCTCTTTCAGGGGCTGAAGTATCTCATCATACGGTAAATCTGCTGCAGAATCGCAACACAGTAAGGTGGCAGCAGACTGGCTGCTGCCCCACTGCAGCCACTTCTCAACCCTAGCAGGAGCACCACCTGCCCGACTGGCTGCAGCGGCAGTTCTTGAAGAGCAAGCTGGCAGCAGCTCCCGCCCCTGCTGTGCTCTGCCCATGGATTCCATAGGGCTCACGCCGCACACCCAACCTGTGCCTTGCCCACTTCTGTTGTCCTGTGTGCCTCCCTCTGCTCTGCATTTGCTGACAGTAGCAATGCTCTGCCCGTCGGGAGCAGAACCACAGCCCACGGTCGATCGCCTCCCATGCCCTGGCAAGCCGCTGGGCTGCAGCCGGTGGCAGGATGCTGTGCCCAGCGCCCCAGTTGCAGTCTGGTAGGCTGCCATCGCGGTCCAGTGGTCAGGCACCACTCACGTGTAAGAACCAGAAACGCCATGAGGGTAGTTCAGTAGATTTTTATTGCTTTTACCAACCTTCTGAGAAGTTACAAAAGAGAACTTTGTTCTAGCAGTAATTAAACCAATGAGGGTTGCATCTTTCACATTGAGGGCAAGTCTGAGAGTTGCATTTTCTGTATAAACTGGATATTGAGCCTACACTTGGAACTATTTTCATTTGCTTCAGATTTTGTAAAGTAAGAAAACATCAGTGTAATTAGAAAAGCAGTCATACAAAATCTGAGCTGGACAATATGCAATCACATTTCAAACAGCATTAAAACCCAAACGGTCATTCAGCTGGAGGTGCTCAGCCCTAGAAGACTCCTTTGCACAGGAGTATCAGCAAGGATAAAAAGAGAACTATAAACTGTGAGTCTTGCCGCTACAGCAACTTAGGAAATTTTGGCTTTGCAAACTCATTAATTCAGTATTCCAAATAAATGTCAACCAATAGCAAATTCAGTATGAAAGTCTCTCCAGATTAACTTAAATGCCAACTACAAAATCTTAACAAGTTTTCACTAGAACGCTTACAAAATAAAACAGATTTAAAATCGCTAAGTCATTTGCTTTATTTATTAGTACTACTTTAGCATGGACTCAAAGTTGCATGCCTCTAGTTTTAAAGTCTGCTGAAAACAAATTCTTTTGGTATAAACAATACTCCACACATTTGAACTGTACTTGATAATTAATTTGACCTAGTTGAGTAATAAAAACATTACTAATCATAAGGTTAAAAGAAAACTAAAATCACAGTGGTGTTCATCTAACAGCCTACACTGCTGAACTGGAAACCAAGTACCATTTCTCATGCGACATATAGAACACAGGTACGTGACAATCCTGTAATGCCACACAGACTCCTCCACACACACTCCTTTGCTACAGGTAGATCTCTCAGCCTGTCCAGCCCATTCATGCCCAGAGCACAAGTTAGGAAGCAACTGAACAGAGAGCTGCAGGCGAAGTGAATGGTAACTTACAGGAGAAAAGGCATTGAGCGCAGAAAAAATGGCCAAGGTCTTTGCTTGAAAAACCCCTGTACAGGGAATCAAGCTCCACTCCAATGTTTCTTGATGACAAACCTGGTAATTTGGAACATTTCACTGAATAACCATAACAGCGACATTATAGCTGCAAAATTAATCTGGGAAGAAGTTAACTGGGGCATATGCAAGCTGAATGAGAAACCTATCATTGATAATACTTAAATACTGAGGTTTGCAGAATGTAACTGAAACAAGATTGCATTTTAAGCGAAATATTTTAGATAATAATTTAAATGGAGTGATCAAAATTAAGACCTACATTCTATGTAAACATTCATATTTATAAATAAGTTAGAAGAAAAAAAACCAAGGGGGACTTCCTGAGGTGGCTCTGTAGGTAGGCACAAAGTGGCACTAAGCTCCATTCCAAGAAAGCAAGACATCTAAAAAAAAGTGCAGGGCTGTTTTATTTTCCTCTTCCTGTTGGAATGGATGTATGTTGGTGTAGTCTTCACAGGGCAAAATAAAAACCACCACTCAATCAAAACCAAGCAAAAACTGCACAGCAATTATCACTGTTCTTTTGCATCTCTTAAGGCAAAATGTATATCTAGATATAGTAAGTTACATCCTTTGTCATTTTACTTTAATTCTATGCATGGTTTTGAAGTAGAAGGCGTAAAATGAGCAGCCAATCACTTAATGGGGTTTATACACTTAATAGCAGATTATCAACTATTCACATGGGGGAAAAGTGCAAGCATTATCATGCCAGTGACCAAGACCAATGCACTAAAGGTCACTGTAAGCTACTCTGAAAGACATGGTATTTCTGGTATCAGTTGCAACTTCTATGCAACTAAAATCAAACAAAATATTGTGATTAGTCTTGGGGAGACTTTGGTTTTGTTTCCTTTCAACTTTATTAGGAAAATATCCACTTCCTGTAACACAGAACAAAACAATCTTTTAGAAGTAGAAGCCAGATACAAAGTTTGCCTGACTTCTGGTATTGAGGAGTTAGAAAAAGTCTTACAGTAATTTGTCTATGGACATTTTTGCAGGACTGTGAACATGAAGTGTAAAACACTACTGGGATTCTAGTACAAAAGTCATGTGTGTTGCAGGTAACACTATGTAAACTGCCCCAATTATCCTCCCTCTGTTGATTCAGCAAGAGCTACTTAGTAGTCAATAACTGACATGAAGATGTGCAAATTCTGCAGATGGTTTTGGGAAACCATTTGCTATAGCTTCACTGTATCTGTTTGACTGGAGGGCAAACCTGGGCACTTCCCAAAGAGCACGGACACAAGCTATGGCACAAGCTACACTGCTAAGACAAAAGGAATATCTATATAGGTTATCACACAGTATTGGTTTAATTAGCAATACAGACCTCACTGTTTTTTGCCACTGACCTGAACTTTTGCTGTGACAGTTTGGATACCATTATTCATATTGCTGTACACCATGACTGACTTTCAATTAAACGGTCATCTTACATTACACTTAATGAGAACAGGCTGTGTAACTTACATGCTATTTTAAAATGTTTCTCTTTGTTCCCACTGATGGTTTCATTTTTGTAATAGAAATTATCTTTTCTCCAAGTGACAACTGGCAGAAGAGCACCAAAATTCCACCTCAAGTGGTATTTTTCAGATGAACTCTGCCTCCCCTTGGAGTCAGCTGCTTCTGTAGGCCTTAAGAATTTCATCACGTTGTTCATGGTAAAGCTCCTAAAGCAGAATTAAGCAAACAGCATCTTCCAATTTTAAATGAGCACAGATTCTAATTAAAGCCATTGTAATGCATTCAGAAAGGACTAGTGACAGTCCAGGATGTAAAGTGATAATTTCAGAAATTAAAACTAAAAAACTAAGATGTAAGGCAAAAAATTTTATAATAGAAACTGCAGGTAAGCGGTCAAAAATTTCTTTATATATAAAATTCTCAGTATTTCAAATATTATACTAAACACTAGAACTTGAAAATATAAGTACAATAAACATACTGACTGTACCTTTGTCAGTTAGCCCCAGAAATCCTATTTACTTTAATAAATGAATATTTACTTTTTCAATTCAACTTATACAATAAAAATTTATACTAAAATAAATAAAATGTTTTAAAATAAGTTGGTGTGCTATCACATATGCCCTTTACAAAATAGATCAGAACTGTACACACAAATACCACAAGCATGAAGTACTGATCATAAAGCTACTACATAATGAAACTAAAGCTAATTTAGCCAAATACACATTAGATTTAAAAATTAAGCAAAAAAACCCAACACATTTGATGAGAACATGAAATAACCTAAAGATTATGTCATGGGGCTGAGTAAATCAGATTTNGGGGGGGGGGGGGAGGAGAGTAAAAATGAGAACAAAAGAATTCAAGAGTGCTAGCATGGAAAGTATGTGCAACCACCTATACACTGAACAGCAAATCCAATTTATGTTGTGTAAACGTGGAGTATACAGAATGGCAAATACTGATTCGGGACTGTAACGACAATTACTGTGTTCATACTACTATTAGACAGTAATGAATTGGAAAAAAAAAAAAGAGGTGGGAGTGGGAAATGTAGCAGAAAGCGATAACTTTAAAGATTAGGTAACCACCTGACTTAGGGTTCTATGCCACTTTTTGAAACAACAGAGACAGAATCCAGAAAACACTAGTATGCAGTTGAGATGTACAACAGTAGTTCTTGTCGACAGCACTTTAGTATTTGTTCTAGGAAATTACTGAAAATAGTATACCCTGCAAAATAATCAAAAGCAGTAATTGCCTGCATAGAAACACATTATAAAGCAGTATTAAAAACAAGTAATGTAGGCCAGTACCCATCAGCAAAAGCAGATGCACCTTTTATGCACATATTGATTGCTGAACATATGCAGTCATTACAACCTTCCTATTTAAAAATTAAAATTTCCAATAAAATAAATAGTGGAAGTGTGACTACCACTCATTGTATTTGTAAAAAAAAAAATTTAAAAAAACATCTTCTCCTTATGCAAACATCTCTATGGTGTTCTAAACAATGACAGAATCAAATACAGGTTGCTGCATAATGGACGTCACACTTCCACGGGCCAATACGCTAGTGATACATGTATGCACACAAACATACTGCACTCCCCTCGGGTCAGCTCTATAAAGATGTCTCAGCATCCACATATTTCACAACAGGTGAAGATTCCACATTTATTTTCACACTTTCTGTTTTTTCAGGGCTGTTAGAAAGCAAAGAGAAAAATGTGAGGTTTGTTTCACTTTGGTAAAGGTTAATGTTCAAACATGTTATACTGAACAGAGAATACTGAAGTACTAATGTAAGGACACCTTTATAAGGATGTCTTTCTATTACATTCTAGTACTTGTTAAATACTACTCAGAGAAATAACAAACTTAAAGAAAGAAATCATCTAAAGAAACATCTCATCTTCAAATACCATTTGAAAAACACCTTCTGAAAAAAAATAAAAACTCAAACCCCATCCCCCACCAACCCACAAAAACTTAGTTTACAATGTTCAAGAACATGTACCAAGCAATATTATTAACATTGTTTAATTACTGTTTGAGGCAACAATTTTGTTCACAATACAATACTGGGGAAACATTCCAGGGCACCACACTTGTAACAATAGCAGAGGACAGTTCAGAATATGCCTAGGTGTCCATCTGTTCAAGTGGAAAACCCTGAAGAACATGGACTGGTTGGCACCTGAACACCTGACACTGAACAGCACCTTGTCCAAGGACACAAAGGAGTGTCTTGAGGTAGTCATGGGACAGGAGAAGAGAAACTGGAACAGTATAAGACAGGATTCTTCAGGCATGAATTTTAGAGGGGACAATAACATCAGTGGAGTTGCTTTAGAAGGGAAAAAATTATTAGAAATTCATGCAAAGATAAAAATTCTGTGATTCCTTAGAAAACAAGTGTGCCTGGACTCAGAGTCTATAAAATACGAAAGATGGTGGAGGAAAAAGGCAAATCAGGATCACTTCAGAAAAGGTCTAAAAAAATAAAGTCAGATTTCTAAGAAATAATGTTACTCCACACAACATCCTCTAGATTTCCAAAGGATACTGTTTGCCTCAAACTGCACCCTGTCTGAAATCAAGAAATCTGCAAAGAGCACTGCCTACATAAAGCATTTGTACCAAACACCTGTCTGTACTATCAGAAGATGACTCTCACACAGAAATACATGAAAGAACTGAGATGAAAAATTTATTCTTGACTGAGCAGTGGTGACATCTTCAATCATACCTCAAAACAGCAACCATTTGAGGTGAGGTTGCTTTCTAACATCTGCCAGTATCAGATTGTCTCTTGAAAGTGCTGGTTTCTGGCACCAGTGATTTATATTTTTAGCAATTTATATTTTTAGCAAGTTCCCTTACCAGATGCAAATTTTTAACATAATAATCTCAAACTGGGCATGTTAGAGAATCAAAAGGGAAATGTCTTACAGCAAAATAGAAAAAAAAAAGATGAAATATTGAATATAACCCAAGTAGAGTACAGCGTATAATAAAGTATAGAATCATAGAATCATAGAATGGTAAGGTTGGAAGGGACCTCAAGGATCATCTAGTTCCAACCCCCTGCCATAGGCAGGGACACCTCCCACTAGTACAGGTTNTTGCAGGACCTTGTAAATAATCCTTCCCCAGCCTTCCTGTAGGCCCCCTTCAGATACTGGAAGGCTACTATCAGGTCCCCTCGAAGCCTTCTCTTCTCCAGGCTGAAGAGCCCCAACTCCCTCAGCCTGTCCTCATAGGAGAGCTGCTCCAGCCCTCTGATCATCTTTGTGGCCCTCCTCTGGACCCGCTCCAACACTTCCATGTCCTTCCTGTGCTGAGGGTTCCAGAACTGCACACAGTACTCCAGGTGGGGTCTGACGAGAGCAGAGTAAAGGGGCAGAATCACCTCCCTTGCTCTGCTGGCCACGCTTCTCTTGATGCAGCCTAGGACTCGGTTGGCTGTCTGGGCTGCATGTGCACACTGCAGACTCATGTTGAGCTTTTCATCAACCCAGAGTAGTCAGAGGCTAGTGCTGCATGTAATGTTTTATTAACATTAGCCACTCAGGAAATCAAAAAAGCTCAAGATGAAGTTATACTAAACTTCTGACTGTCAGAAATCCCTGTCTAAAAATGTTTATTCTTCTGGAAAGAGAAATACAGGTCTGGATCTCTTCAAGCCCTGTACACCCAGTGGCTGTCACGTGAGATAGGAGAAGCATTCACAAATTCTCTAACAGGTTCCTGAAAAGATAACTGAAATGATGATGTACTGACACACAGACTGCAGGATCCAAGTCCTCTGTGATCTCTGTCAATCTGGCTTCTGTCATAATCAGGGATTTTAAAACATTTATTTAAAACATTTATTTGAACATTTGTAAAAGTTTAACCAATACAAGTTTAAGATTCACACTGGATGGTGTCTGCACTAGCAAGTCTCTTGAATTTTTCTATCACAGTACCTCCATGTTCTCTCACACAGATTGCAATCAGCTTGGAAGGGACCCTCAAAAGTCATCTTGTCCAACTGCCCAGCAGTGAACAGGGACACCTCCAACTAGATCAGGCTGCAGTGGGCCACACCAAGTCTGATCTTGAATGTCTCCAGGGACAGAACCTCAGGCACATACCTGGACAACCTGCTGCAGTATTTTACCACTCTCATTGTAAAGAACTTCTCCCTATGTCCAGCCTATATCTATCCTGTTCTGGTTTCAAACCACTGTTTGCCATCCTATTGCTACAAGCACTTCTGAACAGTCCTTCCACAGCTTTCCTGTAGGTCGTCTTCAGATATTGAGATGTAGCTACGAGGTCTCCCAGAAGTCTCCTCTCCTCCAGGTTGAACAGCCCCAATTCTTTCATCCTGTCTTCATAGGTAAGGTGCCTTGGTCTTCTGCTTTACCCTTGGCTGCTCTATTGTGTGGGCAAAGCAAAACGCATTTCCATTCCTAATGTGGTGCAATGAACATGCTGAACAAGTGGATGGTATACAAGTAGTAAGTATCTGGTCACAGGTGCTGCTTTCATGATCCAAGCTCAACATTGCCCAGGAGCTGGGACAATTATATTTTAACACTCCCTCACCATCAACTCTTCCACCAAAATGCAATTTATTTTTTTTCTTAATTTAACAATCTTGTATCCCTGAAACTTGTCTGCCTTTGACAGATTTGGCTGAAATGGATCCCAGCAGTAGTGCATAAGCTAAGTTTTCTGAATCATCCAGGCCTGTCCTCACCTCTTTCCTACCATAAGAACAACTACGCAATAGTTGTGCTGCAACAGAACACTCCAGAGATATCAGTACCTATAAATGAAAAGATTTCATGAATTTGTGGATATTTCATGTAAAAATTCAGGCATTTGTTGCTCTTGACAGATTCAGAGAGACAGGGAAGAAACTAGGATAGAATAGCAAAATGGTTCTCTGCACACGGACTTTGTTTGATGGAGAGTTCACTGCGAAGGTAGCTCCTGGCCATCACAGAAGATGCATGCCCACTTACAGGAAGTGTTCTTAGTACCAGGGACTCCTAATCTGTCCTGTTCTTCATTCCAATACAGTTTATATCCAGTAAATACAATATTTGACTCAGGTTTCATTTTTGGAAATTAAAAATGAGCTGAGCCAAAAAAAAAACAAGCCACAAAAATAGGAGACAGATCCTGGGGCAGCACAAAACAATAAAGTGCTGGACTTAGTTTTTATTCCCATTGGCATTTGTAACATTCAGGATCAAACAATTCCCATGCTCATATGCACTCTAGTAGAGATTTCAGAAACTCTAAACCCATCAGAGAAGCATACAATTATATTAAGTGAATGAATGTATCATAATTGAAGCATACTCTGTAATAAAATAATTCTAATTGAGTAAGGACTCAAACTAAAATTTAAGTTAAGAGCAAAAGCAAAATTCAAACTCAACCTTCCTCAAGAGTCAATGGAGATTTGCAAACCCTGTATGCTCTTTGTGAGGACACATTTCAAGCAATACAAGTACAGGTATTAGCTGTGAAACACAAGGTGATAGTGAGGAAATGCATGATTAATTATAGCTACCTCAGGTTAGCTCTGGTTACTTTGGCATTCTCAGTACTCATGGCAAGAGCCTTCCACTGTGCAGTTTTGGCCATTTCATCTGATATGTTTACAACTGAGGGATCAACACTGAAGAACAAACACACTTTCTGGTTAGTATTCAATACCTTGCAACAGTATTACACTTACTATCACTCATCATTTGCATCAGTTGTGCCTTCTTTCAATAGTAACACAGCCACAAGTTGAATTCATCTCTTGAAAACAACCTTTCCACAAAAACGTGACAATTTCACTAGAGCTGCCTTAATCCCATAGCATTTTCCAACAGTTTTCACACACACGGCAGAGAGACACACAGAGTTATTTGAGAGCAGACCATCTCATTTCTGTGTTACTTGTGACTTTGGAAAATTATTTTGTATGCTCAGAAATAATTAAGGGAATCACTTTTCTGTTAAGGTTTTCATAAAGAGAATTATCGTAACTTGTTTCCAGGAAATAATCAAGGGCAGAAAAAAAGATGTTAATAAAATTTTAAAGCTGGTAACTTAGTTGAAATTTATTTGAAAGTAATAAAAATCTAGAAGGTCCAATTATCTCAACCGTTTTCCAGTTAATTCTAGTTAAACCTGCAGAGCCTTAATAGTAATTTCTCAAGGTTTTTTTGCCACTTTTCCCCCAAATCCTGGATAAGATTATGTTTACCCTAACTGACAGGGACCTTTCAAGACCTATTTCCCCAGGTGGCCTCCACACACTTCTGTGTATAGTAGACTTAGGTGTTTATAGATGTGTTTTTTGTTCAGTCCCATACTTAAGCTTAAGAATCTACCCCATGGAACCTGTAAAAGCTCTTAAAATGGCATCAAAATCTTTTGAAGCCTTTTTTCCTCAGGAATCCCAAGAAGCAAGACAGTGAAATATATAGGGAGCACACACCCCCAGTTGATGAAATTGTAGTTTCACTGAGAGAGACATTAACATCTTAATTGTTTGTTTTTGTTTTTTTTTTAAAATCTTCAGCATTTATCATTTTCATTTGAATTGCTGAACTCTGATTAAGCCTGCTCTTGGAGTAGACACTAGCACTGAGTGATAGTATCTCATTCAAAAGTCTGCCAGTTCCCAACTCAGGACAGGGTAGAGCTGACACTATCATAGTTCCATAAGAAAGTAAATTTTTTACCTAAGAACAATCAGAGAGGCAAAGAAACCTCTCAAGCTGTTTGTCTGTCATCTCTTCTGACTTGAACAGCTGCAGAGCATCTAAAACCTAAGGTGAATATATCCCCAATAAGGAGATTCAGGCTGAGGCAACAAGCTGCCTTCCAGTGCTGAAGAAACTTTCCATCAGTGAACTCCTAGTCCTTCATTTTCTAGAAGAGAGCTGGTAACCCTGTCCTCATACTTACATTCACGAAATGACATTAAAAGTAGCTGCCTCTAAAGATTTTTGGGGTGTTTGTGTAACAGAAATCAAAGACTAGCCCTCAAATAAATAATCAATAACTGCACACTTTTTCTGAAAAATCCACGTGGCTGGTATGCACATGGCTCAACTGATGGGATTAGTTGCTTAATACTTGGTATTTCATGCACAGTAACACAAAAGTATTCCAGGAAAACTGACCAAAGAAGCTTCTTCACCTTGAGTACTGCTGGTCAAAACTGAGTCATCTGATCTGTTCAAGATGGTCATGTAAATTTATAATTAAGATTCTGTTTTAAAGAACAATGCAACATGAAAATGCCACTATAGCATTATCAGATACACCTTCATGCTTCCTAATTGTGGTTGAGTTACAAGCTTGGGGAAAGAAAATTCTATTCACAACTTAACAGACAGCAAATTACAGCACATGATATAAAAACTCAGTAAAGACAGTATACTATACCTGTATTTTAGGGTTTTTACAGGAAAATCCAAATTTGCTTCTCCATATGCAAGATGTATACTTTCATTGTCCCCTGCTCGAAGTATTCTCTCTGCTTCCTGTAAATTGTAAGTAAAATGTTTATAAAATGACTCACGCAGTAGAAATCTAAGCAGCATCTCATGCTGACAGTTTCTCTCCACAGGGGTAAGAGGCAGTTCCCTCTAGGTACTGGAGTTGAATGCAGGGGATACAATTGAAGATCTTTTTTTCTTAGAAGTGTTTTATCCTGGTACAGTGGATGAGAGTGTGAGAAAGAGGAGAGTTGGGAGTTTTGTAAGGAATTCACTCATATAGTTAGGCAAGACTTTTGGAGAAGTGACGCAAGATATGTTCCTATAGCTTTTGGTAACACTGGTTGGTGTTAACTACAGCTCTGCAAACACACAAGCAAAGTGTTCCACGTATGATGAACAAATCATGTAGTTAAAGATCCCTATTTCACTGCTTTTATCTCCCTCCCCTTTTTCTTTCATCAGATTAGAAAGAGAGAAAAAGTAAATTGCAATTTGTGCTAAAAACTGCTTCTTTCCACTTTACTTGCTAACATTAATCACAACAAAGAGTCACGGTTCATAGCAGCATCACTGAAACAGCAACTTTTCCTTAACTTACATGTCAATAATAGTTCCTCTAGCATTAAATCTCATTAGTAAAGAACTTTAAAATGTACATTTGGTATACAAGTTCATATGCTCAGTTCACTCAAAGTCTCACTGATTATTTTCTAGTAATTTACAACATGCTTAGTTTTCCACACTTACTGCTTTCTCCTTTTTCTTTTTGTCATCTTCTTTCTTCTTTTTACTTTCTGGCATAAGATCATCAAGCCAGCTAAGCTCTCTTTTGGTGAAACACAAATCCATGAGCTTTCGAATGAACACTAATGCTAGAACCTTAAAGGAAACCATAAATGGAGTAATTTGAATTAAATCACTTAAATGGACACACTTTCAGCACATTCAGAATGTTTAACTGAAGCCCCCTTTTTGGTACTAGTTTCATCTTACCACAAAGTTACACAAATTCCACTTTCAACAGCTATTCACAACCAAATTGCTCACTTTCAGGAAAAGGAAAAGTCCTCCTGTTTCAAAACTGGATTTGCACTACAGGTTCTTTTGTGCCTTAGCCACTCCCTTCTTAAAGGCAGCAAAACATGCTGCAGTGGTTCTGGGTGATACACAGATTCTAGGAAAACTGTTTACTTGCCAACCAGAAAACTTACCATCATAGGGAAGACAACAGCAGCTGCAGAGGCTTTAATCACCCACAGCAGAACTAGACAAGTGAGCTGAACAACTGTAAAGATATGGACCTTCCAGAGGGGCACATAGCGTAGATAGATCAGGTCAGGCTGATGTTTGGCAGGCATTCCAAACAGTTTTATACGGTCAAAAAACTGCATTGAGAAATAAAATCATCCTTCAGTTAATTATTTTCTTCTGGAAGGAATTAAATAAACATTTTTAGGGAACTCCAGAAATTTTAAGTTCATCCAACATAAAATACTAATGAAAGACATATGACATTCAGTGGGGTGGGATCAGCAAATGCATAGCCCAGCTATGCTACTGAAAGGTAAATATAAAAGAAATGACAATAAAGCACAACATGGCAAGAACAAATATTCCAACACGGCACTCAGAAAATTATCCCTCTTACTATTCCAACAACACAGGCTAGTTTTTATTGTTTCCCAAAGCAATGTGTTACATTCCATCTTTCCTTTAGTATTAAACAAAAAGCAAACTGCTCAGTAAAATCACTTTACCTGAATGCCTTTTAATGACGACACTCCCATGTAAAGAAAGACACCATACAAAACTGGCATTGGAATAAACTGAGGAGGAAAACAGACACACACAGTTATTTCTGGAACAAATATGGAATAATATAGCAGCCCATATTTGTGAAAGCCAAGTAATCAAGTAATTTTTTTCACTAGGCTTTACTTAAGGGTAATGCATAAAAAGTGAAGTTATTTATAGAAAAAGATACATGTATCACTAAGCAGCAAAGTTTTTTGAGCTAATAAAGCTGTCTGTAGGATTTAAAAAAAAAAAAAAGAGTTCAGTATTGACTGCCCATTCATTCAACTTCCTGTGCTGCAACAAACAGTTCTGATACTGCTAACTGTACTGCTTTACGTTGCTGTTTGACAGGAACTGTACTGAGAGCAGTCATACATGGAACAAAAGCACAGCAATGCACAGGTGCAAAGCTTTGCACATTCTTTTGACCAACAGCCATTCACACTGAGAAACACACACAGTAGCAGTTCCATTCCTACTACCTTTGGTTCCATTAAAAAAAAAACAAAATTAGTATTAGTTTCTAAGAATTGTTTGAGTGTGGACTAAACATCTGGCTTCAGCATCAGTACCTTGATCTTCTCTTTTGAGCAACAACACAACTATTTCAATATTTCTGCTTCCGGTCGCTTGCATTACACAGCTGAGCTCCTGGTACCTTTTCAACCAAAGATCATCAAATGTGAATATAGGCTTTTAATAACTGCTATGTCTTTGTGCTGGTTTGAGGCTAATTGGAATATTTTAATGAAAAGAATTAGATTATAGACTGTAAAAAGCAAACACTGGTGATGTGATGTCTGCTGCACTCATAGGCTTGCTGAGATGTGTAAGAACAAGAACACAAAATATACATAAGACACAGGAAGAGAGTCTTGCCTCTATCTTTCTGGAAGTCTCTGGCCTTTCTGCTGAGTAACCTAACTAACCACTCTGCTTCCAACTCCCCTGGCAATCCTCCAAACTCACCTTGCACGTAAGGCAGGCCCTGGGGTAAGGCAGAGGGGTGGGAAGAAGGCAGAAGGGTGGTTGGGAGCCCCTCCTGGGGACTCTGATTTCTGGGAGGGGAATTGTGTTTCTGTATTACCTTTAACTTGCATATCTCTGTAACTATTCCTTGTCTATTGTGTCTATCTCTGCTTGTCCATTGTGCTAAGCTGTAAATAGAGCTTCAGTCCTTAACTTCCAGCTGGTTGAGTCTAGTCTGGGGGATTTTACCAAGGAGGACGGGGGACAGGATGGGACGACAGGGTATTCCCAAACCATCACAGCCTTATTGTTTTCAAACCATCACATTCTTTAATGTGTACAAATGGCTGACTATTAAAATATTAAAAATTTGTAATACATAGCTCTGCTTACTAATGACTACAGCTGTGTGTTCACAGGTTAATTTCTTCCAATTATCTAAACTTGTAGAAATGACTTGTTTGTTAATGACTAATGGCAACGTTCTTTAAAGGTATTAGCAATTCTGCAATTTATGTCATATCTACTGTTTTCAGAGGGAAACAAAAACGAAAGAAGAAACAAAAGTTTTAACTACTGGATTTGAAACAACAAAGCGGAAGTTGAATGAATTTTAGCTAAATCTGAGCAAGAAGTCAATGGACTGATCTGGTTTATTCCAATAAAGTCTTTGGAAGAGCACTACAGTTATGGATTGAGAGATAATTTAAAGCGAGGTCACAATACAACCTGCAAAAATCTCTGGTGTGTGATTATGTGTAAGATAATATTCACAACTGAAGCACGAAAGAAAATGTAGTACTGAAGCTACGAACAAGGGAATGTTGCTTCTGACAAGCACTTTTTATACCAAGTATTTGTTTCTTTTGCTATATTATGTCGCTTCTGCGCAAGTAACTTTACATCTTTATCACGCTCCTCTCTCCTTTTATCCTCTTGCTTAAGAATCATACACTGAGAACTACTTTAGGTAACAAGTGTTTCACAAACTAAAACAAATTGGCAAAATTCAGGTGACAGGGATAAAGGTTGCTTTCTTCACTACTCACTGTACTTTCTAGCTTGGTCAGATTTCATTTTCCTACATCTCTCCTCATCATTTCTATTCACCTAACTCACAGTTAGAAAGAAGTAATTTGAGAATGAGACCAGACCTATTTTACTAAACTTACAGAGCCTCCTAGTGTTATGAAATGCTAGATCACCCTATCAAAATCAAAAGCACAAAGTAAGCAAACACTTTGAAAAAAAATGTTTACCTTTAACACAGAGGTCATGAACACCGAGAGCCCCATTAGGACGAAAATCATCAATCCTGTCACACGCTGCTCCCGAATTCCCAAGAACTTTGGTTGCTCTCCTGGTGCTGAGCATTCAGACTCAACTTTAAGGCTGTTAACATGACTTATAGACAGGACAGTTGCAGCAACAAACCAGGGTAACCCCATGACAGAACATACTCCTAACATAACACCAACCATGAGTAGATCAAGATGATAACCACAGCCTTTCTGAAAAAATAAGCAAAGAAATAATTGGATAAAACTTTTTAAATTTATCTCACATTTGTAGCTTGGCTGCTACATAACAGGTAATTATATAAGTCAGGTAATTTCAGAGCATTCACAACATTCTCTTGTTCTTTGTTGAGTTGCTATATACAATTATTAAGTAGGCAGTGTTTCACAAACTTGCAGAATTTGGCTTACACAGCATTAGAGTTTTGAGAAAATTACTGTTACCTTCAGCTTATGCTCTTTCCTGTTTATAATGACAGCTGTTATTTGTTGATCCATGAAAATGAGAATGGTACAGAGTAAAGCAGGGACAGCAGCTACCAAGAGTGTCCACCAAGGATTGGTTCCAAGAGGATCTATGAACCATCCTCGGTCTTTTCGGGTGGGCTGAAATAAAAAAGGTATAAAAAAAAAAGTTAACTGACTAAAATACAACCTATTTCTTGTTGCAAGCAGCTGCAATGACCTCACTAACAGCCTTCTAAGTATGTATTTAGACTTTTGTCCTAGCGGTTTTGACCAAAAGACTTACTTAGCTGTTCCATGTGCAAAAGACATTTATGTAAACACATCCCTTAGTTTCTACACATTTGCACAAAATAATGTTTCATTTCCAGCGCCATTATGACAAAACCAAAAGTTTCTGCTGCCAGATGAGACATCCAAAAGAGAAAAGGGGGACCGCTTCACCAACCACATTGCGAATAAAAAAGATTCATTTGTTTCTATACCATTCCATTGATGTACTGTCTATGAACTTGCAAGCATTTAAAAAGTTACAGTTTTAAAAAGGGTTTTTTCCTTACTTCAAATTTCTCTGGAACATGAAGCTTAGGAGAAGGTACCCCCATAAGATAGTCAATTAAAACCATGATTACTATGGTCAGGAATACTGCAAAGTCACTGATGGTAGAACGCACCTATAAAGAAAAGAGTCTGTTTAAATCTTCCTTTTTCACCATTATGATTTGTAACAGGTTTTGCAGAAAGACAGTTTTTTCCTCTATGAGTAATGAAATCTGTTTATACTGAAATTATACTACACCACTGAACAACCTGTAATATGTTTAGACAAGAGTACCTGCATATTTACTTTCAAAGTTAAGATACCTGTCAGCACATCATGAAGTTGCACAAGTACTCCGCACAACTGTTTCTGCAGTTATCTCATTTAGGAGTGAGCTACTGCAAGAAGAAAATTACTTAAAATAACTTCTTCCTCATCCTCCTGTCCCCTCAACCCTACTTGGAAGCTGTACTTCTTGTAGCTTAATTCAGCAGCATCAATTAGTTGTTCTGAAATCAATATTCATACATTTGATATTTTAATATCTAGGAGGAGAATAACTTGCAACTAGAGTCAGGTGATCAAACATCACTTTATTCCTCCCCAGAAGCCAAATGGTGTAGGATCCTGGACTGTGCTGAAATGCATTTTGTGATGAAGGACTGTTTAAGAAATGGAATTGACTGTCCTCTCATTGACTTTTTTTTTGTGACTCTAAGAAACATCTTTTAGCATTGGTAGTATTAGATTGACAGCTGCAATCAATGATCTTAGGGGTCTTTTCCAGCCTAAGCGATTCTGTGATTGCAGAGATGAGCTGATGCTATTAAAAAACAAACAAAACAACTGTTTTATTCTGGCCAGCAGAAATGAGTTCTGCAAATCATTTCAAGGTTAATCACTAAATTAGCTTATATGAGAAATAGTAATCCCTTAAGGAACCACTCAGAACCTTTCACACATCAGCAGCATGGAGAAAGCAACCAACTGTTTGGCACATGCAGGTGATGAAAACAGCAACAGCATTCTCTCCAAATACTACTTGGCAATACCCATTACTATGGGGAGACAGACTGCTTGGGGGTTTCTAAGGTTTAGAACATCTTGTAACAGAGAAGCACTGAATGTTCTGCAGCCAATTTCCTTTCCTCTACTGTTGTTTCAGGTTTTGTTTGTTTTTTAATTATTAGGTCATTTTTTGGTGTTAATTTCTTTTCCTGTTTTCAAAGAAATCTGTCAATACAAAGCTCTGAAGCAAAACAGGAACTTTAACCCCATTAAGTTATATCAATACTTAATCACAAGGTAACAATAGTCTCTAATCAGAATTACCTTAGTTGGGAAGTAACGTTTGGTCTTGAATTGCTTAAAAAAAGAGGAGAGGAAAAATGTTGTAAAGAATAATATGACAGACCAGAAGAGAACATCTGGAATATATGGTCCATGATGGCCACAAGCTGATCCACGAAACACACCATGAAATTCTAAACAGTCCTGCAAAGAGAAAGCCTCTTTAAATTTCTAGGTTCTCCTTATTTCTTGCATTCAACCTAAGCATTAGATTTTTTTTATATAACAACACATTTGAAAGCTTTCACAACATCAAAAGGAGGTTCTTCCCTTCATCACCACCTCCCTCCTGCTAAAATAACAACTTGTACTGTGTGTTCCAGAAGAGTCACAGCAGCCATCAGCAACAATCTCAAGATGCTCAAATACTGGGAGATGACAAAACTTCTTTGCATTCATCTCATTTCTATTCTATTTCTCAAAGCAACATGTGACTCTTAAAGACTAAGGACTAAACCCAGAAAGAGCAGACTATCCAACATCAACTCTCAAGCTAACAAACCTGAGAAAGGATATCCTCAGTTTCTCCCACCTCTTTATTCTCCATTTTGTTTTGTCCCAATACAGTTAAGGAAAACACAGACCCTTTAAAAATTAGATTAACAACTGCAAAAAAAAAGTTTCCAATGGAAATAGAAAAGCCTCATAAATGATAGATTTGAATAAAGAAAAGAAACCACCTTCAGACAATCTCAATCCAAAAGGCTCAATGAAACACCAAGTAAGGAATTAAAGTACACATGTGGAGTACAAGGAAACAAGACAATAAATCAAACAGCTGTAAGCAGTGCTGCCACAACTCAGCCTTTAACCCAGCTAATGTATTGAAAATTTAATGTGTGACAAAGCTCAACAATCTACTTTGATATAAGCACCATCCAATCCCGGATCACTTCTGTCTCTCCAGAAAGACAGAAGATGCTGAGGAGCATGAAAAGATGTATTAAATAAATAATAATAACACTATAAAAACTAAGTTCAAGATAAAGCTCTATTCTAGCGCACCAGAAGCCATTGGGGGTACACAGCAATCACCCTTGCTGCAGCTGACATAAGGCACTGAGGTTTTCGCCAATGTTTCTGCTGTGCAGAACTCCTGCTTCCAGGGTAACTTGAGGAGAGCCCATAGGGGCACATCTACTGGCATTTTAGATAGCCTAAAACAGCAAGCAGGCACAGCCAGCCAGCCAGTGCAACAACTTAGAGCAGCTCTTTCACCAGGCCAGAGTAGGCAAACCAACTGTAGACAGTTGCATTAAGACAACTGAATCTTACCCAAGGAACTGCTAATCAGCAACAATCTGTCTTCCTAAAAGCCTGCAGTATCACTTCCACACAACTTTCCTCCTCTGCACCTACCCACAGAATTGGGTATTTTTTTGAAAAATCCAATTCAGAAGGCAGTGCTTCCAAGCCTGTTCTTTCAAATAGCTCCTCCCTTTTTCTTTTAACCTTCAACTTCCTAAATAATTATTTTTCTTCCAATCACTTTTCAGGTAGTTTCTTTGTTATAGTTCTATACCAACATCTACCAAACGAAGCATGTTTGCTACCACTGCAGACTACAGCTTTGCATCTTCATCATCTTTTTGGAGGAAGAAGGAGGAAGCAGTGTCCAGTTCATTCACCCTGCCATGTTCATATACACCTGAGAAAGAAGATTATCCTGTCTTCCAGGATTGAAGTGGCTGCCTCAAGCAGACATTTACATTATTACCGTTCACTGCAACAAACTCACTTTTCCAAGCCACTACAATGACTGCTTGAGCATGACAAGAAGAACAGAGGAGTTAAAAACACCGTTTTAAAGAAACAATCCAGGTTCAAAGTACGAAAGAAAACAGATGAGAAATATTAATTAAGACCAGCACTGCCCGGGTGTTTCTTTTTCACACATACAACACACATACACACACAGGGCTTTTAGATACCCACGGAAACTGTGAGGTTACTCCAAGCTATATTGTCCACAGACTTATTTTTACTCTTCCACACTTGCAAAGTGTCATTGTTGGGTTTCTCAGGCTCGGAACACACACATCTGAAGGGCAGAAAACAAAAATACCTGTTTAATGTGCCAGATGCAGCAATCTGAAGCAATTTCAACAATTCTGGAAAGTTTAAATCCCTTTAGTCCAACTGTCTGCGACAGCAGCAGAGTACAAGGTGACTCCTTACAGATTGAGGAGTCCAGCAAGTTGCTTGTTTCACACCCTAATCCCCACCGCGAGCAGAGATTAAAAAAAAGAGGAGGGGAAACACGGCAGTTGTAAGAGGTCAGCTCTCACAGCTTTGTGACAGCAATTAAAAAAAATAACAACAAAGATGGAGAAAACAAAGCTGAGGTCTGTGGCATGTCTCCCACAACTAAACCCAGGAAACGTCACACCTTCCTCTCTCCACTCTCATGGCTATGTGCTGCTGTAGCAAAACACACATCAGGTGGTGAGGGTCAGAAGACAGTATAGTTTCTGCCAGACCAGTGGATTTAACATGCTCACAGAGCAGTCCAGTGGGGTTCCACTAAAAGAGAAGTAGCTAGGAAAGGGAGACATTAGGAAGTGAGCATATTCTCACGACCCACTCCTGGCAATACAGCCTGGCCTTACCAGCTGTTAGGACAGGAAAGTGAATGAAAATTCCATGCGTGAATGGAATACAAGAAGCAGCCTGAGAGTGTTGGCCCAAAATTTGTCATGTTGTAAGAGGAAGATGGCAACCATAGTTGGATTGAATAGGAACAAAAGGACTTCTGGAGAAAGAAAGGGGAAAAACAATCGAGTGATGATCACAGATGTGTGACTGTGTCCATATGTAACTGGAAACAGTTTAAGAATCTGCAGGTTCCTACTGGTATTCCTTAAGTGTCTCACACCCTGGTTTCTCTGCTGTGTTACTCATGCTGCATGGAGGCAGCACAGTTACGTGGTTCTGTTGAACCTCAGAATAACTTTGCTTCTCATTTGGTTTAAAACTATGTCAAATGAGCAGTTTCAACAACAGAGTGTCCTCTTCCTCCTGGTAGGTGTGAGCTGGTAGGTCAGTTCCTCATGTTTCCATACAGAGCAC
The DNA here is from genome assembly GCA_013396675.1 of Eubucco bourcierii. Lineage (NCBI taxonomy): Eukaryota > Metazoa > Chordata > Aves > Piciformes > Ramphastidae > Eubucco > Eubucco bourcierii. Next base: position 8,056 of record VWZE01024256.1, on the reverse strand, counting down.
CAAAGATAAAGCAGCATTTGAAGTATATAATAAAAAAAATTAAAACATTACATATCAAGACTCATGGTATAAACAGTACTCAATGTTAGTTTCACCACATGAGCAAATTCCTTTAACGCAGATGTAGTACAACTACACACTGCACCCACAAAGTCCAACCTCCCTGTTGCAGGCAGGGACATCTTTAACTAGATCAGGCTGCTCAGAGCCTCATGCAACCTGATCTTCAATGTTTCAGGGACAGGGCTTCTACCACCTTTCTGCGCAACCTACTCTAGTGTTTCACCACCCTCATTACCCCTTGTACTACAACTGGCCTGGTAAGAAGATAATCCTTGTTCTTCTTATAGGCCCCCTTTAAGTAGTGAAAGGCTACAATAAGGTCTCCTTAGAGCCTCCTCTTCTCCAGGTTTAACAACTCCAACTCTTTCAGCCCTTATTTACAGGACAGGTGTTATATCCCTTTGACCATTTTTGTGGTGCTGCTCTGAACCTCCCTCAACACGTCTGTCTTGTGCTGAGGACTCCAGAGCTGAACACAGTAACCCACAATGGGTCTTTACCAGAGCTTCTCACCAGAAGCTCTCCATGCTTCAGCTACCTGTAAACAATCCTCATTCATTGCTACAAGTGGCAAGGCAGAACTTCTGCTCAGACCTTTAATGAAGTCACAATTAAAACGTGCACTGCCCCAGTCCACAGCCCCACATGCCTTCCAACCACCCATACCTAATATGAAATACTCAATTCCATAGCATCCTGAACCGAATTTTTCTGAGGTTTCTCATGCCTGCACCAGCCCAAACATGCCTCCTGCACTTTCACAGAGGACACATTACAGATGAGTAAGTGGAAGGTCTCTTTACCATAAACATTTTCCCTGTGTATTTTACTAACAGAGAGAAATTTAATACTTACGAATATAAAGTCAGTTTATCCAAATCATTGTGCATATTGAAGGCATACACTTCTCCCAAATGAAAAAGCTTTTCCAATGCCTCATAAATAAATATGATGCATATAAGTGCTGCAAAAGCTTCCTCAGTAAATCGAGTGATATAACACACAAGGCTGCTGGCATCTGTGGCTACAAGCACTATGCATAAAAATGCAGTCCACAGACCAATGCTAGTTCGCAGAGAGAGGTAAGAGAGATCATAATCCCTGTGTGAAGAAAGAAACAAAAGCATTAACTGAACCAAAAGTCAGTGATACTATGGGTCAGAGGCATTCAGTGCTTTTCTCCTTCTTGACCTTAATTCTGAAGGAAGCAGAAACTTTTCTGCCAAATTAAAACAACACTGCAAGGTATTTCTAGCATTGAGGGGACAACTACCTAGGCTGGGAAGCATCATGGAGATGATACTTTCAGAACTATCTAGACGCTTTCTTCTAGAGAGCAGATCAATCACTGTTTACCCCTGGAGAATTCAATCCCCACAGAGTGACAACGTAACTTTCAAGTCCTAGCTACTTCTGATCATCAGTTTTCCCACTAAGGCTCATCAGTGACTCATGGCTTTGCCAACCCACATCCATCTCTCAGTCTCTTGCCTCACATTTGCATCCTTACAGGCATCCACTTTGAAGACACATCTGTTTTCAGTCACAGCTATTCTAACAGGCCAGGGAGTGAGGAAGTGCATCAAGCCATTAAAAACATCACTTACCTGCAAAATTTAAATAATATTTTTTCAAATACTAGAACTGGTCCAGTGCTCCCCAAAATCGTTAGAGGTTGCCCAGCAAAAAGAGAATAGGCAACCCCAGTTAATGAGGCTCCAAAGAGAGATTCTATTGCACTCTGTTTGGGGGAAAAGAAGCTGTTATAACTATGCTGCCCTTCAGGTTAGCATTTAGCATCACATCTGCATACACCTAAAACATACAGTAACTTGGAAACAAGACAAGGTGTAAAAACATCGCAACCAATATTGACATAGGAGACAAGAATAAGCTAACACAATTTGGCAGTAGCAACACCACAGGGTTAAAAGATTTTTAAATCTTCACTCCTGAAAAACATAAAGCCATTCAGAACCATGACAGGAAGTTACTACTCCTGCTAGCTATAGAGGAAAAGCATATCAACAATTACTATTTTTTTAACAAGTTACTCTGTAAAGAAAAAAAACACTGAACATACCTGTACCAAAACATGATACAGCACGCCCTATCCAACCTCCCTCAGTCAATCAGGCATTACAGAAGGAAAAACTGACAGGCAGAGATGCAAGGGAATTTACTGGACAGTATTGGTTTATGTATGCATGACACCAGAAACAGATGAGAGGAAAACAATGTCCCACATGCATGGTAGTGCATTTGTTTTCATTGAAGTAAGATATCTACTCCAGTTCCCAAAGTAGATGTTGTACTGAAAGTTTTTCTGCTTTAAAAAGAAATTTAGAAGACTATAATGCACCTCAAAAGAGAGGGGTAGCACTTTTTAGATACTAAAATGATTAATTACAGTTACTTGAAAATAGTTAACCACACCATTTACAACTACTAGAGAAGTCATGGATCGCAGATTAATGGGCTCCTGGTGGAATTTAAGGGTCTGCTATTTTGCAATGATGCAGTCCTATGAAAACAATATTCATTCAAACTTAAGTTCCAATTCAGGAAAACATCTAAAATTGGGCAAAACAGTTTGCTGAACTGGGGTTGTTAAAAAAAACAAGATGAATCCTTGGTTCATTACACCAGATGAGAGACTGGGGTGGGTTTGTTTTTTGTTTTTTTTTTTTCCCTCTAATACCTTTGAATTAGTGATTTTCATTAGGCAATGCATTAACCTTGGGGCTCTCAGAGTGGCAAGGACAGGAGTGTTGTGGTGGTGATGACTTCTGGTACGTGGGGAAAGGTTTCAAACACAAATCATGTACCTTACAATGTCAGCTACTGCGCGTGAACATGTGTGTAGTGGTTTAAAGCTTATTGGAATATTCTAATGAGCATTGATTGTAAAAGAACAGAACAATGAAGTCTGTATCAATCATTGGTTTGCTAAGTGGGATAAAAAGTCTATATATTAACAATTCCTTCTTTGCTTTTGGACACTGGATCTCTCCTCTCTCTCTAATCTCTTCCACTACCCCTGACTGATTAAATAGCACATAAGCTTTGCTGGTTGTTTTCCATCTGGGGGAAGAGGGGGAGTTGGTCCCTTCTGGACTTTGTCTGGAGGGGAAGGCTGGATTTTGTATTGTTTCTAATTCGCATATATCTGTAAATACATATAAATATTTTTTTGTATATATGCGTGTAAATTTAGCTTTGCTGTAAATATAGCTTTATTTTGCAGTCTGTCTGAGCTGGTTTGGCAAATTTTAATGGGGGGGGGAGGTGTGTATGAAGTTCCTAACCCACCACAATGTGTGCGCAGAAACTGAATTTCAGAGTCAATGATGCACACCAAGTACCTGAAGGCAGGAACAAACCTGCAAATAATTCCAGACAGCTAGAAGAAAGAAGGTGTTTTAAGAATCAAGCTTTACAAGGAGCATATTTTCATAATGTACACTCTAAAGTAACATCAACATTTTGATAACTATTTCTGTATTTAGAGTGCCAACAGGACACAGAAAACCCCCCACTCGTTTACTATATTTGCTGTCAGCTTCAAGTGCTACACTGATAAACAAAAATCAGTCAGTCAACAGCATTACTTGAAAGAGATAAAAACAGTTAAATTTTAATATAGTACAAGTTTAAAAACTTAACTATCAAGAGGAATTTTACAGCATCATAGCCTTTCCCAGGATCTGAAAACCTGTAAAGGACATGTCTGAACACATCATTCCCCCAGCAAAAGCATAAAGCCTTGTTTCTTTTTCAAAAGATTTAAAAACAGAAAATACACATCCAGCTACTTCACTCACAAGCCAATTCACACAAACCTAAATTGCTAACTTTGCTGATGTTAACATTCTTTCCCTGCTGCAAAGATCCAAGTGCAGTAATATTTTGGTTTAAAAGGCTCTGGTGTTATATACTGCCCAACACAATTGCATGTGCAGTTGATATTCAAGTCAGTTAAAATGAAGAGTATTTTCTGCTCATAAACCTTATTGTGTTAACAATGTACCATTAGTGGAAGCATACAAATATCCTGTCCATTAATGAAATACACCAGTGACTGCTAGCCATATGCGGCAGGCATTATCATCCTCACAGGCCTACTACTCAAGGCCAGTGCATGTTCTTGGCTATCCACTTTGAGCCTCTGACTTTGCCTCAAGTAGGCCTAGTGGGATGGTGCACCTTTACAACTGGTCAGTATTTGTAAGCAGCCAAAAAGAAGGCAAGGCAAGCCTTTTCTCAACTCATGAAGCCATTCATCCAATAAGGCAGGATAAACATTTTTTACCTCCACTGTGCATCTTCTCCTGTTCACATGGGTTCCCCACATTTTCCACAGCAATTACCTTTTGGGGAAGATCTGCTTTGGGGCAGGCTAATCAAGTGCTGTGGGTAAATTCTTCAAATACAAGTATAAATAAATGAGACAAATGCACACAGTGACTTGCCTCTGAAGGTCTAAAAGCCTGGCCACTACCATTCTTTGTACTCACTATTCTGCCTTGTGTAGCTTCTCCCAGGAGCCCTCCAAAAGTGATTACAGGAGACATACAGGCACAGTATAGGAAAAGAATCGAGGCCAGGCACTGCAGGCTTAATGCATCCTTGAAGTCACTCAAGAAAAAAGGTGCTTTCCTTTGGATGTCAAGTATCAAACCACCAAAAAGCCTAAATAGGTGAGATGAAACTCGTCAAACTGTACACTAAAGGATTCTAGCTAGTTCAAAACTATGGCCTACAAATGACTGAGTGCCTTTTGCCAGCACTGATTAGCTATTTCATAACCCAAATTAAAATGTAATCAAATTCTCATTTATATTTTAAACTGTTAATTCCTATTCGGTAGTATTGCAAATATAATCAAGCAGGTTGTCCACATTTTTTAAAGCTGGCTGCGTGTATTTTAATATGGGCTAGATACTAAAAAAAGAAAAAAAATATATATATTTTACCTAAATGTTTTAAATTAGATCTGTTTTAAATACTCAAAACAAGAAACAGAAGAAATATGCTAAAGCTCAACCAAGACCACTGCATTGACACATTTCATTATTACTGTTCCAGTAAGTCACTGTAGCTTTTTTATTTGAATTTTCTACATACATATGGTTAGTTCCATGAATCAATCCAGGTCTTGTTTTTAACACAGTTTTCATCTGGAGCATATTCCACAAATGGAAAGGCAAAACCAAACATGAGTTGGTTCAGTTGGGTAAGTAATTAAATAAGAAACTAAAAAGCTTTTGGTGATTAAAACAAAAATCCAAGACTCCAAACAACTGGTATGATTTGCACCTCATGAATGAAAAACTAGCCTCCTATGGAGACAGTTACGTGGGTGGAAAATGAACTTCTCAGCTCCATATATTGCACAGAAAAAAGCAAAATGTATTATAAAATATGAAATAGCAATGTTTAACCTTAACCACTCATTTCTAATTTGGGGGACTCTTTTGAGAAGTACTTCAGAATGAACAGGGAACAACAATGCAACTCAACTGAAAAAAAGTCCTTCAATTTCAGATCTATAAGGAACCTAACCAAAATCAAAACATTTTTTCCATCAGGTATTTCTTGTTGTTCCATTGGGTACATGTTTAATAAATTAAATAGATTCACATTAATAGAAATTTTTAGCATCTAGCCCAATACTGAGAACTACGTAATTCATGATATCATTATGATAAATGCATGCGCTCCACAACTAAAAGTCAAACCTCAACTCTTAACAAGTCAGTTAGTTAAATTAGGCAGCATCTTATATGAAATCCTTCACAAATGTGTTGAAGAAACATTCCCAAAAGCTCGAAAATGCTTTAAGCAGATTGACAATTACAGGCAAGAATTCAACACTTGAAAAGGAAAAAGGATGCGCTCTGACACTTCTACAATGACTTTTTTGTGTTCCAATGGAATTTTTAGAAATTGAATATTCTTCACTTATTCCTTTCTGGTAACTACTACTGACAGAGAAGTGAACACACCTCCCAGTTCTCTCAAGTTCAGGTCCAGCATGATGCCCTTCTTGTTTGAGAGTCTCTCCTGTAGGAGTAGATCCATTTGGAAATTTTGGTGCTTTCCTTTTCTCCTACAGAAACGAAACAAACATTTCAATCGTGTTCTGAGACTGAATCATACTTTTTAGTGTAATGACAGACAGGATAAAGACACTCTGCACCTTCCAAACCCTCTTTGTACTCACAGCTTTAAGCAGTCCTGCATTTGCCAAATATTCTTTCACTCAGCACAGATAACCAGAACTGAGTTTACTTTAGGACACACAGAGTATTTAGTTGCATATATGAGACCTCATTCCTGTACTGAACATGCTGTCCATCAGCTTCTCAAAAGATTTCTCATCCAAGATTGTCTTCCAAAAAAACCTCCAGCCCTGCTTTTAGAAAGAAGCCTAAATCTATTAATGAATAAATTGTGCTGCTGTTACCCCTTCTTTTCCACCCATTCTTCCAAAGCACCACTGGATTTAACACCAAATGTCCACTTCTGAATGAAGAGCACTGGTCTGTTGCCCTACTTTTGACCCTGCCAGCAGAAACTCCCTTCACTTCTAAAGACAGAGAAAGAGAAAAAAATTGGAGTACTTCTAAATCCAGCTTCTCCCTAGCTCTCACTTTACACTTGCATCTCAGCTGAGGAAAATGATGCATTTCTATCTAACTCATTATGCTGGTTTGAGGCCAACTGGAATACTTTAATGGAGAAAACTGTATTACAGGTTAAGAAAAGGAAACCATGGTGATGTCTACTTCACTCATAGGCTTGCTGAGATGGATAAAAATAAGAACTCAAAACATAGATACACAGTGTCTTGGGCACAGCATCTCAGGCTGTCTAGTAGCTTCTGGCTTTTCTCCTCTCTGCTGAGTAACCTCACTAACCACTTTCCTTCTAACCCCTCTGGCCCATCCTCCAAACCCACCTTGCGCGTAAGGCAAACCTGGGGGTAAGGCAGAGGGGTGGGAAGAAGGTGGAAGGGTGGTTGGGAGCCCCTCCTGGGGACTCTGATTTCTGGGAGGGGGATTGTGTTTCTGTATTCCCTTTAACTTGTCTATGTCTGTAACTATTCCTGTCTGTTGTGTCTATCTCTGCTTGTACATTGTGCTAAGCTGTAAATACAGCTTCAGTCCTTAACTTCCAGCTGGCTGGGTCTAGTCTGAGAGATTTTACAAAGTTTGGGGGGCAGGGAACTCCCAAACCATCACACTCATGAACATTCTGTGAACATTAAATGCTAGCCTATATGCATCAAAAGGTCCCAATCACTGTTGTATGCAAATGAAAGATTTTGGAAGAATTGCAATACTCTTGCAGACCATTGGAACGCAGGTACCAGGTCAGTTCTACAACTTGCATGAACTCATTTAGGCACTACAAAAGGAAATGTTATAGTAAGTACAACTAACTCAACAGCACAGAAAGGAAATGAACCTTTCTTCTGTTTTTTGGAAATGAAATTTGCATAGTGAAAGCCACAGGAACTCTGCTGGACTGGTTTTTCTCTTTTACCTGGGAAGGAACGCTTTTTGGTGGCTCAATCCGTATAGATGGATCCCATTCTCCCGGCGGTAGCACTGTCACTTGGTCTAAAAATTCATCGATTCCTGACAACAAATCGTTTCGGTCTTTTGCTTTGTAGGCAACATCATGGAAAACCTACAAGGAGGAGGTACCAAACATTCTGTGTTATTTTTTTGAAGAATGAACTGATTACAAGGAGCACTTCATTATGTTTAAAAAGGCATGGGAAATCTTTTAAAGGCTCTCATTAGTTTTCTACTGTACTTGTTTACTTTTAAGTATGAGCTGCATGCTTGTCCATATGGAAGCTGATATCTTCTCATTCAAATGGAATCCTGAATTAATGTCTAAATTTAAAATGCTAATGCTCAATACTGGGTAAATCAAGGTCATCAAATCATAGAATCAGCCAGGTTGGAAGAGAGCTCCA
>VWZE01024248.1:0-25547 GCA_013396675.1 Eubucco bourcierii | reverse complement strand
AAAGTGGTTAGTGAAAATTAATCGGCAGAGAGTCAGAACCAGAAGCTGCTAGATACCCCAGCAGCTCCTGTTCCAGCAAGAGACAGACAGAGACTGACTTGTCTAAGGTTTTGGTTAGTGTTCCCAAACAATTCTCCAGCAAGCCTATGAGTGAAGTAGCCATCATGATGTTTTCCTTCCACAGCCTAGAGTGTAATTTTCTCTATTGAAATATTCTAATTAGCCTCAAACCAGCACACCTATCCAACCTTACCACTGTATGATTCTATGATTCTATATCCATCTATCTATCTATAAAAATCTATTTATCTATAAATATCTCTCTCTCTGTATATACACACACACACACATATATAAAAATCATTACCAATATTATTTCAAACTGTCTTTGAGACCTGTGGGAAAATGATGAACTCTCTTCTGTCAGAATGCAACAGCATTTAGACACACACACACACACACACACACATACATATATATATANGTGTATAATTTTTACACACATACATATATATATATATATATATATATATATATATATATAACATGAATGTGTATCGGGCTATACTGTTTCCTTGTGCAGCTAAATAATTCTCCTTCCTTGTTTCATCAAGTCTTTCACAGATCAACAGAGGATGGAGCAAAAAAGAAATCGCCAAATGTGATAGAAAATACTTTGCAAAATCTTAAAACCTGCCAGACACTCAGAGGAAATTATACGAAGAAACTACTTAAGCTTTACAGGTCAACCTCTCTGTCATTAAGATAACTTCGTACACCATTCTGCTCCACAGTGCATGCAGGAAGAGGCGTGGTGAAATGCTGTGCAGTTGTTAGGGCATGTGCCAAAGCTTGGAGTGATCTAAGCAAGGCTCAGAAGCTATCTTTAGCATGCAGATGAGTGACATTACCCCGGGCATGTGCTCTGCTGTTCTACCTGCTCTTCACCTCAACCAAAATACCTACTAGCAACAAGCACTGCCTTTGTTCTATACTTGAATTATGCTGATTTTAATTAACAGTCTGAACATTAGGGGGAAAAAAAATGTTTGGGTTTAGCACTGCTTAACGCCAATCTTACAGAATCACAGAATTGTCAAGGCTGGAGGGGACCCCAAGGATCATCCAGTTCCACCCCCTGCCATGGGCAAGGACACCTCGCACTAGATCAGGCTGTCCACAGCCACATGCAGCCTGGCCTTGAAAACATCCACCACTTCCCTGGGCAACCTGTGCCAGTCTCTCACCACCCTCACGCTGAAGAACTTCCTCCTAACATCCAATCCGCCCTCCTCTGGCTTGGATCCATTTCCCCCAGCCCTACCACTACCCAACACCCTAACAAGTCCCTCCCCAGCTTTCTTGTAGCCCACTTCAGATCCTGGAAGGCCACAGTAAGGTCTCCTTGGAGCCTTCTCTTCTCCAGACTGAACAACCCCAACTCTCTCAGCCTGTCTCCATAGCAGAGCAGCTCCAGCCCTCTGATCATCCTCATGGCCCTTCTCTGGACATGTTCCAGCACCTCCAGATCTTTTCTGTCACAAGGGCTCCAGAACTGGGCACAGTGCTTCAGGTGGGGTCTCAGCAGGGCATTGCAGAGTGGCAGAATCCCCTCCCTTGCCCTGCTGCCCACACTTCTCTTGCTTCAGCCCAGACTCTGGTTGCTCTTTGGGCTGCCAGTGCACACCGCTGCCTCATGTTGAGCTTCTCATCCACCAGCATCCCCAAGTCCTTTTCTTCAGGGCTGCTCTCAGGCCAGTCCCTGCCCAGCCTATATCAGTGTCTGGGATTGCCCCAACCCAGCTGCAAAACCTTGCACTTGGGCTCATTGAACCTCATGACACTAGCATGGCACAGGCCCACCTCTCCAGCCTGTCAAGGACCCTCTGGATGGATCCCTTCCCTTCAGCTCTCTGCTGCACCACACAGCTTGGTGTCATTGGTGGAGCTTGCTGAGAGTGCCTCAGTGGCACTGTTCGTGTCACCAATGAAGATGTGCAACAAGACTGGTCCCAGTACTGGACGTGCTGTACTCCAGATAGGTGGCCTGTGTGTTGGACTGGACAGCTCACTGGACTGGACTCAATGAATGTGCCAGGTGCACCATGAAACAAGTCCTTGATGTTTGGAATTCTGCAGATCTGATGCTCATGTGTAGAGGTCATCTGGGCACTGAAATAACTCTCTCATGTAAAGTAATCCTAGGGGAAAAGTACATGGAACCACGTGCTAGAGCAGGCATTGCTCTGCACGCTGTGTCACTAATCTTTCTTTAAACAACTATGGATTTCAATAACCCTACCCAGAGATCAGTTCTGGGTCCAGTCCTGTTCAACATCTATATCAATGACATTGATGAGGGGACAGACAGAGTCTGCTCAGCAGGTTTGCTGACAATACTAAACTGCTAGGCTTGGCTGAGACACCTAGAGGATGTGAGGTCATGCAGTGAGACTCGGACAGACTGAGAACTGGCCACAGAGGAACCTGATGAGGTTCGACAAGGATGAGTGCAGAGTCTTGCATCTGGGGAGGAACAATAAACCGCACCAGTACAGGCTGGGAGGTGATCTGCCAGAGAGCAGCCCTGTGGAGAGGGATCTGGCAGAGCTGGTGAACAAGTTCTGCATGGGGCAGCAACATGCCCTGGTGGGCAAAAAGGCCAATGGGGTCCTGGGGGGCACCAGGAAGAGGATGTCCAGCAGATTGAGAGAGGTTCTCCTACCACTCTACTCTGCCCTGGTCAGGTCCCATCTGGAATATTGCATCCATTCCTGGGCTCCCCAGTTCAAGAGGGACAGGGAGCTACTGGAGAGAGTCCAAGAGAGGGCTACAAGGATGCTGAAGGGACTGAAGCACTGCCTGATGATGAGAGGCTGATTTGAGGCTAATAGGAATATTCTAACGAGAGAAATTAGATCATTGATTTTAAAAAGAAAATAATGATTAAGTCTGTGTCATTCTGAGGGGGATAAAAAGCCAAAATGCAAACAATTTGTCCCTCTCTTCTCTGGGACACTTCTCCCTTCACTTTGCCTTTACTCTGCTCTAGTATCTTCCACTAACAGGTAACAAGTGAGTTTGCTGATTGCTTATATCTGTCTGGGAGAGAGAGAGGCTCTGAGCCCCTTCTAGGCAGTTTCTTTGTCCAGGAGGGAATTTGGGTTTCTGTATTATTTCTCAATTGTATATAAGTGTAAATAGTTGTAAATACATTGTGTGTATACTCTCATTAATTCAGCTTTCTGTAAATAGAGCTTTAGCTTCTTTCCAAGCCATCTGAGCTGGTCTGGTAAATTTCAATTGGTGGGGAGAGAAGTTTCTAACCCACCACATGAGCAGAGGCTGAGAGGAGGCTTAGTCTGAGAGGGCTGCTTAGTCTGCAGAGGAGAAGGCAGGGAGGGGATCTGAGCAATGTCTGTCAATAGCTGAAGGCTGGAGGTCAGGAAGGAAGGGACAGGGACAGCCTCTGCTCACTTGTGCCCTGGCATAGGACAAGGGGCAAGGGATGGAAATTGCAGCCCAGGAAGTTCCATCTCAACATGGGGAAGAACTTCTTGACTGTAAGGGTCCCAGAGCCCTGGCACAGGCTGCCTAGAGAAGTTGTGGAGTCTCCTTCTCTGGAGCCTTCCCAGCCCTGTCTGGATGTGTTCCTGTGTGACCTGAACTGGATTCTCTGGTCCTGCTCTGGCAGGGGTTGGACTGGAAGATCTCCAGAGGTCCCTTCTGATTCCTAACATCCTGTGAGCCTCCGCTTGACAGTACAAAGAAAGAATGTCCTTGCCCATATTGCAGATTACATGAATGTTAGCAAATTTTGCACCATTTGTGTTTCAGCAGCTGCTTTACAGACGGTTATTAGGTCTCTTTTCTGTATTCTCCTCTCCAGTCTAAACAGCCCCAGGGCTCTCAGCCTCTTCTTAACAGGCAGTGATCCAGGCACTTCAGCATTCTTGTAGCCCTCCCTTGGACACTCTCCAGTCCCTCTTGAACTGGGGAGCCAGAACAACTGGATGAAGTATTCCAGGTGGGGCCTCACCAGGGAAAAATAGAGTGGTAGGAGAACCTCCCTCGATCTGCTGGACACATGCTTCTTAATGCCCCTCAGGATCCCATTGGCCCTTGGCTACAAAGGCACATTGCTGTCCATGGAGAACTTGTCCACCAGTACTCCCAGGTCCTTCTTACACATCACCTCTGTCTGAAGAAAAAATGTTGAGAGAGACCAGTCAGCCTCACCTCTGTGCCTGGCAAGATCATGGAGCAGATCCTGCTGAAAGTCCTGCTAAGGCAAATGGAAAACAAACCAGAGGTGATTGGTGGGAACCAGCAATGGCTGCACCAAGGGCAGATCTGCCTGACAAATTTAGTGGCTTTCTATGATGAAGTCACAGCGACAGTGGACAAGGGAAGGGCAGCTGATGTCATCTACCTGGACCTGAGTAAGGCATTTGACTCTGTCCCACATGACATCCTGGTCACCAAACTTGAAAAACATGGACTTGATGGATGGACCACTCGCTGGATAAGGAATTGGCTGGATGGTCGAACCCAGAGAGTGGTGATCAACGGCACAATGTCCACCTGGAGACCAGTGACAAGTGGTGTCCCTCAGGGGTCAGTGCTGGGACCAGTGCTGTTTAACATCTTTGTCAGTGACATGGACAGAGGAATGGAGTGCACCCTCAGCAAGTTTGCAGATGACACCAAGCTGTGTGGCACAGTCGACTTGCTAGAGGGCAGGGATGCCATCCAGAGGGACCTGGACAGGCTGGAGAGTTGGGCCCAGGCCAACCTGATGAAATTCAATAAGGCCAAGTGTAAGGTCCTGCACCTGGGTAGGCACAATCCCAAGCACAAATACAGGCTGGGTGGTGAATGGCTGGAGAGCAGCCCTGAGGAAAAGGACCTTGGAGTCTGGGTTGATGAAAAGCTCAACATGAGCCTGCAGTGTGCACATGCAGCCCAGACAGCCAACCGAGTCCTAGGCTGCATCAAGAGAAGCGTGGCCAGCAGGGCAAGGGAGGTGATTCTGCCCCTTTACTCTGCTCTCGTCAGACCCCACCTGGAGTACTGTGTGCAGTTCTGGAACCCTCAGCACAGGAAGGACATGGAAGTGTTGGAGCGGGTCCAGAGGAGGGCCACAAAGATGATCAGAGGGCTGGAGCAGCTCTCCTATGAGGACAGGCTGAGAGAGTTGGGGCTCTTCAGCCTGGAGAAGAGAAGGCTTTGCGGGGACCTGATAGTAGCCTTCCAGTATCTGAAGGGGGCCTACAGGAAGGCTGGGGAATTATTATTTACAAGGTCCTGCAATGACAGGACAAGGGGCAATGGGCTTAAACTGGCAGAGGGGAGATTTAGACTGGATGTTAGGAGGAAGTTCTTTACAGTGAGGGTGGTGAGGCACTGGAACAGGTTGCCCAGGGAGGTTGTGGATGCTCCCTCCCTGGATGTGTTCAAGGCCAGATTGGATGAGGCCTTGAGTGACCTGTACTAGTGGGAGGTGTTCCTGCCTATGGCAGGGGGTTGGAACTAGATGATCCTTGAGGTCCCTTCCAACCTTACCATTCTATGATTCTATGATTCTATGATCTCTTGTAGAATGTTATGTGATCACACAAAGACTGTTAAAATGTAGTTGATGATATATGAATCATTATTATTAACATTAATAACCAGGTGAAAATATTAACAAAGCCACAACCATTCTTTATTAAATATTAAATAGTAAACATTAAATATTTAGATAATATTAAATATTATTACATGTTGAATATTATTCAATATTAAATCTCACCAGAACACCTCTTTACAAGGTCAGGATGCAGAGTTGTGGTTACTTACACAGGGAACAGGCGATGCTAACCTGTTAAGCAAAAAACATAAATGCAAATATTAGTTTTAAATAGGATGAGCTTGGTGGCAGTAATTGTGCTGCTTGAACATTAGGGGACTGGAGAGGAACCTTTCTGCTAAAAAGCAGCTGCAGGTGGGCACTCAGAACCTTTACAAGAGACCTTTAAGGTTAGATGTGCCAGGTTGGCTCTTGCCCCTACTGCTGTGCAGAGGGATGGGTCCCTTAGCACCTGCAGGGCAGCAGGGCCTGCCTTTGGCCACAGGTTTGGGGGTTTCTCCAGTGCTGGAGGTGGCTGCCAGTGTCCATCCTTCTATCTGGATACACTAGTTGAGAGCTAAGTTGGACAAAGGATGAGAGTCACGAGGGAAAGAACTGCTAAGGAGGGAAAGAGCTGGAGCTGTTCCTCCTTCTATGAGTCATTCAAGATAAAAAAGTAGCTATGTAGAAAGTAGTTCTGTTAAACGAGGATGTAGCATAGCAAAACAGGGTGCCTGATAGTGACCATGTTGAAGAAGCTTTATCAGTGTGTGTGTGAACAGCTCGTGAAGAGCTGCCTGTAACCAGCATGGTGTGTGATCAGGGTCTATCCTGTATAAGTCCATGCTGACTTGCAGCAATAAAGGGGCAATCTTGGATGCACCAAATTGGTGTCTGCTCGTCCCTCCTCACATCATCCATCGCCCCACACCTAGTGATCCCCTATGCCGCGTGGTTCCACAGCATCTGGTGATCCCCGACACCTGGTCACCCCTGATGTGGTATTTTGGTGATCAACGGCATCTGGTGACACCTCCACGTGGTATTTCGGTAAGAGATGGTGATTCTGTGTCATGCTGGTACCCATGGCGAGGCTCGCAGGGCTGCAGCACCTCTTGGCCATGCAGCTTGGGCACGGCAGCTGTAGAGCTGCTTGCTAGGAGAGGCTTTTTTAGCTGCAGCCTCAACAGCAGCTCTTCTTGTTTCTGGGGCAATACAAGGCAAGGCAAACACTTTTCCAATTGGCTTTGTAGTCATCATTTGCCCTCCAGTCACAGGCAACGACAGTAGGTGTTCACAGTAGGCATCCCAGCAGCCAGTACAGTAGGCAGTAGGCAACCTCAGCAGCCAGCACGATCAGCCAACAGAAGGGCATCAACCCAGGTCTTAACAGCACAGGGTAAAGACATGGGCCTAGCAGAGGCAAAGCAAGGCCAGCACACCTGCCTATTGCTTACCACAAAAGGAGGACATACTCCTTGGACCCAGACGTCATGGCTCCAGGCCCCTCCTGTGCTCCCTAGACCCTGACAAGGAGGGAGGGGAGAGGGGGGTTGTGTCTGTACAAGCCAGGATCCGTGTTGGGTTTGTGTAGGGCTTATGCCAACAAATGACATAATTTTTAATACAACCAAATAAAGAAAAGACACAAAGATAATGGTAGGGGAAAAAATTTAAAGATAGTTTAGGATGAAACCAGAACACATCATCTTTTTAGTATGCCTGGTTCGTTCCAACTCCAATGTCATTAATTCAGTGCTAGACCTTTGGAAATCTGAGCAGCTCAGAAACTAATACTTTCAGCTCAGGAGCCTGCCTTTTCATCTGCGGGTATGTGCTGGTTTGAGGCTAATTGGAATATTTTAATGAAAAAAAAAAAAAAGATTATAGGCTGTGAAAAGCAAACAGTGGTGATGGCTGCTGCACTCATAGGCTTGCTGAGATGGATAAGAACAAGAACACAAACATAGATAAGACTTTGTCTGCAGGCCTCTCTGCTAACCCAACTAACCACTCTACTTCTAACCCCCTGCCCATCCTCCAAACTCACCTTGCATGTAAGGCAAACCCTGGGGTAAGGCAGAGGGGTGGAAAGAAGGTAGACAGGTGGTTGGGAGCCCCTCCTGGGGACTCTGATTTCTGGGAGGGGAATTGTGGTTTTGTATTACCTTTAACTTGTCTATGTCTGTAACTATTCCTGTCTGTTGTGTCTATCTCTGCTTGTCCATTGTGCTGAGCTGTAAATAGAGCTTCAGTCCTTAACTTCCAGCTGGCTGAGTCTAGTCTGGGGGATTTTATAAAGCCGGGGGGGGCGGGGGAGAGCAGGGAACTCCCGAACCATCACAGGATACTGGTCCTGATGCATTTGGTAGGCTTGTAAGCAGGGGATGGAGAGAGCATGAAGGGTGAGAGGTCTTGTTCTCATGCCTAAGAATGCTAAGGGCTGAAATTTGGCTGATCAGTGATAGCAGCAGCAGCCCTCCAGCTGCTGGAGAGATGAAGAGAAGCGCACTGATAGAAGGTGAAAGACCAGATCAGGCTGTCTCCCCACGCAAACAATGGCCAGCTTTCTGACAGCAGGAATCCAGGAAAGGCTAAACAAATGTGTATTTACACAACAGCATCATCCAGGCTGGAAAGGACCTTGAAGTGCCACTGCGCCAAGCCTGTCACCACACCATGTCCCCAAGCACCACTTCTAGATGGCTTTTAAACACACCCAGGGCTTTTAAACACGTCCAGGAGGAATCTACATGAGAATGTACAGAACTCTACATTCTAATTCCCAAGCACCACATGAATTTCATTTACCATTATAGGAATCTTCAAAGATATACATTTCCGGGAAGGTAATTCCAGACTATACATCTATTTTTTTTTTAAAAGCCCTTATTTTTCCAATCCAGAGACGTCCAGCGGCCTCCAGGACAGTCAGTACTATTAGGATGTGAAACAGTATTCTGTTTCTCCTATTTTTTTTGGACAGACAGAACAGACCCCACCTGCAGCACTGCATCCAGTTCTGGTGCTCCCAGCACAGGAGGGACATGGAGCTGCTGAAGCAGTTCAAGAGGAGGGCCACAAAGATGCTCAGAGGGCTGGAGAACCTCCCCTGTGGGGACAGCCTCTGAGAGTTGGGACTCTTCAACCTGGAGAAGAGAAGGCTCCAGGGAGACCTTAGAGCAGCCTTCCAGTACCTGTAGGGAGCATTCAAGAAAGCTGGGAAGGGACTTTTGACAAGGGTCTAGCAATATAATGAGAAGGAATGGTGTCGTGGCAGGCCTAAGCAGGCCAAAATAGGCTTATCCATGTCCTGGCTTGCCCAGAGATGTTTTTCTGCTCTACCCCCTTCTGCTATGGGGAGAAGCAACCATGGGAAAGAGGACAAAGAACCTGGAGCCACTGAATCTAAGGACTGTGGCTTGCCCAGACTTTTTCCCCTGCTCACCCTCCTTCTGTGATGGGGGAAGCAACTGTGGGCAAGGAAAACCAAAGCCCTGGCTTCAGCTAATATGGTCAAGCTTGGCAAAGTGCCATCCTGATTGATTAATCCATATCCAAAGGCCCATTGGTCTTGGGCCGTATTGGTAAAAGGGGTGAGCAGGTAGCACAAGGGGTGCTCTGCCATTATATTCATGTCTGATGCTGCTGCCTCACTGCATCCTGAACTGCCTGCAAACTTCACTGCCCCGAGTTCACCAGGTACAGGCTCTCAATGCCTGCAGGCACTCAGCCTCCACAGCCAGCCTGACATTGTGCCAAGCCTGCACATAGCATTGCATCCTGCCTGCCCCTCTGCAAGGCTACTGCTGAATCAGGAGTCAAGAGGAACCAGGTCAGAGCCTGTGGCAGACTCCCAGAAACAGGTCAGACACTGTGCCAGACTTCAGCTGGCTGAGGAAAGAGCCCAGGAAAGCTCTAAAGCCTCTAATGGCTTTGAGACCACCGACAGCAACCCCTCCTGTGCTTTGGGTGCTGTCTGATAATGTTTTGTGAGTAAATACTTAAAGCCTCTTGTAATCACAGATTGCCTCCTGCCATAAGCAGAAAAGAGCTTCCCATGTCCATCCAGTGGCTAAGTGAAACAATGAACTGCCAGCAGTGCAGTGACCGCAGGAACCTTCTCTGCCAGTATGTGCTGGTTTGAGGCTAATTGGAATATTTTAATAGAGAAAATTACACTATAGGCTGTAAAAGAAAAACAGTGGTGATGTCTAGCTTACTCATAGGCTTGCTGAGATGTTTGGGAAAAATAACTCAAAACATTAGATAAGTCAGTCTCAGTCTGTCTCTGGGGCACAGCGTCTGGGCCAGTCTAGCTTCTGGCTCCTCTTTGCCGATTAATCTTCACTAACCACTTTTCTTCTAACCCTCCTGGCCCATCCTCCAAGCTCACCTTGCACGTAAGGCAAACCTTGGGGTAAGGTATAGGGATGGGGAGAAGGTGGAAAGGTGGTTGGGAGCCCCTCCGGGGGTCTCTGATTTCTGGGAGGGGAGTTGTGTTTCTGTATTCCCTTTAACTTGTCTATGTCTGTAACTATTCCTGTCTATAGTGTATATCTCTGCTTGTACATTGTGCTGAGCTGTAAATAGAGCTTCAGTCCTTAACTTCAAGCTGGCTGAGTTCTAGTCTGGGTCATTTTACAAAGTGTGGGGGGCGGGGAACTCCCAAACCATCACACAGTAGGATGTTTGCCTTTGCTGGGTACCTCTTACAGTGCTCCAGTTTTGCTTGTTCCCTGTGTGTATAAATTTCCAAACTCTGTGTTTTGAGTCTTGTAACTAAGTTTTCTGGAGAGATTTAATGCTAATAAACAATTTTCATATCTTTAACAATCTCTGCCTGGATATAAAAAATAATATTAAAAATTAATATAAAAATTAATTGTGCATCATTGGTAACAAATGGATTAAAGCCTGAGGAGGGCAGGTTGAGACTGGAGATTACAGTGAGGATGGTGAGACACTGGCACAGGTTGCTCAGGGAGGTTGTGGATGCCCCTTCCCTGCAGGTGTTATGGCCAGGTTAGATGAGGCCTTGAGCAACCTCGGATAGAGGGAGGTGTCCCTGCTTGTGGGAGGGGAGGTTGGGACTGGATGAGCTTTCAGGTCCCTTCCAACCTAAACCATTCCATCAACCTATGAATCCATTAGTTACACCATGTTACAGGAACTGCTCCCTGAATGTGCTACCCAGGAATTGCATCAAGTTGCAGTATGTAATTTTGGTGTCATCTACTACAAACATTCTCCTTCATAAACCCATGTTCAGGATGCAGCCAAGCAGTTAACCCGGCCTTCTGGCATCAAAGCTACACGCAGTGGCTCTGCACTCACACTGTCAGGTGTAGTAGGTGAAAGAAATACATTAGCAGTGTGGCTCATGCCCGTTAGAGGAAAACATGTTCTTTGCAAACTGCTGCTTTGAGTCTAAATTTGTAGGAGGCATTTGGATCCAGGAAACTTTCTAAAAACAACCTCCTGCCTCCTCTCCTGCTTCCAAAGAACTTAGCATCGCCAGAAAGAGGGAAACCTTTAAATAGTCAGAGGGAAGGCTATTTCATTTACTGAGGTGGTGCAAGCTCACAACCACTGTCACTGAGAGCAGTCAGACATCACATCACACCACTGGAAATTAAAATGTCAAGAACGGCCAACCTGAATGGGAGAAAAAAATCCATTTTGATAGAGAAGAAATCTCATTATTTGGAGTGGATAGTTCCACTTTTTTTTGGTTGTTTAGGACAAGATGTTTTAAGTATTACTCTAGATACAAAGATATATGGCACTTACAAACAAGAGTCATCTTAAAGATGTATGGCAAGTGCTGCTATATCGGAAAGCACAAAGCTAACTGTGATATTAGTATAAATATTACAGATGGTATTGATTACAAATATGTATCAGAACCTCTGAGGTTACATTCCTATAATTGTACTGACTCACAAGACAGTAAAACTGCACTTAGCCCAAAGTAATTGACAGTAACTGCCACTAAAAGCAACATTTCGCCACAGACTGGTTCTGACAAAATCCTGCTTTCGCCATCAAGTAGGATCAGTCAGTAGCATATGCATTTATCAGCTGCCTGCTTCATCTTGTCCCCAGCCAATCTCAACAGTCCACTCCACAGATGTAACTAGAAATCCTTTCCCTTCCCAACAGCAGAGCTTATTACAGCACTTAAAATACTGTTACAGTTCTAGAGCATTACAGATCCAGCTTGAACTTCTAATATCACTAAATGTCAATAAGAATATCACTGCTCTTAATGTTTCTAAAAACTCCATTGTTGTGCTTTGGATTTGCACCCCAACAAATCAGAAATGTACACAGCCCCTCCCCCAGAGTAGATTTACCACGCTACTCAGAATTTTGGAAGTTAAATGCAATTATATTTACAAAAGGCGACTATATAGAATCATAGAAGGGTAAGGCTGGAAGGGACCTCAAAGATCATCTAGTTCCAACCTCCTGCCATAGGCAGGGACACCTCCCACTAGTACAGGTCACTCAAGGCCTCATCCAACCTGGTACAGGTCACTCAAGGCCTCCTCCAACCTGGTCCTGAACACCTCCAGGGAGGTTATGGAGCACAGAATCACAGAATGGCATCAAAGATCATGTTGGGTGATTCTGTCATCCACAACCTTCCTGGGCAACCTGTGCCAGTGTCTCACCACCCTCACTGCAAACAACTTCCTCCTAACATTCACTTTCAATCTCCCCTCTGACACTTCAAACCCATTGCCCCTTGTCCTGGCATTACAAGACCTTGGCAATAGTCCCTCCACAGCCTTCCTGGAGCCCCCTTCAGATGCTGGAAGGCCACTCCAAGGTCTCCTGGAAGCCTTCTCTTCTCCAAGCTGCAGAGCCCCAACTCTCTCAGCCTGTCCTCACAGCACAGCTGCTGCAGCCCTCTCAGCATCTTTCTGGCATCCTCTGGACTGGNTCTTGAGCTTTTCATCACCCCAGACCCCCAGGGCCTGTTCCTCAGGGCTGCTCTCAGCCATTCCCCACCCAGTCTGGAGTTGTGCTTGGGACTTTTACCTCTATTGTCCCTAATTATAAGTTTGATGTAGCAAATTAAGTGGAAAGCAAAATGAATGTTTGAAATGAATGCATCATTCACTGAACTATTAATTAAAACACAGAGTTTTTTCCAAATGTCAACAATTAATCTGTGAGATACTTTTTATGAAGTTACTCATTTGGGTGGAAGGCCTTGCCTTTGAAACACTGTCTTTAATAGTCCCTGCTTAAAACAACTGCTAAATTATATGTTGTGCTGATGTAGATAAAACCAAAGCATAATCTGTAGAGCTGTAGGACATCACTTGGAAAGATTTCACTTTATTTCAGATCTTAGGATGGGAAGGGGTTGCTAGAAATGCATCTTTTACTTGTAAGCTATGTAATAATCGCTAGAATCCAAAACTGGCATGATTTATTTGTTAAAAATGAGAAACAAATGTTCTGCTTCCAAGGATGGTAGGGATAAAGGACGTCCAACTTGGTCAGAATGAACAAGAAGAAAACAAACCAACCAACCGAAAAAAAAAAACCCAAAAAAACCCCTAAGCCAAACCAAAGAACCAACAAAAGCAAATCCCAGTCAACCAACCAGAGAAGCTGGAGGCAGGCAGATGCAGGATTGCAGTGTGTTTGATCTCTTCTGTTTGTGCAGTTGCAGTGCATGTGCACAGCTGTTTCACATGCTTGCCAAGCTGTCCCATAATGCAGTGGGGTCAATCCACTCCAAAATGTTCCTTGTTCCTGACTTGTAGGCCAAGAGGAGGGACTTGCTCTCTGGCTGATAATTTAAGGACAATGATGAACAAGATCTATTCTTCCCTAATGATAAAATGCAATATCTAACTTTCTAGCAAGCACACATCTCATCTGAGATCAGTGCTGAACAGCTGAGTCATGCCCAACAAAGCTGGGATGCTGACAGAGGTGAAAAGAGTGCTCATGTGTAGCTCCAACCTCCTCCCTGAATATAAAGCTGCAGTAGCACAACGTATGAAAATGAGAATTGTGAAAGGAGTGAAATAGTAATACTCTTTGTCTTAGGCATTATTGATGCAAAATTATAGTTACACATAAGCAGACATACCTGGATAAAATGTATGCATGCTCACGTTTGCAAATTCATAGAATCATACAATGGTGGGGTTTGAAGGGACCTCAAAGCTCAGCCAGTTCCAACCCCCTGCCATAGGCAGGGACAACTCCCACTGGAACAGGTCACTCAAGGCCTCCTCCAACTTGGCCTTGAACACCTCCAGGGAGGCTGTGGAGCACAGAAGCACAGAATGATCTTTGATCACATTCTGTGCTCCACAACCTCCCTGGGCAACCTGTGCCAGTGTCTCACCACCCTCACTGCAAACAACTTCTTTCTAACATCTACTTTCAATCTCCCCTCTGACACTTCAAATCCATTGCCCCTTTGTCCTGGCATTACAAGCCCTTGTCAATAGTCCCTCCCCAGCCTTCCTGGAGCCCCCTTCAGATACTGGAAGGCTACTCTAAGGTCTCCTGGAAGCCTTCTCTTCTGCAGGCTGTAGAGCCCCAACTCTCTCAGCCTGTCCTCACAGCAGAGCTGCCGCAGCCCTCTCAGCATCTTGGTGGCCTCCTCTGGACCCACTCCAACACTTCCATGTCCTTCCTGTGCTGGGGGCTCCAGAACTGCACACAGGACTCCAGCAGTATTCCTTACAGTAGTCCTTACATGTCAGCAGAGCTATGTGACTACTGAATGCATCTCTTAACATAGAAGATAATTGAAGGCGTTAGATCTCTTCTCTGCTGGCCGCAGCCCATGCAGGAAAGGCAGTCCCGGTGCCCGGCTCTGCCCGCAGTGCTGTTCAGAGCATCGGTACTAGCGGGCAAGCTCCTACACGGGAGCACCGCGAAGCTCCGGGGACACTGCTGGTTAGTGGTTGAAGCAGTGAAGGCCACTTTCTGCTGTTCTGATCGGTACGTGCCAGCTCTCGTCACACACAACGGGCAGAGACACAGCCTCATTGCCTTTAGGAAGACTCACGGTTTATGACCTCTTGCGAACATCACACTCGCGGGCAGTCGGGTGGCCCCGCTCGGATGGCGGCCTCCGCCCACCCGCGACGACAGCCGGGCCCGCGCCGCTGCCCCAGCACGGCCCAACCGTACGGCGGGCTCAGCCTGGGCTGCCACGCTGCGGGTCGCTACCCTGGCGCGGCGGCTCTGGAGTAGCAGCTGAAAAGCGGAGGCGGTTTGAGCCTCACCGGCTCCCATACGCCGGGCGGCGCTCCCGACCGTTTCCACGCGCCGGGACGGCTGCCGCTGCGCTATGGAGCTTCCGCTGCCTCTCGTCTTCCTTCTTCTCTTTCTGCTCGTCCCTTTGGCGTTGCTAGCCAGGAGGCCCCGCGACAGGCGGACACCTCCCCTCAGCCTCCTGGTGGTGGCCGGCTCCGGTGAGTAGAGGCTTTCGCCATCCGGAGTGAGTCTGGCCGCGCTGCGCTCGCCTGCCCACCCCGCGCTCGGCTGCCCACCCCGCGCTCGCCTACCCTCCCCGGTGCGTGCCGAGAGCTGTAGTTGCGGCGGCGGTGCGCGAAGCCGCGGGCTGAAGCGAGGTCCGGCGGCCGCGGCGGTTCCTCAGAAGCCGATACCTGAGTGCCACCCGGCCGGGTCGGGAGCCCTGGGGCCGCCGCCTGTAGTTGGGGTTTTTAGTTCTCGATTTGAGTAGTTGTTAAGTTTCGTATTTTATCTGAGCCATTTCCGTCCCGGCTTCACAGTCCGAGTTCTGAAGCTGTCCTTTAGCCGGCACGGGCGCTTCACCAAAGGTATTAACTTGCAGTGCTGACTAAAACCCGTGCAGAACAGACCCGAGTTGCTGCTTGCTCTTCTGACGGGAAAATAGTAATGGAAGTTGAGGACAAGGCTTCCATCCATTGGTACAGGCCTTACATAACTGACACATGGTAGTAATGTTACCCAAAGAGGAGACTGGGAGTAGGGAGGGGGATACTCGGAGAGGGCCTTACCACACTGTGCAGCTACCTGGAGGGAAGTTGGAATAAAGTTGGAGGGGTGGGGGGTGAGTCCGGTTCTTCTCCCAGGCAACTTGTGAGGAGGGGCACAGCCTGGAGCTGTACCAGGGAAGGATTAGGTTGCATGTTACAGAATCACAGAATTATAGAATCATAGAATGGTAGGGTTGGAAGGGACCTCAAGGATCAGCCAGTTCCAACCCCCTGCCATAGGCAGGGACACCTCCCACTAGCACAGGTCACTCAAGGCCTCCTCCAACCTGGCCTTGAACACCACCAGGGAGGGAGCAGCCACAACCTCCCTGGACAACCTGTGCCAGTGTCTCACCACCCTCACTGCAAACAACTTCCTCCTAACATCCAGTTTCCATCTCCTCTCTGCCACTTCAAACCCATTGCCCCTTGTCCTGGCATTGCAAGACCTTGTTAGTAGTCTTGCATGCAGCAGCATGCAGATGAGTGACATTACCTCAGGCATGTGCTCTGCTGTTTTACCTGCTGTTCACCTCAACCAAAATACCTACTAGCAACAAACACTGCTTTGTTCTATACTTGAATTTTGCTGATTTTAATTAACAGCCTGCACGTTAGGGGAAAATAAAAAAAGTGTTTGAACACTGCTTGGCACCAACTTTACAGAATCACAGAATTGTCAGGGCTGGAAGAGACCTCAAGGATCATCCAGCTCCAACCCCTCTGCCATGGGCAGGGATACTTCCCACTAGATCAGGTTGCCCACAGCCACATCCAGCCTGGCCTTAAAAACTTCCAGGAATGAGGCTTCCATCACCTCCCTGGGCAACCTGTGCCAGTCTCTCACCATTCTCATGGTGAAGAACTTCATCCTAACATCTAATTTGAATTCTAGTTTTGTCCAGTAGACACTTATGCCCATACTTCACAGTGCAGTTTGGTGTTAAGCTGACAGATGAAAGGTGAGCTGGCTCCACTTCACCTACACACCCGATCTTCCTGGTGTTCCTGTAGCTCTGGTTCAGGAAAACCAGTTGACAAAAATGGTATCATGCTCCCCTAAACCACAATAAGTAAAGCCTCTTCTCCCCAGTATAGTGCCAACTTAGCTTCCTGAACAAAGTGACCTTGCAGTTAGAATGTTGCCAACACCTGTTCAAGGGTGATGGTTAAAGGCCTTGGCTGCAGCTGGACTGTTTCTTTAGTCAGCACTCAGTTTGTATGCTGGCACAGTTGCACAGTGCAGTTGCTGCTGCCTGGTTTCAGTGTTCTGAGCTGGGATAGTGCAGACTCAGAACCTGGTCTTGCAGGCTGTGGGGCTGAGCACTGGGAGGTTTGTTTCCACAACACAGCTCTGAGCTGGATCCCATCCAGCTTCATTCTGACCACTGCATCTTCATACAGATTTTGAGCATGAACTCTGGTGTAATACTCTGCCCAATTTTTGCACCATGTGCAGGATGTCGAAGCAGATGTACTCCTCTGTGATCCTAGCTCAATCCCATTTAACTGCAAAACTTCCTCTTCAATGGGAGCTGAATTGTCATGTTACTTAAACAGTCTCAAACACCCTTTAACTGGACCATCTGCTCAGTGTCACTGGTAATAGTAGTACTACTGAGTTTTAGGAGGAAAAGTGGAAAATTGTGCTGAAGAAATTGGAAGCTATTGTTTTTTTAATATGCTGACTGCAATTTATTTTGTTTTTTACAGGTGGACACACAACAGAAATCCTGAGGTTACTTAGCTGCTTGTCAGAGTCATACTCTCCAAGGCATTATGTTTTTGCAGACTCAGATGAGATGAGTGAAGCTAAAATATGTTCTTTTGAGCAAAAAAGGGCTGAAACATTCTCCAGTTCCCAGGTGACTTGTTAGCTCTTAGAGCCTTAACGTGACATGCTATTTCAAGACAATTTGGAAGGGAATCTTTAAAATGATACCTTTAAGATCAGCAACTGCTCATTATTTTCTAGGTGTTGATAATCATTTGCACTAAAGCTCAGCTAAAGGTGCCATTCCATACATACTGGTTTTTGTGTTTCTAAAACTAAAAAACTCTATTCATTAGTGCTGTACCAGACACACACTGACATTGTAAAGTAAATATACCTAAAATTGGCAGCTGCCATTCTTGCTAGTGATTTTCACTATCACCTTCCTTACTAGCTCTTAAAATGGTCTTCAGCTCCAGTCAGCAGCATCTTCATCCATTTAAAGCAATGAGGAAGCATGATAGTATTGAAGGTGGCTGCACAAAGAAGGTTATCCTTTGCTGGTGAAAAGCATGCCAAAAAGAAATGTTTTCATCCTGTAAGTCAGCTAGCCATCCGAGCTTTAAAAATAATGAGGCTCTAGTGAGTCCCCACCTGGAATATTGCATTCAGTTCTGGGCTCCCCTGTTCAAGAAAGACAAGAATCTGCTGGAGAGAGTCCAAGGGAGGGCTGCAAGAATGCTGAAGGGACTGCAGCACTGCCTGAGGAGGAGAGGCTGAGAGCCCTGGGGCTGCTTAGTCTGGAGAGGAGAAGGCTGAGAGGGGACCTGAGCAATGTCTGTCAATAGCTGAGGTCTGGGGGTCAGGAAGGAAGGGACAGGGACAGCCTCTGCTCACTTGTGCCCTGGCATAGGACAAGGGGCAAGGGATGGAAATTGCAGCCCAGGAAGTTCCATCTCAACATGGGGAAGAACTTCTTGACTGTAAGGGTCCCAGAGCCCTGACACAGGCTGCCCAGAGAGGCTGTGGAGTCTCCTTCTCTGGAGCCTTCCCAGCCCTGTCTGGATGTGTTCCATTGTGACCTGTGCTGGACTCTCTGGTCCTGCCCTGGCAGGGCTTGGAATGGAAAGTCTTCAGAAGTCCCTTCTGATCCCTAACATCCTGTGAGGCAGAAAGATGGTGTGGTTGTTTCTTTTTTATTTCATGCTTTAGTTTGGCATTTTCCTTAGTGGCATAATGTATCTTTTGGAGAGAAATTATATTTCTAAATTCTTTATCTATAAGAAAACCTTGTATTGTTTTTGTGTGTTTCTAGGCTGTGTTTTGGTTGAATTTTAAATGAAACATTAGT
The DNA here is from genome assembly GCA_013396675.1 of Eubucco bourcierii. Lineage (NCBI taxonomy): Eukaryota > Metazoa > Chordata > Aves > Piciformes > Ramphastidae > Eubucco > Eubucco bourcierii. The sequence goes on along the minus strand of VWZE01024248.1, from coordinate 6,858 downwards.
TACACCTGTTTAAAAACGCACACAATGTCTCTTAATGTCATCCTGTTTTCTGATCAATGACCTGAGCAGATGCTGAACTCCTTAAAAATCCTGAAAAAATGGTGAAAGTATCTTGTCTGTCTTTCTGTCAGGTGTTTGCTTGCTTTGAGCTACTTTACTGTCTGATTAACAGGCAGCAGTATGGCTGTGGTGACTTAAAGTGATCTGAAGTGTGGGCAGCAGGGCAAGGGAGGGGATTCTCTCCCTCTACACCACTCTGGTGAGACCTCACCTGGAGCACTGTGCCCAGTTCTGGACCCCTGTGACAGGAAAGATCTGGAGGTGCTGGAATGTGTCCAGAGAAGGCCCACAAGGGTGGTCAGAGGGCTGGAGCTGCTCTGCTATGGGGACAGGCTGAGAGAGTTGGGGTTGTTCAGTCTGGAGAAGAGAAGGCTCCAAGGAGACCTTATTGTGGCCTTCCAGGATCTGAAGGGGGCTACAAGAAAGCTGGGGAGGGACTTGTTAGGGTGTTGGGTAGTGATAGGGCTGGGTTGAATGGATCCAAGCTAGAGGAGGGGAGACTGAGATTAGACATTAGACAGAAGTTGTTCAGCATGAGGTTGGTGAGAGACTGGCACAGGTTGCCCAGGGAGGTGGTGCAACCCTCCTCCTTGGATGTTTTTAAGGCCAGGCTGGATGTGGCTGTGGGCAACCTGATCTAGTATGAGGTGTCCCTGCCCATGGCAGGGGGATTGGAGCTGGATGAGCCTTGATGTCCCTTCCAGCCCTAACAACTTAGTGATTCTGCCCCACTACTGGGACAAGAGATTGTAGGACTTAGTAACAAAGACTTTCAGAATATACTCTTTCCATGTAAAACAACTTCTGCTAAGGTGAGCAACAGGCTCCCTCAGGAGTGACACCAGGTTTGCTTACCCCACTTTCACCTGGGAAGATGAAGGTTACTTGCAACCACCAGCTGCTGCGACAAGTGAGGTGACTTAGTTTAAAATGGAGCCTGGCGTTCTCTTCTCTCATTGTGCACCAAGGGTGAAATTGAGTAAAGCAACCAGAGGTACTTTCTGTTCAGAGAAACCTGGTTCAGTAACTACTCATTCACAGAGTTATACTCCCTTATCTGAAAAATGTCCAACCCTAAATTGTTACATTTCCTAAAAAGCCCTGGTTTGTGTTTCCCACTTATTCATGCAGTTTTGCTAAGCTGCTTGCTTCCCTTTCATGGCCCCTCCAACTACTAACAGTTATATTTTCCTTTAACATTGAAAGGCAGGAGAACATTTTTGACTGCATCTGAGTTTACTGTCTGTATAACAGATGCTCATTTTCCTTTGACCATTCTTCTTCCACTGAGCAAAAATATTTGCAGTGAAAATGGAGGATAACTTTTGGAAAGTAAAGCTCAGGTGCCTGTAACTCCAACCCTCTGCCTTCAAGCAGTGTGTGCTTTGGCACTGGGAATGCTGGAGATCATCAAGCATTTGGAGGTCTGTTAGTAGCTTCTTGCAGCTTTGAATAAGTGAAAGGGGAAGAGTCTGAATGAAGTGGTCACTCCCTTCCTCATCTTGTCAAGGAAGTACACATTTCCAGGTTGCAGTAATGACTTAAGGGGGGAGGGAATGCACTAACCGAACAAATACAGCATTAAAACACATAAATAGTTCTCTTTCTGATCTGTGATCTCACCCAGTTCTAAACCCTACAGTATTCAGGGATGCCAGAGTGAGCATCTTGCTTACAAGAAGCAAAAAAGCTGCACCTCTACCCGCTGAATCTCTTGAGAAAAAGCAAACAAACCAACCCTGAAATCCCTCCTACAAAGAGTCTCTGGTCCTGCTGTTACTTGCTTCTGTTCTGTTGCTGAAGAGAACTTGCTTCAGCTCCTGCCACCCTGCTCTGGTGGCAGAAAGACAACTTAATTTGTTGGCTGAAGAACATGAATTCTTCACTGGATTTTTTACCCCCCATTTGTCATGTCTGAGATGAGCAATCAGATTGACTTGGCATGACCTCGTCTGGCCACGTGAGAGATGTCGCACTATGAAATCTTACTCCAGTCTGAAAAAAGAACTACATAAGCCCAGTTTATTTCCCAGCTTTGCAGTATGTTCAGTTGAGGATGTTATACTTCACAGCAGTGGCACTTTCCTACCAGCTTTTTCTTGCATGCTTGCAAAACAGCAACATTAAGCAGGCAAAGGACTCTTATCACTGGTTTTGAAATTGCAGTACATAGTCAGAAGTTACAGAGTTGCCAATTTGGAAACCCTTGTCTTCAAATAGCAGAAGCTTTCTGGCTTCACTGAAGATATAAGGGGAAAATAAATGCAATGAACAATGTGACATGATAGAAGATAGAGGAGCAGTTTGTCTGCTTCTGGTATCAGACATACTGTGCAGGAGCTGCCTTTGGAATACTAACAGTACTCTGTAAGACAAGAGTCTGAGATTGCAGAAGCATCTGGGTTTGAAACAACAAAAAATGCACCTTTGTTTCTCAGCTTCCTATTTAAGTGTGGTTGGTATGTGGGCTGAAACCCTGATGTATTACATAGACCCTGATGTGCAAAGGTTAAAGCACATTGGTTTAGAGAGTGTAGATAAAATCAGCTTGATCTTTACTTGAGCTCTACAAGTGATGTTCTACTTCTACTTTAGGGCCCCTGAGCCAAATTTTGCTTGGGGAAATGTGTCTAGAAAGTTGTCAGCAGAAAGGGACCTGGGGGTTGTAATGGACAAGCAACTGAATATGAGCCACCAGTGTGCCCAGGTGGGCAAGAAAGCCAAAGGCATCCTGGCTGGGATTAGAAATGATATAGCCAGCAGGAGCAGGGAGGGAATTGTGCCCTTGGACTCAGCTCTGGTGAGGCCATACCTTGAGTGTTGTGTTCAGTTTTGGGCACCTCAATATGAGAGAGATGTGGAGGTGCTGGAGCTAGTGCAGAGGAGGGCAAGGAAGCTGGGGAAGGGCCTGGGGAATAAATCTGATGATTATGAAGTAACTGGACTGGCTAGTTTGGAGAAGAGGAGGCTGAGGGGAGAATGATGGCTCTGCAGCTAGCTGAAAGGTCGTTGTGGCAAGATTGGTGCTGGTTTCTTCTCACAGTGAGGGAATGGCCTCAAGCTGCATCAGGGCAGGTTTAGACTGGACATTAGGAAGATTTTTTTTTTTTTCCCAGCAAGAGTGGTCAGGCACTGGAATGTGCTGCCCAGGGGGGTGGTGCAGTCACCAACCCTGGCTGTGTTTAAAGTGGTTTGTACGTGGTGCTTGGGGATATGGTTTAGGGTGAACCTCGTAGAGTAGGGTTAATGATTTGAGTTGGTGAACTGGAGGGGCTTCTCCAACCTGAATGCTGCTGTGATCCTGTGAGGTTGCTGGGCTTTGATCATGAAGCAAATCACATGCAGGTTTTTTTGGCAAGTACTGTTTAATGTTGGTTTTATGGTGAAAGGAGCACCTGTATAGTTCCTCAGACCTGATCTGCCTGCAACTACCTTATCATAGAAGTATTTCTTGCAGAACTGATTACTATGCAAAGGTCAAAACTCCACTTGTGGAGCTCCAAAGCTGTAAGAGACACAGAGGCAGTGATAACCAGAACCCTGCTGAATGAGGAGCAGGGGGGAATATTTCTTTTTCCATCTTTTGTTGTCAAACTAATGGAATCTAGATTTCAACACCTGAAAATAAAACAACCAGTTTGTAACATCTGTTAATGAGGAGCATCTGAGGGAGATGGGGGTGTGCAGGCTGCAGCAGAGGAGCCTGAGAGCAGAGCTTATTGCTCTCTGCAGCTGCCTGCAGAGAGGTTGCAGCAAGGAGGGGGCAGCCTCTGCTGCCTGGTGGCAAGAGACAGGAGCAGAGGAAATGGTTGCAAGGTGCCCCAGAGGAGGCTTGGGCTGGATGCTAGGAAATATTTCTTCCCAGACAGAGTTCTCAGCCACTGGAATGTTCTGCCCAAGGCAGTGCTGCAGTCCCCATCCCTGGAGGAGTTTCAGCAGCCTGTGGAGCTGCTGCTTAGGGCCATGTTTTGGTGTTGAGCCTGCAGGGCTGGGTGGAAGGTTGGGCTGGATGAGCTTGGAGGGCTCTCTGCCAACTGCATGTGTTCAGTGACTCTTTGATCTGCAGTCTTCCAACCCCTACCATTCTGTGATTCTATGTTGTAAAGCTTTTGAGGAAACAGAAACTTAACTGTTTCTAACCTGCTTCTAACCCAAGCCAGGATGCCAGTGGCTTGCTTGGCCTCTTGGGCACTGCTGGCTCCTGTTCAGTGACTGCCAACCTGCACCCCCAGGTCCCCCTCCGAGTTGCAGCTTTCCAACCACACACTCTCAGGTCTGTAGCTCCCCATGGGGTTGTTGTGACCCAGGTGCAGGCCTTGTGGAACTTGGTCCATGGGTCTGACCTGTCCGGGTCCTGCTGCAAAACCTCCCTGCCCTCTAGCGGATGGACACAGCCACCCAGCTTGGTGCCATCTGCAGGCTTACTTACAGGGAACAAGAACTGAGAAAAGTTGTTACTTAGTGAAGAAGTTAAGCAAGAGACAGAAGAGAGTCAGCGTGTTTGGTCTGTGCCTGGTCAGACTTAGCCTTGTATCTGTGTGACCACCGGGTGGGGTACCAGGTCAGGGGATGAGGAAAGAAGCTGCTCTGGCTGAGTTCCTCGGTTAAGAATGTTTTAAAGTAGCATGAGAAGGTATTTTAAATAGATATATATGTAGGTCTAGTACTTAGTTTTATTTTGTTGATCACTAAGCACAATGCGGAATGAGACATTTAAGAAGAGGTTTCATATTGAAACATTTCCAGGCTAGATTTGAAAACAAGGATTTGGCAAAGGCAGCTGGAACAGCTACACAGAAGGAGCAGCAGCACTCTTACAGAACTAACAACTGGGGATTCCTGCTCTTTTCCAGTTCACCCTGCATCGCATTCCCAGGAGCCGTGAAGTTAGCCAACCTTGGACCTCCTCAGTGAGAACTACCCTGCACTCCATGCTTTACTCCCTCCCCTTGACCTACAGACTGAAACCAGATTTGGTAGGTAAAGTAAATTTTAACTTACTGAGTACTTGCATAATAAAAGCAGTTGGGATATCAGGACATTGTGTGCTGCATCTCGTACATAGACTTAGATTTGTGGTTCATAGTCTTAGATTTGTGGTTCACAAGGAAAGTGTTTCTGAATGTAAGATGAAAGCTCAAGAGCAGTGTGATGGTTTGGGAGTTCCCTGCCCTGCCCCACTTTGTAAAATCTCCCAGACTAGAACTCAACCAGCTGGAAGTTAAGGACTGAAGCTCTATTTACAGCTCAGCACAATGGACAAGCAGAGATCTACACTATAGACAGGAATAGTTACAGACATAGACAAGTTAAAGGTAATACAGAAACACAACTCCCCTCCCAGAAATCAGAGACGCCAGGAGGGGCTCCCAACCACCCTTCCACCTTCTCCCCACCCCTGTACCTTACCCCAAGGTTTGCCTTATGTGCAAGGTGAACTTGGAGGATGGGCCAGGGGGATTAGAAGTAAATTGATTAGTGAAGATTAATTGGCAGATAGAAGCCAGAAGCTAGACCGCCAGAGATGCCGTCCCCAAGAGATTCTGTCTTATCTAATGTTTTGGTTTTTTTCTCTTAAACATCTCAGCAAGCCTATGAGTGAAATAGACATCACCATGTTTTCCTTTCACAGCTTATAGTGTAATTTTCTCTGTTAAAATACCCCTATTAGCCTCAAAGCAGCACAAGAAGCAGTACGCCAAGAAAGAGAAGGGCTTGTCCTGCTGGTGAACTAAAGTGGCAAACAGCACCTTCCCCTGGCAGAGTTTACCAGTAACATCAGAGAGTGTCAGCAACAGAATTAGTGTAAGCAAGGCTGCAGGTTCTTGATAATCATCTCTTCAGGATTGCAACAGCACAACCTGTGCCTGAAAGCCTTCTTATCCTGCTGGTTGCTCCTGATGCTGAAATGGTGTGACAGGAGTGGAACAGGCAAGTTCAGACCAGAGTCAGTGCCTGGTGTATCAAAAGCCTCCTGCTTGCTGGAGTTTTCAGAGCAGGGTAGTGTGCAGAGCAACAAAAGTGCTTTTTGCAGGTCTTGTTTTTCAAGCCTAAGCTGAAAACTGGAGATAAAGTTAGGAGGAAGGAGGAGATGGAGTGGGGTGATTCTGCCACTGTGCTTTGCTCTGCTAAGACCTCACCTGCAGTACTGTGCCCAGCTCTGTTGCCGTCAAGACAGGAAGGACATGGACATGATGGAGCAGGTCCAGAGGAGACCACGAAAGTGCTCAGGGGGTTGGAGCAGCTCTGCTGTGAGGACAGACTGAGGGAGCTGGGGGTGTGCAGCCTGGAGAAGAGAAGGCTCCAGGCAGACCTTAGGGCAGCCTGCCAGTGCCTGAAGGGGTTACAAGAAGGCTGCAGAGAGACTGTTTGCAAAGGCCTGCAGGGACAGGACGAGGGCAGTGGCTTCAAACTAGAGCAGAGCAAATTGAGATTGGATGTGACGAACAAGTTGTGCACCATGAGGGTGCTGGAACAGTGGAACAGGTTGCCCAGGGAGATGTTTGTGGCCCCATCCCTGGAGATATTCAAGGTGAGGCTGCAGAGGGCTGTGGGCAACCTGCTCTAGTTGAGGATGTCCCTGCTGACTGCAGAGTGGGTTGGACTGGGTGAACTTCAGAGGTCCCTTCCAACCCAGACATTCTGTGATTCTATTGTTTCTCACATTTACTTTAATCTGGGGAGGGCAAGGGGCAATAGCAGAGAGGTGTTTTCAGGAAACAGACATTTGAGAGCAAAATTGGTTAAGAAAGTCACTTTGCTGCAACTCCAGGCTGGGTGGGGAATGACTGAGAGCAG
>VWZE01024246.1:56639-68993 GCA_013396675.1 Eubucco bourcierii | reverse complement strand
GGCCACAAAGATGATCAGAGGGCTGGAGCAGCTCTCCTATGAGGACAGGCTGAGGGAGTTGGGGCTCTTCAGCCTGGAGAAGAGAAGGCTTCGAGGGGACCTGATAGTAGCCTTCCAGTATCTGAAGGGGGCCTACAGGAAGGCTGGGGAAGGATTATTTACAAGGTCCTGCAATGACAGGACAAGGGGCAATGGGCTTAAACTGGCAGAGGGGAGATTTAGACTGGATGTTAGGAGGAAGTTCTTTACAGTAAGGGTGGTGAGGCAGTAGAACAGGTTGCCCAGGGAGGTTGTGGATGCTCCCTCCCTGGATGTGTTCAAGGCCAGATTGGATGAGGCCTTGAATAACCTGTACTAGTGGGAGGTGTCCCTGCCTATGGCAGGGGGTTGGAACTAGATGATCCTTGAGGTCCCTTCCAACCTTACCATTCTATGATTCTATGATTGTATCCCAGACTCCCTAAAAAAACTACAGAGGCCAAGATCTATCCCAGGGGATGAACTGGTTGCCCCTGGGTAACATGATTATGTTATTCAATCCCATAATCCTGCAAACACTTTAAAAGCAAGCAGCAAGGTCAGTTCGTTCTCTTTTCTCCCTGCCTTCCAGCTCTCCAAATGGATCCTTATCTGGGTAACCAAGTAAATATGTAAGCAGTACCCTGCAAGCTGAGGGCTTCAAGGCTCCAGGACTGCAGTGAATTTGGCTTGCTTGGGCCTAATGGGAGACAATGGGGATGGGAGAAAATGAGTGTTTGGGTTTTTAGTTTGCTTGGGGGGAAGGTTTTGGGGGAATTCTCATGATTCCTGCGTCTGTGTTAGATGTTAAGGATTTGTGTATGCCATATCTTTTCCTGCACATTTTAAAATGCAACCTTTCTGTATTGATTTCCAGTTCAGCAAGAGTGCTAATTTACTGCCCTTTTTCCTTAAGAAAAAAGTAAGATTATCTCAGTCTGCTCTTACTTGGAAAAAAAAAAAATAAAAAAAAAATCTGTAACATCTGCATAACTCTCTCTTCTACACAGGACCTCTGAAAGTGCTTGATTCAGAGGAGGATGAGAGTTGAAGAGTCACAGAACAGGCTGACAACTAACCAGACATCTCTGAGGCCCTGATGTTTGTCTCCAGGGTGTAGAAATAAGTCTTGTTCAGATTGGGGTAGGACACACATACAGACCTAATCAGATGCTTCTCTCTTCCAGCAGCAGAAAGCAGTGCTGCTTATTCACAGAAGTGCTAAAAGCAATGTGCAGCCTGAAGAGGACATGAAGGAGAACCAATGCTTCCCGGTTCCCAATTCTGTTCTGCTCTTGACCAGGTCTTGAGAAGTACTGTGCTGGTTTGAGGCTAACTGGAATATTTTAATAGAGAAAATTACACTATAGGCTGTGAAAGGAAAACATGTTGATGTCTACTTCACTCATAGGCTTGCTGAGATGTTTGGGAAAAAGAACTCAAAACATTAGATAAATCAGTCTGTCTGTAGGGGCACAGCATTTTGGGCGGTCTAGCTTCTGGCTCCTCTTTGCAGATTAATCTTCACTAACCACTTCTTCTAACCCCCCTGGCCAATCCTCCAAACTCACCTTGCGCATAAGGCAAACCTTGGGGTAAGCTATAGGCGTGGGGAGAAGGTGGAAGGGTGTTTGGGAGCCCCTCCTGGGGTCTCTGATTTCTGGGAGGGGAGTTGTGTTTCTGTATTACCTTGAACTTGTATATTTCTGTGACTATTCCTGTCTATAGTGTATGTCTCTGCTTGTACATTGTGTTGAGCTGTAAACAGAGCTTCAGTCCTTAACTTCCAGCCCACTGAGTTCTAGTCTGGGTCACTTTACAAAGTGTGGGGGGCGGGGAACTCCCAAATCATCACAAGTACACTGCTAAATAAGTAGGTAGCCCAAAACCACAATCATTAATGCTTCAAGTGACTGAGGGACTTACCTCCATGTGAATGCACTGACAAAAATTTCTCAGAAGTGCCATGTAAAAATCAGGTGGCAAAAAAAGCTAGATGGTGCTCAAACTTAAGAGGTATTTTTTTATGCTGCAGTTATTTTTGGTTTTGGACATGTTGATTCCTATGTATGTAGGAGCTGGCCTTAGCTGTGTGACTCACTTTACGGGGAGCAGGAAAAGAGTAGGCTCATTAGAAGACACAAGCCTGTCCCCTTGTAAATTCTGGAAAGGGAGGTGTATTTATGCTATTTGTTTAGAAAGAGAGGCCAGTGCTGAGTAAAGAACTGCAGTCCCAAGGCATGTATTTAATACTCCCTGGAAAAACTTGCTCCATCCCACCATATTTTAGTTGCAGGTCTGTGACTACATAGGTTTCAGAAATTCTGATCTAGGAAAACATCTGTGTGCTGGTTTGAGGCTAATTGGAATATTTTTGGAGATCATTGGTTGTGAAAAGAAAATAACGATGAAGTTTATGTCATCCACTGGTTTGCTGAGAGGTATAAAAAGCTAAAATGTAAACAATCTTCCTTCACTTTGTCCTGGTAAATTGCCCTGTTCTTTTCTCCTTTGATCTGATCTAGTATCTCTACTTTTGGCTAACAACTAACCCCTAAGCTTTGCTGGCCTTTGTTTTTGTTTGCCTGTCTTGAGATAGAGGGAGAAAAAGAAGTAGCTTTGAGTCTTTATGGGCAATTTCCTCTGTTTGGGAGGGAGTTTGGATTTCTGTGTTATTTCTAATTTGTATACAATTGTAAATATATTGTGTTTATACACTGGTAAATTTTGCCATACTGTAACTACAACTTCATCTTACTGCCAAGCCATCTGAGCTGATCTGGTAAATTTCAAATAGTATTAGGGGGAGAGTTCCTAATGCACCTCAGTGACTTCCAAGGGCTGTGCCTCCCTGTTAGAAGCTTTGTTACAGGTCATTGTCCTATGACCGTTTTTAATCAGCCTCACCGCTGCCTAATTGTTTAATTGCTGCTTTCATGGCAGAAACTCCGTCCCACTGAGTACTTGAAAAGCCTGCGATACCCTCCTGTGTGTGTGGTGCTGTGGATGTGCTTATTGCTTTGAAGTTCTCCAGAGGCTCTGCTCTGCTACAACTTGTCATAGATGTAGTAGCCTGCATCAGGTCTCAGGTAGTCTTATGACCTGTGTGCTGGTGTCTGTCGTCATCCCATTGCCAACAGCTACACCTTATCACACACAATCCCCCTAAGAAACCTGGGCTGGGTAACTACAAGCCATCTCTCCTTAAGCTGCTCCATGAGTGGTCTGTTGCAGTCATCCACAAAGCCTGAGGGTTCTCACCCCACAGACAGAAACTTGCAACTGCATACAAATGCAGTTGGCTGTGCCTCAGTATTTAACATAAGATGTGACCACAGAGCAATCTGTTGGGGCAGGATCAGGAGAGCTTGCAGCAAGGAAGCCTGCATGTGTAGAGATAGCTTTCAATGGAAACAAGATGATGTGCAGGGACTATATCATGAAAAATACCAACACCTTAATCTGGAAAAAGTCTTGGTTGCTTTTCTCTGTGCAGGAAAGCCTCAAATCTCTGCTGAGCATAACTGTAAATTAAAGGCCATGTCAAAAAGCTGGGTGCCCTACAGATTGCTCAGGAAATAACATCACATATTCAGTCCTTTGGGACTACTTGTCCTTGAGAGACTGCAGAGCAGCTTGAAGACAGAACCAGCCCACATCAATACTACAATCAGTTGACACCAATTTATCGCATCAGTTTTAACCATACAACAAAGCAGCCCTGCAATGGTCAGGCAGAAGTTTTTACTTTAGTTCACACAATGTTTGTGTGCCAGAGACTCCTGAACAAATATCTACTAGCAAAAGAGCCTGCTGTAGTTGTTCTTTTGAACATAGCCCTCCAAAAACTTTCGGAGAAATCCTAATTTAAGACTCCACTTGTCCATTTACTTATCTTACAAGCACAGACAATGCATACAGGTACTCTAACACTTGTATTTCATGGCTTTCACAGGGGTATTGTAGAGGCTTTCCATTGTTTCCAGTTGCCTCCAGAGCCTGGTACACCATGACAGCATAAGAGTCATCTCCAGAAATCACCATAACTATTTTTAAAAAGTTTACCAAGCAACATTATTTCAAGCAAAACCAGAACAGATACTAGAAGCTATTACACACAGCTTGCCCTGTTCTAAAACTACTGCTGCAGGATGCAAAAAAATATTCTCTCAAGCCATCTTCCAGGTAAGTTTTTTTGGAAGGAACGCGGCAGCATCGCTGAGAATCCCCTCTTACCCTGCAAGAGCTCACAGAAGGCTAAATTACTTGCCTTTTGGGACAGACCTTGCAATCCTGCTAGGGTCCATGCTGGAATACCTGAACAGAGATCATAGAATCATAGAATGGTAAGGTTGGAAGGGACCTCAAGAATCATCTAGTTCCAACCCCCTGCCATAGGCAGGGACACCTCCCACTAGGACAGGTTACTCAAGGCTCCATCCAATCTGGCCTTGAACACATCCAGGGAGGGAGCATCCACAACCTCCCTGGGCAACCTGTTCCAGTGCCTTACCACCCTCACTGTAAAGAACTTCCTCCTAACATCCAGTCTAAGATTAGATGCTCAGTCTAAGATTAATTGAAGTACCTTTACACCAATTGTAGGTCATGTACTAAGCCAGCCGGTAACATTCTGTCTGTAGGAATAAGAGGAGTGGTGACTGTTCAGGAAGAACAGGGAATGTGGATATCATGCTCATCCCAAAAGGAAGTGACCCTATGACAGTTTCTGACTACCATCTGACTTCAGTAAGAATAACCAGAGGGTATACAGAAGAAAAAAAAAAGGGGCGGGGAGGAAAAAAAAAAATTACAAGATCACATTAGAGAGCATCTGCAGACCACACAAGTATCCAGGACTGGGGATCCATAACATTCTCTATGCTTTATTGCCAGCATAGGATTACTTTTTCACTGACTGAGAATTCCCACTGCTTTCAGGAAAGCCATGAGCTACCGAGGTTCAAAGGCAACTTGTTGCAAACAGTCTGTGATTTAGCCTTGTTCCACCCTCATCTACCTTGTGGAATGGTTTCTTAGCAAGATGGCTGGTAACTCCACAGGCAAACCTTCCAGAATCTCAGAGGTGCAGCTAAAGTGTACACCCTAAATCAATTTTTTAACCTGCAATATGCAAAGTGAGCATTGTGTGCTTCCAGTGTGGTTGCCCCTGACCACCCAGAAAGCAACGGAAAGACACACTTAAACAGAAAACCTGTTCCACAATGGGAAGACATTTTAAAAACAATCAGTTGAGGACAGGCATCTAAACCCCACGGTGTTAGCATGGCTGCTGTGTACTCACAGGGCTGCCAGAGCCCTTCTCATCTACGTAAAGAAGCCATGTTTCTACTAAAAACATTAAATCTAACATTCAGTAAGTTTACAACCTGCTGGTTGCCTATAGCAACACAAGGCACAATTTTAATCATCATTAACTGAGTGCACATCAGATTAAGATGTTTTTTCCTTGGCACAGAGCTGACATTTAACTAGAGCTATCTGGTTCAAAAGTTCTTTTTCTAGCATCCAGATCTGGTTATTTATGAGAATAGTACAGCATGACAAAATTAGTGTTCTTAATCAGCACAACATATAGAAAATCTGAACCTTGCAAACAACCAATCATTTATTCCAAGGAAAAAAGCTCGTGACTCCAGATTTGTGGTTTCTACTGTCTGCCATCTTTTCTTTTAAAGAGCAGAAACCACTACCTAGGTTCTCACCTTCAGCAATTCTGAGAGGCAGAGGGGCCCACAAAAGCCCAAGTGTGACAGCCACTACCACGTTCTGTAAGCAAGGATTTCCCAATGTATCAAAATAGCATTTTCACAATAATAGGGCACATCACCCCAACTGGACCACAAGGCTCTTTCCTGAAAGTCTGGACAAAAAAACCCTCTTCCACTAACCAGAAAATTTTCCTGATATTGGCACATCAGGAGGTTTCTCTTAATCACGCTCTACACAATTTGGGATAGAACTAAAATCTTCCACCATCGCTTGTCCACGTTCATCCCTTTTTTGATAGTTTAATAGACACAAGTCAACACATAAGACGGATTCAAACAATTAGGAGAGAAGAAAGGTTTCCTCTTTGTTTTAAAAACTCCTCCCTTCAGCAGGCAACAGCAGATAGAGCTTGAGAGCAATTTTTACCTTACGCAGGGAAAAGCCCCTCCTCAGGACGTGGTCAGATAGGTGCAAACGACTTGCCAGATATTAAGGAAAGCAAAAGGGTTACAGTAGATGACACAAACACTTCAGACACACACTGCCTACATTCCACACATGTGCTTTTGCATAGGTCCAAGATCCTTTGATTTCTTTGTACAGCTAAGTATGTACCTGCCATGGCAAAAGAGCAAAACAACAGTTTGCAGAAAGATTTCACCTTGCAAGCCCCAAGGTACTGCAGTCGACACAAACTTGTCAGAGGCCTGCAGGTAGCAAGGGAATTGTCACACACACCTCCCCCCATCCACTGGATAATTAGCCAGATGGCAAGCCTGCAACAAAACTACCAGGAGACAGTCCATATTCTTGTTCATTGGACCCTGTAATGCAGCTTAATTTATCCAATCTAAATACCAAGGCCTGAAAGCTGCTATTTCTCTAGCCCATTTTCTAGATAACATTAGGTATCCAGAAGGGAGCTGTTTGGATTAAAAATAGTAGGTGTCACATTAAGTCGTCAGTGACAGTCTATAAAAGCTGGAGAAAGGCTTTTAAAGAAAGCACTAAACAACACTGTTTTTTCTTCTCCCTATTACCTGGGCTTTGTATTCAAGGAGCATTCAGAACAGTGAAGGCTACCCTGAAGATGAGTTCCAGGAAGGAAAGTCCTGACCCAGCACCATGGACACTGCTCTATCTGTAGGATCCCATCTCTGATCTATGAGAGAGAGATACAGACTTCAAAGAATAGATCCTCTTGAGATCAGAAAGAATCCCTTCTGTCTGCTTCACCAGCAACTTCTAACCCAGCATCCTAGATTTGTTTTCAAAAGCTTTAGCACAAGTCACATGTGCAGCATGAAGCACAGCCTCACAACAGGACTGGCTGGTGCCGTGTGATGCTTCCTGGTTGGCATGGCAACAAACTCATTTCTGGCTATAACACTCTAGACAGTGACCATATAACTTACTGTGGAACAAGTGACAGGAGTATGAAGCAATGCCACATCAGATATGAGACAGCTAAGCTTACACATCCAGGCAGAGCTTAAATGCATGCTGGGGATGTTACTGAAGACTGACCATGCATTGTAAGTACACAATCTGGTTTTCCTTGGAGGACATGAAGGCTCTACCAAGAGTCCAATGGCTTTGAGAAATTGAAAACCATGCTGTATTTCAGCCAGGTCAGAAGACAGACCAACACCCACAGCAGAGTAAAGCAACACCAAGCCATCTACTGACATGGAGGTACATCACGAGCCAACAGCTCATTACTATTCTCCCTCCACCATGGGTCCAGATATCTTAGGGATCAACCCTCACATCCCACCTTTACTTTCTATTTAGAGGTTTTTGATGCACTATCACCACTCAGCACACCCATCTGCCCTAAATAAAGTTTTTGCTCTTTCCTGGTTACAAACCCAGGTGAGCTTCAAAGCTGAAACTCAAATCCAGAAACATTAATTAGGTTGAAGCACTCACTGCACATGGTTAGTACTTTACCAGGTGCTCTGCAAATTGTAAGATTTACAGAATCACTTCCTAGTGCTTTACAGTAAGTAGTAAAATAATTTTCAATAAACCTAAGTGATTTACTAGCTTTCTCCACCTAGAGTAGAAGAACTACCAAGACTCACACAAATACCAGTGGGCAGAAATAGAATACTCAGGCAGATCTGCTAAACAAATATAAAATACAGTAACAATTCCTCTATTTAGAATTTTGTATTTCCTTTTTTTTCTTTTCCTCTTTAATGTTTCCACAAGACAAAAGCAAACATTTTTTAAAGCTTCAGAATCAGTCTTGCCATTCTAGCCTTTTGAGAAGTCTGCAACAAACTGCTGACACCATTTAGGAGACAGTTCATCTTGAACAGATTTTACCACGTGACCCATATCTGCTGGGTGCTTCTTGTCCTGTGGAGGGTACTGCACATCTCACCAGCACTCAAAGTAACCACAATGCAATCCCCTCTTCCAAACGATTAACAGCAGTAAAGCTGACTTAGTTGAAGCATATTTGCAGCTCCTCACTGAAACCCAACCATGTGGCTTTGGTCTAGAGCATTACACAAGCTCACCACGAAAGTACTGCTTTCACTGAGTTGGTGCAGAGTGAAACTCAAGTTCAGATAGCATTCACTTACAAAAAGACTTCAGTTGCGGGCAGGTACTGAAGGAACTTAAGGTCATGCTGACATACAGCAAACCTTACCTGGAAACTCAGGGAAAGACAATAGCAAGCTTCTGAAAAATGTGACTGTGCTGGTTTGAGGCTAATTAGAATATTTTAATAGAGAAAATTACACTATAGGCTGTGAAAGGAAAACATTGTGATGTCTACTTCACTCAGGCTTGCTGAAAATTGTTTTGGGAAAAGAACATAAACATAGATAAGGCATTCTCTGTCTCTCTCTGGGGCCATAGAACAGCGTCTGGGGCAGTCTAGTAGCTTCTGGCTCTGGCTCCTCTGCCGATTAATTTTCACTAACCTCTTCTAACCCACCTGGCTGATCCTCCTAATTCACCTTGCACGTAAGACAAACCTTGAGTTAAGGTATAGGGGTGGAGAGAAGGTGGAAGGGTGGTTGGGAGCCCCTCCTGGGGTCTCTGATTTCTGGGAGGGGAGTTGTGTTTCTGTATTACCTTTAACTTGTATATTTCTGTAACTATTCCTGTCTATAGTGTATATCTCTGCTTGTACATCGTGCTGAGCTGTAAATAGAGCTCCAGTCCTTAACTTCCAGCCAGTTGAGTTCTAGTCTGGGTCAATTCACGAAGTGTGGGGGGTGGGGAACTCCCAAACCATCACAGTGACCTACCAGTAAGTGGCAACTGACTATTGACAGACTATTCACATAAAGGATGGTATATCCACAAGCATAATATTATATTGAAGTTTGAGAGGATTGTCGTGGCAATGACAGATGGTAGTCACTATTCACTGCAGTACAGGACATATAGCACTAAAACCTTACAGGGAGTCAGCCCTGTCTTTGCAAACCAGGCATATGCTCATCAAAAGGTACTATTTAGACACGCTGTGTTAGTTATTCCAAAAGGAAAGGAAGAATGAGGACTACTGCAGTAACCAAAAATCTCTCTTGGAATTGATCCCCATTAAATTTGGTATGAATTGCCGCTTAACCTGAAGGGTTTTTCATTATCACTGCCAATCACCAGAACTAAGTCCCATGCACTAGTAATGACTAGGATGAGCAAATCTATCTTTGCATAACAAAAAGGATGAACTAACTAGGACCTTGAAAAATTAAAGGATTTTTCATGCTTATCAAGATCACAGCCTGAAGTACAACTTCATACTATTAAAAGCAAAATTTTCAGCCCCACTAAATAAAAACAAGTTTGCAATATCAATGGACTAAAATTTCAGTGAGTAATACACTTCAGGTGGTCAAGTTTGGAGCAATAGACCATCCTCAACCATGCCTCTTGACACTGTATCAGTATGAAAATGTTATCACTATGGCAAACAACTGGTGGTTGCTCTCTGTGATGTTAATGAGTTCTGAACTTTTAAAGGTTCTTCACGATATTTACCAACCATCATAGTAATGGATGATACATGTGGTAAAAGCACATAGTTTTCCCCAAGTTATTAATTGATATAACAAGTCAGAGTTCAGTAGCCATTTGAAAAGCTTCCAAAAACCCAAAATCAACTAGCCTGAAAGTAGGAAGTCAGCAAAAATACATCAGGATTTGGTTTAAAAAAAAAAACTCTCAGCATCTTCCTATAATGCTGACCAATCTTCTACAAAAGACAACTGAGAAACCCAAAATTAAGTATTTGATTCTCAAACCAATTAAGATTTGCAAGAGCTGCCAGAATTGTGTGCAATCAGGTTTATCTCTAACACCAGAATAACCCCACAGACAGGTACAGACTAAAAGGTTGAGATGTCTGAAGACTTAACATCAAACTTTTTCGGTTTTGACAGAATTATTGATGGTCATTCAGCACCAGAGGCACTAGTCAAACTACCATGGCTTACTAAGGAAGAGTAAAGTTTTTTGCTCATGTAACACAATCATAAAACAGATGAGAAAATTAAGCCAATATCAAGCACACACCTCTCATGCCAGCAAATGCACCTCCTGCCTTTCCTGACAGACACTAGGATATTAGTCACCAGATCCTCAAGCGAGGACTGCTATATAGCCACACAGTACTAAATACTGCTTCAAGGGTTAATCATCTGAACAAGCAAAGGAAAATTTTGTAACTCTTAGAGTCTGTATCACAGACTACATTTTCCAGATCAGAGCTGATAAGAAAGCTAGTGTCTTGCCAACACATGCGCACACTTTCTCCATCTCATAGTCACACTGAACAACATTCATAGTTCCAGTCACATTGAAGAGGTTAAGTGTGCACCTAAATTTATTGTGTGCTAACAGCTAATCTTATGGGATAAACATTTTGGCTGGGTTGGGTTCTACCTGAAGACATTTTGCCACCAAACTCAGAGATTAATCTTTAAAAATTCAATGTCTCAAATACAAAGCCTTAATGCTAATAAAAGTTCCTATCTGACATTTCCTGCTGCAGCAAAAGGAAACTTATTTCCCCCTGCAGAGAGTGCGGATTATGAATGCTGTGTAGCTACATAATCTAAACAACCCATTCTTCCATAACTAGATAATCTCTTTATAATAATTTTTTACATGCACAGCATGGATCATCTCAGTTATTTTCACAATCACCCTGCCCTAATTTTTTTCAAGAAGTGCAAGTGATTCTTTTTATGGAGAAATGTTTTTTTTTGGTACACTATCTAAAGTATACCCGCTGAACTGTATGGCTCAGCTGGAGTAGAATCAGCCAAGCAGCTGCATGACTTTTCAATCAGAACAGCAGAGGAATTGCTGGTGCTTTCCAGAACTCTATAAGGTATCTTCAGACTTTGCATTAACATCCTGAGTTACAACATGCTTTCAAGAAAGGATGGACTTCCTCTAAATCCTTTATCATAACCATCTCCCTCAATCCTAGTGCAAGGATCAAAACTGGAATATAAATCCACCTTGTGTCACACACCTCTGTGGCCAGGAAGATCATGAAAAAGATCCTCCTAGATGCTCTGATAAGGCACATGCAGGACAGAGCGGCAATTTAAGACAGCCATCATGGCATGAACAAGGACAGGTCCTGCCTCACCAACCTAGTCACTTTGTACAATGGAGTGACTACATCAGTGGACAAGGGAACATCAATGTATATCCTCTACCTGGACTTCTGTAAAGCCTTCTGACACAGCTCCCCACAACATACTTCTGGAGAGAGGTGGATTTGATGAGTGGACTGTACAGTGGATAAGGAATTGGTTGGATGATCACGTACAAAGAGCAGTGGCAAACAGCTCACTGTCCAGATGGAGAGAGGTGACTAGTGGTGTCCCTTTTAAGACTCTGTACTGGGACCAGTGCTGTTCAACATCTTCAATGATAGAGACAGTGAGACAGACTGCTCCGTCAGTAAACGTGCAGATGATACCAAGCTGAGTGGTGTGGTTGATAAGACTGAAGGACCAGATGCCATCCAGAAGGACCTGGACAGGTTTGAGAGCTGGGCTGAGGAGAATCTCAAGTGGTTCAATAAGGCAAAGTGCAAGGTCCTGCACCTGTGCCAGAACAATCCTCATTATCAATACAGTCTGAGGGATGACGAGATTTCTGCAGGGTTGCTCTCAAAGGGCTTGGGGACACCAGTAGACATGAGCCAGCAGTATGCATTTGCAGCTCAGAGGGCTGCACCAAAAGAAGTGTGGCCAGCAGGTCAAGAGAGGTGATTCTGCCCCTCTGCTCTGGTGAGGCCTCACCTGGAGTACTGTGTCCAGTTCTGGGGCCCTCAACACAAGAGACATGCGGACTTGCTAGAGTGGATCCAGAGGAGAGCCACCATATGATCAGAAGGCTGGCACACTTCTACAAAGACAGGTTGGGAGAGTTGGAGTTGTTCAGCTCAGCTCAGAGAAGGTGCTGGGGAGGCCTTATCACTGCATTTCAGTATCTGAAGGGGACCATTCAGATGGGCTTGCAGGAGGGCTGGGGAGGGACCATTTAGAAGGGCTTGCAGCAATAAGACATGGGGCAATGGTTTGAAACTAGTGCAGGATAGAACTTGATGTT
>VWZE01024246.1:12116-22954 GCA_013396675.1 Eubucco bourcierii | reverse complement strand
ACAGTACTCCAGGTGGGGTCTGACGAGAGCAGAGTAAAGGGGCAGAATCACCTCCCTTGCCCTGCTGGCCACGCTTCTCTTGATGCAGCCTAGGACTCGGTTGGCTGTCTGGGCTGCATGTGCACACTGCAGGCTCATGTTGAGCTTTTCATCAACCCAGACTCCTCAAGATGAGCTGGCAGTGTGCTCATGTAGCCTAGAAGGGAAATTGTATTCTGGACTGTATCAAGAGGAGTATGGCCAGTAGGTCAAGAGAGGGGCTTCTTCCCCTTTACTCTGCTGTTATGAACTCCTCGAATACTGAGTCCAGTTCTGGTGTCACCATCAAAAGGACACAGAGCTGCTGGAGCGAGTCCAGAGGAGGGCCATGGAGGTGATCCAAGGGCTGAAGCACCACTGCTATGAAGACAGGTTAAGGAAGCTGGGGTTGTTCAATGTGGAGAGGAGGAGACTGCAGGGGGACCCTATAGCTGCTTTCCAATACCAAGGGATCCTACAGAAAGGCTGGAGAGGGACTTTTCATATGGGCATCTAGTGATAGGAAAAGAGGTTTTAAGCTGAAGGAGAGTATGTTCAGATTGGATCTCAAGAAGTTTTTCACTATGAGGGTGGTGGAACTCTTGACTAGGTTGCCCAGGGAGGTTGTGGATGGCTCCTCCCTAGGGATGTTCAAGGTCAAGTTGGATGAGGCCTTGAGCAATGTTAGCTAGTTGAAAGGTGTCCCTGTCCATGGTGTGGAGATGGGAGTAGACAATCTCTTAAAGTCCCTTACAACTTAAGCCATTGTATGATTCTATCAATGTGTAGTATCCCCTTCTTTCCTGTCGCAGTCAAACACTTTAATCCAAGTAACTCTACTTTTATCATTGATACCATGTCTTGTTTTCTTTGGTCCATCCTGAAACTGCCCTTGACAAAGTTTCTAATGTTGTTTCCTTCATTTGACACATAATCTCATTCTCCTGTCTTCCAGGTTCTTGGCACTGTCTGTCCCTCAGTGTCTTCTCTTTGTTTTCATTCCCACTTTTGGTAAAGTTTTAATAAAGCTTTGTCATTGGTGCCCTTCTGTTAGTCCTTAACCTCTGAGTGTCCTATTTTAGAAATACTTTACAAGGCACCCTGTAAACAATAATTTAATTGTTTCCTTAAAGCGTATTATAAATATTTTGTGCACTGTGATGTGGTCAGAAAGGTTGGCAATGATTCATCTCCCAGCTCCTCATCAGTGTTTTGCTTAGTTTTCAGTGCTTGTGGATTGGTAGGTATGGTTCTACTGACTTCAGGCTCATTGTGATGTGCAAAGCTTTTTAGTCTGGGGCAAACCCAGTCTTTCTGAGTGTTTGTGTAAGTCACTAGTGCCACATACGTTATGACATTAGAATCATAGAATCATAGAATGGTAAGGTTGGAAGGGCCCTCAAGGATCATCCACTTCCAACCCCCTGCCATAAGCAGGGACACCTCCCACTAGTACAGATCACTCAAGACCTCAAACAACCTGGCCTTGAACACATCCAGGGAGGGAGCATCCACAACCTCCCTGGGCAACCTGTGCCAGTGTCTCACCACCCTCACTGTAAAGAACTTCCTCCTGACATCCAGTCTAAATCTCCCCTCTACCAGTTTAAGCCTGTTGCCCATTGTCCTGTCATTGCAAGACCTTGTAAATTATCCCTCCCCAGCCTTTCCGTAGGCCCCCTTCAGATCCTGGAAGGCTACTATCAGGTCTTCTCAAAACCTTCTCTACTCCAGGCTGAAGAGCCCAAATTCTCTCAGTCTGTCCTCAGAGCAGAGCTGCTCCAGCCCTCTGAGCATCCTCATGGCCCTGCTCTGGACCCGCTCCAACACTTCCATGTCCTTCCTGTGCTGAGGGCTCCAGAACTGTACACAGTACTCCAGGTGGGGTCTGAGGAGAGCAGAGTAAAGTGGCAGAATCCCCTCCCTTGCCCTGCTGCCCATGCTGCTCTTGATGCAGCCCAGGACTTGGTTGGCTGTCTGGGCTGCATGTGCACACATTCAGGTGCACCACAGATAACCAATAACAAGTATAGAGCCTAGCATTTTTCATGCTGATGAACTGATGCCTTGTATTATGAAAGTGGCTTTCATTCAAGTGATGTATTTACAAAATATTGCTATATTCAGCTTCTGAAACATGCTGTTGGAGCAGGCGTTATTAAGCACATCAATAAATTAGGAAACAAGGTTCCTTGAAGGTTTATGTTGAGTATGTTTTCACTTCAGGGTCAAAGTGGACCTTCAGGAGGGAAGGCAGTACAAGGAAGGCCTGCTAAATCTGTACCTAAGAAATGGGTAAGATCCACAAATCTATGAGTCTTAATTTTTTTTCCCCCCTTCTTATGAGATGCAAATTACATTCAGTCTGAGCAATGGCTTCTTTTACTGTATTTGTAATATTCCAACTGATTTAGTGGCAAGAGGTTGCTCTGTATTTCCACTGAGAAAGGACAAGTTAGAATAAAAATTGCAGATAATAAACAAAGGCACAATATAGGTAAAATGCAATATGAAAAGATTAAAATAAAATTGTTCAGATGTGAATTAAAAAATATAATCCAACATAGAATGTGATAAAGGTTTCTACTCAGAATAGAAAATTCAAAACACAGCCTGTATTCCCTTGATTAACATCAAAATACGAGCATCAGAGAAAATAGAGTTAACTTTTGGACTCTAAGCCTTATGATAATGTTTATACTGTTGGACAAATAAATACTTATAATGCCCTTATTTAATCTACCTACCTCTTTTTTATCTCCTTTGACATGGATGGTTTACACACCTTTGAACAAGCACGGTGATAGATTTTTACTTTCTTAGGACAAATCATAGTCTTGTTAAATGTTCCTCTTTTGACCCTTTAAAAATGAGAAGCTATTTACTTTTACATTTTATCCATAAATAAAAATATTAAGCTCACAACATTTTTTATCTGATTCCCCAAGGAAAGCAGCCATTGAACTAACTGGTATTGAATTGTGTATGATAAATGTCCTACAAGCAGGTGTTCATGTCAGGAGAGTTAAATCATGAACAGCTCTTCTGCCATCATGGTCTCTTGTGTACCAGAGTGCTTGACTTCCTTACAGCTTGCCTCATTTCATTTCCCTTGGGCAAAGATAAGCTGCAGCCTGTGACCTTCCTTTTGGATACCAGGCATACACAGAATTCTCTGTTACCTTCAGCTGCTGCATGTTTTCACACGGCATTGTGCTTTTTACCTTTGTGGTGTTCAACAGATAGCTAAGTTTTGCTGTGTCCACTCTCTATACCAGCAACCAGCCTGCACTTATGCCCTGAACTCATTGGCAGTTCTGTATGGTTATGGAGTTCATCAGACCTAAGAGAACTATATTGAAAAGAATAATAAATTTATTTTAGATCAACCTATTACACATTTCAAGCTGATTGAGAAATTTTGCCTGGAGCAGTGAAACACTTTAATCAGCAACTTCATGTTCTGGCAGTTTATCTGTAATGACAACTAATTGAAATTCATCCATGCAATAATTAATTTTACAGTTAATGATACCATATCATGACATTAGCCCATGGAGAGCGGCTGTCTGTGGTGGGAGAGTGCAGACTTGCTGGACTCTGCAAGGATATAGCTAACATTTCTCTAGAAACCACATCCCTGCTGCTTTGTGTCTTGAACGAAATTCTAAGTGTAGCTTATAGAAAGTACTTACATAAAGTATAAAAAGCTTATAGAAAGTATAGAAAGTGTAGCTTACTTCGAAAGTAGTTGTGGGTTCTTGATATGTGCCCTTGAGTAGTCCTGAAAATGGTTCATTTGGGTGTTACATGGTCAAAAGAAATAAAACTGATAACTCTTAAACTCACCTTGAAATTAATTTACTTGAATTTTAGTACTGAACTTATTCCAGTTTTGTTACAGGCCACAAACTGTCTATGGCAGCAGGCTACTCCTGCAACATGCTGAACGCTTACTGGCAAATATCTTCAGATATGGACCTGTCCTTTAGGATTATCTCCTCTACTCAAAGCACAGATGGGTGGGGAAATGCTGATTTACCTCCTTTCTCCATGCCTGGAAAAGTGCTGCTTTGAAAAGAAGCACTACTTTGTCACAGTCTTGGTGCATTGACAGGCTTGTCATTCCTGTGATAGGATGAAGATGCCTCCACTGAAGCAGGAGAGGGGGTAGATGAAGGAACAGCAGGAAAGACTCTAGTGAAACCCCCAGATCAACTGGACCTGACTGAAGCTGTGAGTAAAACAATGCCTGTAGTTGTCATGAGATGTGCGCAAAACTCTGTAAGCTGAGGTCTGCCTCTTACCCAGTTTTATGAGACTGAAACTCCAGCACTTGCAGTGTCTTATGCAGAAAGACAAGAAGAATGTTCTTCGAAACACAGTTCTGGGCTTAAGACAATGTAATGGGGTGGAACTGATCCAAGAGAGGGAGGGAGCTGGGGCTTCACTTGGATAAGGAGGACTCTAGAGCCAGTTATGAGCTTTTCAGGTTCTTGTGTGTCATATGGAGGACAAGGAGATGTCCTTCAGTTTTATGGACATTTGTTGAGGTACTGGAATGTCTCCAGAGAAGGGTGACAAAGTTAGTCAAGGGCCTGGAGCACAGCCCTGTGAGGAGAGGCTGAGGGAGCTGGGGTTGTTCAGCCTGGAGAAGAGGAGGCTCAGGGGCAACCTCATTGCTGCCTACAACTACCTGAAGGGAGGTTGTAGCCAGGTAAGGTTGGTCTCTTCTCCCAGGCAACCAGAAACAGAACGAGGGGACGCAGTCTCAAGTTGTGCCAGGGGAGATATAGGCTGGATATTAGGAGGGAGTTCTTCACGGAGAGAGTGATTGGCATTGGAATGGACTGCCCAGGGAGGTGGTGGAGTCACTGTCCCTGAAGGTGTTCAAGAAAAGATTGGATGGGGCACTTAGTGCCATGGTCTACTTGATTGGATAGGACTGGGTGATAGGTTGGACTGGATGATCTTGGAGGTGTCTTCCAACCTGATTAATTCTATGATTCTGATTTCTTCTCAGCCTGGTTCAGTACTATTGCGGTGGGTGACCATAGCAGCTGCAGTTGTCTTCTCACTGCCTTGTGTAACTCCAGCATTGCTCCCTGTCCTCCAGGTAGCTTTTGAAAGGGAGTTATACATACTTCCCCATACTGAGGTCGTGAAGACAGTTAAGACCAGTACTGTTTTTGTCCCCAGTGGTTGAGCCTGCAAGCACTACTACTGAGCTTGGGTTTATACCCTATTTTGGGTCAGTGAACACTTCAAGGCCACAGGTATTTCTTGCTCTATAGAATGCAGCTAACATTTTTCAAGTGCTGCCATAGCTTAGACAGTGAAGAAACTCAAGGAAGCTCTTTGAAACACTATGGTAGGGGAAGCAGGTTTTCAATAAAAAAACCCATTCTTCTTGTGGAGGCATCAACTGCATCAAACTGAACATCACAGAAATGACAATAAAACTGATGATTTTTCTATGTTCTATGTTACATTAATAGCAGAATTTTGTTTATTATGTGATTTTATTTCCATTCCAAAGGAATTAAAAGAGGAATTTACACGGATCCTGACAGCTAATAATCCCCATGCTCCTCAGAATATAGTCAGATACAGCTTTAAGGTAAGTGTATCTTGAGCTCTAAAGCCAGGATGTGATTTTCTGCGATCAACTGCTTTGGGGTTTTCCTTTGATTTATAACCAAGTACATTTCCTTTCAATGTGGCTTTGTTCTGTTACATATGTACTGCCAATGGTTCCTGAAAAGGTTTTGCAGAGGCTGAAAATCTGACAGCACTGATATCTTTATTCAGAAGTAGGATGTAAAAATTACTCAACAAGATCTGGCAGTGGCTGTTACTAGTATAGCTCATCTAGAGTGGTTCCTTTCTCCATTCTGTGATGCTTAGAGGACAAAAGACAATGCTGTACTCAGTCTGCAAGACAGTTATGCCTCAGTATCCTCACATCAAGATTCAGTCATTTGAATTACAGTGGAGCTCAAAAATGTGCTTTGTGAAATTGGTAACAAGAGCTCAATTCATGATGAGTAGGAGTGAGCGGGGGAGGGTACATCAAAGGCTGCCAGAAAACATCCAAGAGTCACACCTTTACATTTGTGTATGGAGAGCATATGCTGCATTACCCTGGAGCAACCTGCTCCTAAGAGAATGTACAGCATGGGCTGCCTCAGGTGGAGAGTAGAATGATGGCTTTGCCTCCTGCTTCTCCCTTGGAAAGGCTACAGGCCCTTAAAGAAGTGACACAGGGACGTCCGTGGCGTTTGACTGCCCACAGCCATAGGCAGGGAACAGACATAATGAGGTAAACTATTACTGAACCTGTGTCATGTCTGTGCTACTGTAAATAGTGTGACCACCATTACATGAGATCACCACAGAAAGGAAATCAATCTTGGTGTGATGGTTTGGGAGTTCCCTGCACACACCCCCCACCCCCCCTTAGTAAAAAGACCCAAACTAGACTCAGTTGGCTGGAAGTTAAGGACTGCAGCTCTATTTACAGCCCAGCACAATGTACACAATGTACAGCAGAGATACACACTATAGACAGGAACAGTTACAGAAATATACAAGTAAAAGGTAATACAGAAACACAACTCCCCTCCCAGAAATCAGAGACCCCAGGAGGGGCTCCCAACCACCCTTCCACCTTCTCCCCACCCCTATACCTTACCCCAGGGTTTGCCTTACACACAAGGTGAATTAGGAGGATAGTCAGGGGGGTTAGAAGGAAAGTGGTTAGTGAAGATTAATCTGCAAAGAGGAACCAGAAGCCAGAGACCACCTGAGACACTGTGCCCCCAGAGAGAGACAGACAGAGACTGCCTTATCTAATGTTTTGGTTTCTTCTCCTAAACATCTCAGCAAGCCTGAGTGAAGTAGACATCACCATGTTTTCCTGTCACAGCCTATAGTGTAATTTTCTCTATTAAAATATTCCAATTAGCCTCAAACCAGCACACTTGGTGAAGCAAATAGGTCATTTTCTCTTCTATTTGGAGTTGAAGTTTTCCATATTTACAGAGTAGAAAGAGGTAATGAATGATTCACATCTTCAGATCTTCCACAGTGACTGAGGTGGGCTCAATGCTGTGCTATGTGTGGTACAGAAGAAACTGCTGAAGGTCCTGTGCTCTGCAGTGGCTTCTGATTGTTTTTGAGTGCAGCTCAAAATCTTAATATACAATTTGAGCCTAGGTGTGTTCCTGAGCCTTACAGTGGTTCACAAGCAAGTGACAGCCAAACTACCATCAAATAACTGAATGAGTACAGTGCTTGTAACCTGGGCATGGTGCTAAGAGTCTGTGCTGTCTCCAGATGCTTTCTACTTACGAGATTGTTCTTGTGTAGGTGAAATAACTCATTCAAAGACACCAACATGTTCTGGTTTGAGGCTAATTGGAATATTTTAATGGAGAAAATGACACTATAGACTGCGAAAGGAAAGCATGGTGATGTCTACTTCACTCATAGGCTTGCTGAGATGTTTGGGAAAAAGAACTCAAAACATTAGATAAGTCATTCTGTCTGTAGGGGCACAGCATCTTGGGCGGTCTAGCTTCTGGCTCCTCTTTACAGATTAATCTTCACTAACCACTCTGCTTCTAACCCCCCCTGACCAATCCTCCAAACTCACCTTCCCTNACTTCCAGCTGGCTGAGTCAGCTCTGGGGGATTTTATTGGGGGTTGGGGGGGGGGGTGTTGGGCAGGGAACTCCCAAACCATCACACAGCATAACAGGACACAGTGTTTTGTAGGACATTCTCTGTAGTGAGAGATCTCCTAGAACAATCTTGAAACTCACTTGCTGAGAAGAGCTAGAGGTTTCATGTTCTTGATATATGACTCTTAGTGTCCTGAGATATAAATACTTGCTGTAAGAAATTCCAGGTGAATTTAGCAATAAGAAACATATATTTATTAATATGTGTCTTCTTAGCTTTAGCAGTTTAGGAGTATTTCTGCTACAGAATGTTTATTTTCCACAATGATTTTGTTGTTTTATACCTCTTTGTAGGAACGAGCATACAAACCAATAAGCCACGTGGATCAAATGGCCATTCATTTCTCTTTGAATGGAAACATGATACTCAGAGATTCAGATGAAGGCAGAAGGCAGACTATCAGATTAACCACTGTAACAGGTAGGTTAATCATCTGAAACAACAGTAATTTTCAGATAGGTGCTGGTACCACTTTTTCAAGATGAGGGAATGAATGATTACACTTCATGACCATAGAACTGAGTAGGTTTTATTTTGGCTTGCATCCTTCTTAGAAACAAAACCTGAAAAAAACAAGTGTTTGAAACAGTGTGGATGTGCTGGTTTGAGGCTAATTAGAATATTTTAATAGAGAAAATTACACTATAGGCTGTGAAAGGAAAATATGATGTTGTCTACTTCACTCATAGGCTTGCTGAGATGTTTAGGAGAAGAAACCAAAACATTAGATAAGGCAGTCTCTGTCTGTCTCTCTCTGGGGGCACAGTGTCTCAGGTGGTCTAGCTTCCGGCTCCTCTTTGCAGATTAATCTCCATTAACCACTTTTATTCTAACCCCCTGACCGATCCTCCAAACTCACCTTGTGTGTAAGGCAAACCTTGGGGTAAGGTATACGGGTGGGGAGAAGGTGGAAGGGTGGTTGGGAGCCCCTCCTGGGGTCTCTGATTTCTGGGAGGGGAGTTGTGTTTCTGTCTTACCTTTACCTTGTATATAGAATCATAGAATCATAGAATGGTAAGGTTGGAAGGGACCTCAAGGATCATCTAGTTCCAACCCCCTGCCATAGGCAGGGACACCTCCCACTAGTACAGGTTACTCAAGGCCTCATCCAATCTGGCCTTGAACACATCCAGGGAGGGAGCATCCACANGGAAGGCTATATTTCTGTAACTGTTCCTGTCTATAGTGTATATCTCTGCTTGTACATTGTGCTGAGCTGTAAACAGAGCTTCAGTCCTTAACTTCCAGCCAGCTGAGTTCTAGTCTGAGTCATTTTACAAAGTGTGGAGTGCTGGGAACTCCCAAACCATCACAGTAGAAAACAGTGTGTACTCTTTGAGCCATGTGAACACCAATACCAAAATTTTCAGAGCTATTCAGTGTGTTTTAAACATCTTCCACTCTGCTATTAATTTGGCACATGTCTAAACTTGTCAACCTTCTTTGAAGGTTTCAGCTGTGTTTAAAGTATTAAAGCAAAAATGTTTGGAGGAAACTATCATATACTTGACCAGTTCTTACACTCTTACCAGAATATCTATTTCTAGACAGTGTGAGATACAAGATACTGAACTAGCTGGACCTTTGATCTGAGCTACTATAGCCACTTTAATGTTTTCAGTCAGAAAGACACCTCAATAAAGAGCTAAAGAGCTCTGTTGTTAGTCAAGAGTTCTAAGTCTGAATTTTCAGCAGAGAAAGGTGTACTGTCTGGTGACTGTCTTGTGATTTTCTGGTGACTGCTTGTGAAAGGAGTTCTGCCACAATGAGTGTCCTTTCAAAGTGGTGGTAACTGTTAGACTCTTGACCAGGTAACTAGATAAGCTACTGAGAATTGTGGTTACCTGCAGCTCCAGAGTGTCAGTGCCTCTTTTATTTTACATTTAACAAAATGTGCATGATGATTTGAAGTAGGATAAAGTGTGGAATAAGAGTTTCAATCACACAGAAGCATGCATTACTGTTGCTGGCAGTACATTTCATAGGTTCCAAACCAGATAATTTCAGGCAGCTTAGTGCTATAACTAGCACTCAAGGCTGTGACTGGAACATACATATTCACCATTCTCTAACAAGACTAGTATATTATTTTTTTCCCTATGAAAAAGAAAAAAATGTGTTGTAATTCTTATGTGCCTTGAAAGCATTCTTCATGTTTGTACATAATTACAGGCTTTCTTGGAGGGCAGAAAGGTCTGGAGCTGAAAGGATACCAAGAAAACAAAGCTATTCAGATCAAAAGTGGATATCAGAAGCTTGAATTCAGTTGAATTTTTTTTAAATAATTGTTTTTATTATTAAAAATCCATCTGGAATTGCTACGGTTTCATTCTAGTAGGAACATTGTCTCTTTTTTGTGGCTTTGAGGTAACAACCATCCAGCAAATTGAGGATGGGTTACTTTATTGTCTAATGAGTGTTAGCAAAGGGTGCATTTGTATATTAAATCTTCAGAAGCTAAAAGGATCAGAACAACATAAAATAACATATCCTGTTATCCTGGGCTTAGTCATTTATCCTTTCTATCATCAGAAAAAGCTCCCGTTCAGACTTCTACAGTAACAACTGAAGAGGCAGAGATTAAAGTTGAAGAATGCACAGGAGATACTCAGGTAATTCTCTGTAGTCATCTGAGAGCTGTCCTTTTTATTTTTACTAGCAGATTTGAAATTCCTTTATTATAAAATGGGCTTGTTCAGAAGGTCCTGTAAATGTTCCTTTTATGCCTGAGATGGTTACTGTAGGTGAGATGCTGCAGATTCTTCTGAACAGCTGTGATTCTGTCTGCTTTTGGTTTGAAAAGCCTATGTAGGGGAACGAGGTCCCTTGCACCAGATCTGCCTTTATCCAGATGCTATATCAAGATGCCAGTGTAATTTGCTGGAAGTAGGCAGTGATGCAGTAAGGACAAGAAGTCCAAGCGTACTCCACAGAGTCTTCAAGGCCTTAGGATGACTGTTTATCCTCTACCATAGAATCATAGAATGCTAGGGTTGGAAGGGACCTCAAGGATCATCCACTTCCAACCCCCTACCATAGGCAGGGACACCTCCCACTAGTACAGTTCACTCAAG
>VWZE01024242.1:31756-44850 GCA_013396675.1 Eubucco bourcierii | reverse complement strand
ACAGGACTTGGGCAATCACAGGGAGGGGGGAAGCCAGGAAAAAAAAAAAGTTAAAAAAAAAGAAAAAGAAAATAAACTCCTTTGAGACAGGTTTGGAAGTTGCTTTTTGTCCCTCTGCCTTCAACCGAGGGGATGCTAAAGAGCCTCAGTGAGTCTTGTCCATGGAAACTGAGCTGTGCCTGCCCTGGGAGCATGGAAAGGCTCTTTCTTTGCTGCTACTCCACCAAACTTTCTTGCTTCCAAGTTCCTGAGAAGCTTCAGAGCTGCAGTTGCATAACCCCCTCCCTGCAAAGGGCTCCTAACCCAGAGCAACCATCCTAAAATCCCAAGGCGGCCAAGAGCATCCCAGCCTGGATCAGGAATATTGTGGGCAGCAGGACCAGGGAAGGGATTGTACCCTAGTAAGGTGGGGGGGACACTGGGGAGGCCACATCCCAAATGCTGGGATCAGTTTTGGGTCCCTCACTCCAAGAAGGACATTGAGGGGTTGGAGCAGGTCCAGAGGAGGACAGTGAAGCTCCTGGGGAAGGGTTTGGAGAACAGGACTGGGGAGAAGTAGCTGAGGGAGCTGAGGGTGTGAAGCCTGGAGAGGAGGAGGTTGAAGGGAGACCTCTTTGCTCTCTCCCTGAAAGGAGGTTGGAGTGGGGTGGAGTTGGTCTCTTCTCCCTAGTAACAAGTGGTAGGATGAGAGGAAATGGCCTGGAAATGTGCCAGGGGAGGGTTGGGTTGGAGATTAGGGGGAAAAANTCAAGGATCATTTAGATCCAACCCCCTGCCCCCCTCTGCCACGGGCAGGGACACCTCACACTAGATCACATCTCACACTAGAAGCCTGTGGCCATGGTTTAGGGGCCAGGGTGGTGTTGGGTTCATGGCTGGACCTGATCTTAGAGGTCTCTTCCAACCCAAACCATTCTGTGCTCCTCTCCCCCACTGCTGGGACTTCTCCTTGCATCTCTGCCCCAGCATCCACAATTCACAGAAAGGTGGTGGAGTCCTCATGCCTGGGGGTGTTCAAGAATGATAGAATTGGGACCTCAAGGATCATTTAGATCCAACCCCCTGCCCCCCTCTGCCACGGGCAGGGACACCTCACACTAGATCACATCTCACACTAGAAGCCTGTGGCCATGGTTTAGGGGCCAGGGTGGTGTTGGGTTCATGGCTGGACCTGATCTTAGAGGTCTCTTCCAACCCAAACCATTCTGTGCTCCTCTCCCCCACTNGGACACCTCACACCAGCTCAGGCTGCCCACAGCCTCATCCAGCCTGGCCTTAAACACCTCCAGGGATGAGGCTTCCACCACCTCCCTGGGCAACCCCTGCCAGGCTCTCACCACCCTCATGCTCAACAACTTCTTCCTCACCTCCAGTCTGACTCTCCCCATTTCCAGTTTTGTTCCATCCCCCCAGTCCTGTCACTCCCTGACAGCCTAAAAAGTCCCTCCCCAGCTTTTTTATAGCCCACTTCAGATCCTGCAAGGCCACACTAAGATCCCCTGGGAGCCTTCTCCTCTCCAGCCTGCACAGCCCCAACTCTTTCAGTCTGTCCTGATAATTCCCTTGGTTCAGAGCTGCTCATCCTCCCCTGGGCAGCAGGAAACTCAGCAGTGCTGACTCCCAGGGCAAACCTGTTCACAAAAGTGGAGAATAAACCAAGATACCACCATAAATATGACCACTTTATTAAAATATCCAGGAGGAGTACAAATTACTGATTAATGTGGATAAAGTTCACTGTCTGTCAACAAATATATTAATAACCAAACCAAACCAACCAAACCAACCCCCACCCCCCCAAAAAAAAAGAGCATTTCTGGTGATATAAAGTGCAGTTATGTTTCCATATTATATACAAGATGTCAGCATTATGGGGGAGGGGAGGAGGGGGTGTGAGGACTGTGGAGCTACCACTTGGTTAAGATAAAACCCTCTGAAAAAGTGTACACCTACATATTACACAGGAAGGGCTCAGGCTCGAGTTCATTCAGCAAACAGAAAGAAATCAGCTCCCCACCTTGCTCAAGGCAGCTAAGGAGACCACCCTAAGGGCTTGGGGGGAAATTAGGAGAGAGGCACCAACCCAACACCCCCCACCAACACACACACACACCCCCCTGGTGAAGGGAGGCTTGGGTTTGGCAAAGCTCACACCTTCATAGGGTCACAGAATGCATCAGGCTGGAGGGAAGCCTCCAAAGTCATCCTGTGCAGCCCCCCTGCAGGCAGCAGGGACAGGTCCAGCTAGAGCAGGGTGCTCAGGGCTACCTCCAGATTGAAGGGCTGCAGGGATGGAGCCTCACCTCCCCCCCAACCCCCCCACTCCCCAGCTGTGCCAGCATTTTACCACCCTCACTGCACAGAGCTTCCTCCTGCTGTCCAACCTAACTTTGCCCTGCTCCAGTTCCAGACCTCTGCCCCTCATCCCGGCACCACAACCCCTCTGAACAGCCCCTCCCCAGCCTTCCTGCAGATCCCCTTCAGATACTGAAATGCAGCTACAAGGCCTCCCCCTAGAGCCTTTCCTCTAGACTGAACAACTCTCCCAGCCCATCCTCAGAGCAGAGCTTCTCCAGCCCTCTGATCATCTTCATCGCCTCCTCTGGACCCGCTCCAGCAGGTTCACATCCTTGTGCTGAGGGCTCCAGAGTGAAGTCTCACCAGAGCAGAGCAGAAAAAAAAGCAGGAGAAGACCTTGTGAAGCACATGTGTGTGGCTGCAGGCTTGGAGGGGGCTGGGGAACTCAGACAGACATGACTTGACCTACAGCTCCGGTTATGGGGTGCAGCAGGACCAGCCAGCAGCCTTCCTCTGCACCAGAGAGGGGCAAGGAGAGCAGTTCTGCATGGGTGGGAACAACAACAAACCAAACCAAAAACCCAAGCCCAGAACATCCTGAAGATCAGTCTGTGAGATGTGTGGCACAAGGAGCCCAGGCTAGGGGAGGTGCAGCCCAGGGGTGCCAGTGGGCACTAGGAGTGGGGGGCACGGCAGGAGCGGCAGCAGGCTTTGCTGTAGTACCAGTGGCTGCACAAGTTGACTTTGATGGCCAAAGCACAGTTGGTTCCTGCCTGGTCTTGGCAGCTGTCATCTGGGGGAGAGAAGGTGAAAGGTGTTGGCATAGAAAGAAAAAGAAATGGTGAGGCCCTGAGGTGGTTTTCCACCACAGGCTGCACCCAGAGCAGTTGCGGCTGCAGCCTCAGAGAGCCAGGGAATGGTTTGGGTGGGAAGGGAGCTCTGAAGCTCACCCAGTCCAACCCTGCTGCAGTCAGCAGGGACAACCCCAACCAGAGCAGGTTGGAGCTGCAGCTGCAGCTGAGAGAGTCAGGGAATGGTTTGGGTGGGAAGGGAGCTCTGAAGCTCACCCAGTCCAACCCTGCTGCAGTCAGCAGGGACAACCCCAACCAGAGCAGGTTGGAGCTGCAGCTGCAGCTGAGAGAGTCAGGGAATGGTTTGGGTGGGAAGGGAGCTCTGAAGCTCACCCAGTCCAACCCTGCTGCAGTCAGCAGGGACAACCCCAACCAGAGCAGGTTGGAGCTGCAGCTGCAGCTGAGAGAGTCAGGGAATGGTTTGGGTGGGAAGGGAGCTCTGAAGCTCACCCAGTCCAACCCTGCTGCAGTCAGCAGGGACAACCCCAACCAGAGCAGGTTGGAGCTGCAGCTGCAGCTGAGAGAGTCAGGGAATGGTTTGGGTGGGAAGGGAGCTCTGAAGCTCACCCAGTCCAACCCTGCTGCAGTCAGCAGGGACAACCCCAACCAGAGCAGGTTGGAGCTGCAGCTGCAGCTGAGAGAGTCAGGGAATGGTTTGGGTGGGAAGGGAGCTCTGAAGCTCACCCAGTCCAACCCTGCTGCAGTCAGCAGGGACAACCCCAACCAGAGCAGGTTGGAGCTGCAGCTGCAGCTGAGAGAGTCAGGGAATGGTTTGGGTGGGAAGGGAGCTCTGAAGCTCACCCAGTCCAACCCTGCTGCAGTCAGCAGGGACAACCCCAACCAGAGCAGGTTGGAGCTGCAGCTGCAGCTGAGAGAGTCAGGGAATGGTTTGGGTGGGAAGGGAGCTCTGAAGCTCACCCAGTCCAACCCTGCTGCAGTCAGCAGGGACAACCCCAACCAGAGCAGGTTGGAGCTGCAGCTGCAGCTGAGAGAGTCAGGGAATGGTTTGGGTGGGAAGGGAGCTCTGAAGCTCACCCAGTCCAACCCTGCTGCAGTCAGCAGGGACAACCCCAACCAGAGCAGGTTGGAGCTGCAGCTGCAGCTGAGAGAGTCAGGGAATGGTTTGGGTGGGAAGGGAGCTCTGAAGCTCACCCAGTCCAACCCTGCTGCAGTCAGCAGGGACATCCCCAACTAGAGCAGGTTGCTCAGAGCCCCAGACAAGCTGACCTGGGTGGTTCCAGGCATGGGCATCTCCCACCTCTCTGGGCAACCAGGACCAGGGTCTCATCACCCTCAGCATCAAGAATGTTTTCATTCTCTTTAATGTCTTCATTCTCTTTAGCCTAAAGCTCCCTCTTCTAGTTTCAAACCATCATCCTTTGTCCTGTCACAACAAGCCCTGCTTAAAAAAAGCCCTACTCTGTCCTCATCTGTCTTCTTCCAACCTGCCTGATTCTGTGATTCTATGATGATTTAGGGTTATAGATCTATATATTTGCTTAAGATCCATAGGATGCCTGAAACCAGGCTGCTGCTAGGGCAGGCACCTTGCTGCCAGGGGTCCAGAAAGCTCCTCACAAGCACAGTGCCACATGCTGGAACCTGCAGAAGAGGTCAGCTGAGGGCAGGCAGCAAGTCCAGAGCTGAGCCAGGAGCCAGCCCCAAATCTGTCTCCCATTTTCATGCTTCCTCTCCCACACCATCCTTATTCCCAAACCCTATTACAGAATTAGAACCTCGTGTTCACTAAAGATCACAGAGGCTTGGAGCCAGCAGACCAGTCAGATAATGAGATGGTTACAAACCCTGCAGGACATTTGGAGACCCAAAAATCAGTCAAATAATGCCTGATGAAACTTCCCTGACATGAGTTGGAGCCACAGAACCAGTACCCAAAGCAGCTTGCCCCTTGGCCTGTCCCTGGGCACCACTGCCAAGAGCTTGGCCCCAGCCTCTTGCCCCCCACCCTTTAGCTCTTGCTGAGCATTGCTCAGCTGCCCTCTGGGGCTGCTCTTCTGCAGGCTCTCAGCCCCAGGGCTCTCAGCCTTTGCTCCTCACAGAGCTGCTCCAGGCCCCTCAGCATCTTTGCAGCCTCCTCTGGACTCTCCCCAGAAGTTCTCTGCCTCTCTTGAACCAGGGAGCCCAGAACTGGAAGCAGTACTCCAGCTGTGATTAGAGCGCAGCAGAGGGAGAGTAGAACCTCCCTTGAGCTTGACCAGCAGGTCACACTCTTCCTCATGCCCTCCAGGAGCCCTTTTGCCTTCTTTCCCATGAGGACACATTGCTGGCTCATGGGGAGCTTGTCCAGCAGCACTCTCAGGTCCCTCCCTGCAAAGCTGTTACCCAGCAGCTCCCCCCCAGCCTGTACTGGTGCACCCCCCAGAACCAGCCAGGACACAGTGCCCTGTGAGCAGGGCACGGGAGCTGCTCTGCCCCCCTGAGATCACTGTCAAAGGGGAGGATTGGTGGAAGCTCAGCCGCTGGAGAGTGCTGCTTCGGGGTGGGGCGGGGAGAGCGGTGGCAAAGGAGCGGTGGGAGAGTGCTGCCTGAGGCAGGGCTCACCTGGGGGCTCGGTGGGGCAGGGCTGAAGGTCACAGGTCTGTTTGCCCACAGGCTTCACCAGCGGGTCGCAGCCCCGCACGATGTCCTTGCCTTGGTAGCACTTCACATCCCTCATCCTCACGCCGATGCCGCAGGTTTTTGTGCACTGGGGAAGAGAAAGAAGGGCTGAGGAGTGCCCTCCCCTCCCCCCTCATCATCACAGGGGGCTGTGCCAAGCCAGGATCTGCTAAAAGGCCTGGAGATGTCAGGGCAAAGAGGGCACCTCTCCCACTGGCTGATCTTCATGCCTCAGCCCCACGCTGCTGGCCTCTTGCTCCATCTTTGCTTCCAGCCTCATCAACTGCTTCTGCCCAGAGCTATGTGGGTGTTGTCCCACCCTTGGCACTGCCATCCTCCCTCCTCCCTACAAACAAACTGGCCCAGGCCATAGGTAGTCCCATGGCACACAGGACCCCTTCTCCCAAGCAGCATCCCAAGTGTGGGGCTGTGGGGTCCAGACCTCTGCACATCCTGCCAGGGGTTTGCAGAGCTGCTGCAGAGCCTGGCATTTGCTGCTGCTGCCCCTTGGATGCCTTCTCGGGCTAGGATTACAGCAGGGCTGCTCTGGCTAATTATGGGCTGCATGGAAGGTTTCTGCAAGACTAAACAAAATGAGGTGCCTGGAGTAAGGAGGAGGAGGAGGAGGTTTGTGGTGGGGAGGGCTGGCACGGAGATTTTCACAGCTCCTCACCCACTCAGACCATGGCTGCTAAATCCCAACTGCCTGTGTGGACTATGCAGGGTGCTGGGGCAACCTCTGCTCCCAAACCTGCACTCCCAGGCCCTGCACCCCCAGGGCAGCCACATTCAGCCACACTCCCAGCAGTGGCTGGAGAGGGCAAGGGAGAGGGCAAGGGAGAGGGCAAGGGAGAGGGCAAGGGAGAGGGCAAGGGAGAGGGCAAGGGAGAGGGCAAGGGAGAGAAAGAAGATGAATAGAAAGAAAATAAAACCCTCAAAGCCAACCCCAAACACCTCTTCCCCTCAATCCTCTTTTCCCTGAGCACAACCACTCTCAACTGCTCCATGGCAAGAAAAGACATCTCCAAAGTGTGTCCTGCAGATCTTCATTTGAAGGGTCTGGAGAACAGGGCTGGTGAGGAGCAGCTGAGGGACCTGGGGTTATTCAGCCTGGAGAAGAGGCTGAGGGGAGACCTCATTGCTCTCTAGAGCTCCCTGAAAGGAGCCTTGACCAGCCTGTTCTAGCTGAAGGTGTCCTTGCCCATGGCAGGGGGTTGGAACCGAGTACTCTTGAAGGTCTCTTCCAACCCAACCCATGCCATGAATCAACAAAGGGCATTGACAAGCAGCCCTTGGCTCCCTCCCTGCTCACCTCTGACAAGCTGCCCTTGGCTCTCTCCCTGCTCACCTCTGACAAGCTGCCCTTGGCTCTCTCCCTGCTCACCTCTGACAAGCTGCCCTTGGCTCTCTCCCTGCTCACCTCTGACAAGCAGCCCTTGGCTCCCTCCCTGCTCACCTCTGACAAGCAGCCCTTGGCTCTCTCCCTGCTCACCTCTGACAAGCAGCCCTTGGCTCTCTCCCTGCTCACCTCTGACCAGGGGGTGGTGTACCACTTGAAGCAGGGCCTCTCAAAGCAGGTTGTCTCCTCCAGAGGCTTCTTGGCAGCATCGCAGTCAGCAGGGCTGCGAGTCTTGATCTTGCCATTGACAATCTCCAGGCAGAGCACAATCCTCTTCTTCACCCCCCGGCCACATGTCGTGTTGCACTGCAGGGGTAGAGGCAGGGGCTGGCTGGGACCCCTACCACAGGGCATCCCTCCTCCATAGCACTCCCCCAAAACCAAGCCCAGGGTTGGGGGTTGCACTTACCCGCTCCCAGTCCTGTGCCAGCCAGTGCGAGGGGCAGTTCTTGTCCCCACAGGGGTGGATGGCCAGGGGCTTGCTCTCCAGGTGGCACTGGGACTCTGGCACCACTCTCCCATCACTGGTCTTGCAGTAAACATGTCTGATCATCCTGCCCTGCCCACAGCCACCACTGCACTGCAAACACAGCGGGCACGGCGGGCACTCAGCGCCGGCAAAGGCACCGCAGCTCCCTCCTCACCCCCGCCATGGGCACAGGGGGGACTCCCATGGGGCTCAGCTACCTCCCCAGCCCCATGGAGGAGGCTAAAGCCTCACCCAGACTGGCTTTGAAAACAGCCTGGTCTAATGGGAGGTGTCCCTGCCTATGGCAGTGGGGG
Source organism: Eubucco bourcierii (assembly GCA_013396675.1). Classification (NCBI taxonomy): domain Eukaryota; kingdom Metazoa; phylum Chordata; class Aves; order Piciformes; family Ramphastidae; genus Eubucco; species Eubucco bourcierii. Next base: position 36,900 of record VWZE01024242.1, on the reverse strand, counting down.
TTGGAGCTGGGTGACCTTTAAGGGCTCTTCTCTGGTTGCCCAGGGAGGTGTTCAAGGCCAGGTTGGATGAGGTGTTGAGTGACCAGTGCTAGTGGGAGGTGTCCCTGTTCATGGCAGTGGGGGTTGGAGCTGGGTGACCTTTAAGGGCTCTTCTCTGGTTGCCCAGGGAGGTTGTGGAGCACAGAAGCACCCAACGTGATCTTGATCACGTTGGGTGCTTCTGTGCTCCACAACCTCCCTGCAGGTCTTCTGTGCTCCACAACCTCCCTGGAGGTGTTCAAGGCCAGGTTGGATGAGGCCTTGAGTGCCCTGTGCTAGTGGGAGGTGTCCCTGCCCATGGTAGTGGGGGTTGGAACTGGCTGATCTTTGAGGTCCCTTCCAACCTTCCCATTCTATGATTCCAACCCAAATCAGTCACAGTGATTGAAGGTTGAGGAGGTTCCAGGATCTGAAGTGGGCTACAGGAAGGTTGGGGAGGGAGTGTTGATAAGGGCTTGGAATGACAGGAGGAGGAGGAATGGGTTTGAAGTGGCAGAAGGGAGATTGAAACTGGATGGTGGGAAGAAGTTCTTGGCAGTGAGGGTGGCAAGACACTGGCACAGGGTGCCCAGGGAGGTTGTGGAGCACAGAAGTAAAGATCAAAGATTACATTTGGTGCTTCTGTGCTCCACAACCTCTCTGGAGGTGTTCAGGACCAGGTTGGATGAGGCCTTGAGCATTCCAGTGGGAGGTGTCCCTGCCTATGGCACAGAGGGGTTGGAGCTGGTTGAGCTTTGAGTTCCCTTCCAACCTAAAGCTTTCCATGCTCCTATGAGCTACACATTGAAGGGTGAGAGCCACAGCACAAACCCCCCCATCTCTCCTTGAAGGTGTTCAGAGCCAGACTAGGTGAGGCTTTGAGCATCCTGGGCTAGTGGTAGGTGTCTCTGCTCATTGCAATGGGGTTGGAACTGGATGCTCTTGAAGCTCCCTTCCAACCCAAACCTTTCTGTGATTATTTGGGTTTAGCTTAACATAAGTGGAGGGAAACTCAACACATCCTTCTCTAGGCAGTCCCATCACAGCCATCACATCCCATGGTCCCACCACACAGGTGCTGGGCAGAACTCAGCATCTCATAGGGCCCAGGTAGGAGTGAGGAGCTCTGGAGTGGTTCAATAAAAAGAGGAGGCCAAGGGGACCTTGTGAGGGCCTGTAAAAGGGCTGAGTAGGTTCTGCTCTGAGCAGCAGTGGAGGCAGCCAGGACTCCTCAGCTCCTTGGTGGAGCTGTGAGGAGTTTGATGTGCTGCTGCTGCTGCCATGGAAACTGCTTATTTTTAGCTGCTGCTAATGTATTAAATCTGGGTAAAAATAGCTGGGGATGGAGGGGAGCTCTTGGAGCAGAACTGGGCAGGAAAGGGAAAACTAAAGGGGAAAGGGGGGGAAAGGGAAGGGGAGGGGAAGAAGGGGAAAGGGTAGGGAGGGAGGGAAAAGGAAAGGAAAGAGGGGGAAGAAAAGGTAAGGGGGGGGAAATTAGAAATGAAAGCTGAAAAAAAGAAAAGAGGGAAGGGCAAATGTAAAGAAGAAATGAAAGGGAGAATAAAAAAGAAAAGAGAAAAGGGGAAAAAAGGGAAGACAGAAAAATAAAAAAAGGGAAGGGGGAAATAAAGAAAAAGGGAAGGGGGAAATAAAGAAAAAGGGAAGGGGGAAAAGAGGAAGGGAAAAAAGAAAAGAGGGAAGGGCAAAAGTAAAGAAGAAATGAAAGGGAGAATAAAAAAGAAAAGAGAAAAGGGGGAAAAAAGAGAAAAGGGGAAAAAAGGGAAGACAGAAAAATAAAAAAAGGGAAGGGGGAAATAAAGAAAAAGGGAAGGGGGAAATAAAGAAAAAGGGAAGGGGGAAATAAAGAAAAAGGGAAGGGGAAAAAATAAAAGTAGAAAGGGCAAAATAAAAAAAAAGAGAAGGGAAAAATAAAGAAAAAAGGGAAAGGGGGGGGGAAGAAAAAAAGGAAGAGAGGGGGAAAAGAGAAACAAAAAAAAATGGGAAAGGAAGGGAATGAAAAGGAAAAGGGCCATCCTACAGGTCTGTTGGAGCTAGGAGCTGCTGGGAAAGAGGAACCCAATCCTGAACTCCCAGAGCCCCCCACCAAGGCTGCGGGCGGTGCCAGCTGCCGTGGCCACGACGGGCACCGGGCCGGCAGCCGCGGGGCTCTCACCGGTCCCCAGTCGGAGACTGTCCACTGGCGGTCGCAGGGGGGCCCTGTGCAGTTCTTCTCGGCCAGGGGCCTGGCGCTGGCGTCGCACAGCTTCTCCTCCTCCGAGCAGCGAATGTCTCTCGTCACCACGCTCCGCTCGCCGCACCGCGCTGAGCACTGCCGGCAGGGCACAGCGAGGGGCATCAGCGAGGGGCATCAGCAAGGGGCATCAGCGAGGGGACCGGGACCTGCTGCCTGCCGCTTTGGGGTTTATTTTTAACAGGAAAATACGACACGCTGGAGGCAGCATCCCCGGAGGGGTTCGAAAATGGCGCGGGCACTTCAGTTTGGGGTTTAAGTGAGCAGGGTGGTGGTTGAGGTGGTGGTCTCAGAGGGCTTTCCCAACCTGCGTGAGGCTGTGGTTCTGAAGTCTCAGACAGTGCCAAGGCATGGGTGGCTGCAAAGCCAACAGGGCCACGCAAACACAATCCACGTGGGAGGTGGGAACTCCTTCCTGGCACCTGGCAGGCTGAGGAGGCTGCCAAGCAACTGGTGGTGGAGAGATCTCAGCCGTGGAGTCCTCCCCTGTCTGGGCTGCCAATGCCAGCGCCTAATGTGCCGGCAAAGACTGGGAGTGACTCGTGGTGAAAGGGATCCAAGGCTTCCTTTTTCAGGAGACCTGGGAGTGGCCTTCCAGGGTCTGAAGGGGGCTACAGGAAGGCTGGGGAGGGACTTCTGATAAGGGCTTGGAATGACAGGAAGAGGAGGAATGGGTTTGAAGTGGCAGAGGTGAGATTGAAACTGGATGTTAGGATGAAGTTGTTTGCAGTGAGGGTGGTGAGAGACACTGGCACAGGTTGCCCAGGGAGGTTGTGAAGCACACAAGTACAGAATGGGATCAAAGATCACATTCAGTGATTCTGTGCTCCACCACCTCCCTGGAGGTGTTCTGGACCAGGTTGGATGAGGCCTTGAGCATTTCTGTGGGAGGTGTCCCTGCCTGTGGCACAGAGGGGTTGGAACTGGCTGAGCTTTGAGCTCCCTTCCAACTTAAACCATTCTGTGATTCTATGACTTATGGTGAGTGGGGACCTGAAGGGGATCCCAGGCTTCATTTTAGAGGGGGAAAAAAGTTAATGGTGTTAATGGTGTGTGCTGGTGCAGATTGGGTTACTGTTGCATGCTGGGCTGCTGGTGCAGATTGGGTTACTGGTGCACGCTGGGCTGCTGGTGCAGATTGGGTTACTGGTGCACGCTGGGCTGCTGGTGCACGCTGGGCTGCTGGTGCATGTTGGGTTGCTGGTGCACATAGGGCTGCTGGTTCAAGATGGGCTACTGGTACACGTTGGGCTGCTGCTGCATGTTGGGTTGCTGGTACAGGTTGGGTTACTGGTGCACATTGGGCTACTGGTGCACATAAGGGTACTAGTACACACTGGGCTGCTGGTGCACACTGGCCCACATGCAATGGCTGTAGCTGGTGTCCTATATGGCAGAGTCTTTGATGAGCTTCACCCCACCAGTGTAATTCAGAATGTGGTTTAATGGTCATGGTGGTGTTGGGTTGAGGGTTGGACCTGCTGACCTTAGAGCTCTTCTCTAACCCTCACACCCCTACGGTGAGGACAGAGGAGCGGAGTCCTCCGCGCTCGCCCTCAGCTCTGCCAGGCCAGCAGCCCCAGGGGGACACTTACCTCTGACCACTCTGACATCTCCCACTGGGGCCCACAGGCTGGGTTCTTGCAGACCTTGCGCTCGTCGGGCCGGGCGATGTCTGCGGACTCGCAGAGGTCGCTGTAGACGGAGCTGTCGAAGCCTGGGGACATCATCTTCCAGCAGCGCACGATGCGGAACTGGTAGCCCTCCCCGCACGTCCGCGAGCACTCGCTCCAGCTGCTGGTCTCCCACCTGTGCAGGCAAGGGAGGAGGGGCATGGGTGTGATGGTTTGGGAGTTCCCTACCCCCTCCCCCTGCTTTGTAAAATGCCCCAGACTAGACTCAGCCAGCTGGATGTTAAGGAGTGAAGCTGTCTTTACAGCTCAGCACAATGGACAAGCAGAGATAGAGACAACAGACAGGAATAGTTACAGACAGAGACAAGTTAAAGGGAATACAGAAACACAACTCCCCTCCTAAAATGCCCCAGACTAGACTCAGCCAGCTGGAAGTTAAAGAGTGAAGCTCTCTTTACAGCTCAGCACAATGGACAAGCAGAGATAGAGACAACAGACAGGAATAGTTACAGACAGAGACAAGTTAAAGGGAATACAGAAACACAGCTCCCCTCCTAAAATGCCCCAGACTAGACTCAGCCAGCTGGATGTTACCTAAAATGCCCCAGACTAGACTCAGCCAGCTGGATGTTAAGGAGTGAAGCTCTCTTTACAGCTCAGCACAATTGACAAGCAGAGATAGACACAACAGACAGGAATAGTTACAGACATAGGCAAGTTAAAGGGAATACAGAAACACAACTCCCCTCCCAGAAATCAGAGACCCCAGGAGGGGCTCCCAACCAACCTTCCACCTTTTTCCCACCCCTCTGCCTTACCCCAGGGTCTGCCTTATGTGCAAGGTGAGTTTGGAGGATCAGCCAGGGGGGTTAAAGCAGAGTGGTTGGTGAGGTTAGCAGAGAGGCCAGCAGACAAGAACCCAGAGAGACAGAGACAAGACTCTGTGTGTGTCTTATCTACGTTTGTGTTCTTGTTCATATACATCTCATCAAGCCTCTGAGTGAAGCAGACATCACCACTGTTTGCTTTTCACAGCCTATGATGTATTTTTTTTTCATTAAAATACTCCAATTAGCCTCAAACCAGCACAATGGGGCAGGGCTGGACCAGGGCTGGAGCATCATAGAATGGGAAGGTTGGAAGGGACCTCAAAGATGATTCAGTTCCAACCCCCTGCCATAGGCAGGGACACCTCCCACTAGCACAGGTCACTCAAGGCCTCGTTCAGCCTGGCCTTGAAC
>VWZE01024242.1:13277-24192 GCA_013396675.1 Eubucco bourcierii | reverse complement strand
GTCCAGGTCCCTCTGGATGGATCCCTGCCCTCTAGCAAGTGCTTGTGCCACACAGCTTGGTGCCAGCTGCACACTTGCTGAGGCTGCACTGATTCCTCTGCCCATGGCACTGACAAAGATGTTGAACAGCACTGGCATGCCACAGAAAGGTTTAACTGCTCCAGGAGAGCACAATCAGCACTGCATCCCTACCATGGCACCAGAGCCATCCACCTGTCCCTGCCCTAGGGGCCTTGTCCCCAGAGAGGAGCCAGAACACACCATGCAGATTGCTGCTGCAGCTGGAGAACTCCATCCACACGAAGGACAAGCACAGCTCAGAGAGCAATAAGATGCCCCACATCTAACCAGCACTGTCCCACGTGTGCAGACTGGCTGGGGGCAGTCAGCAAAGGGATGATCTTCCCTGGTTTCTCCACTGACAAGGAATGGAAAGGAGCAGAATGTCTACATCCATCCCAAAATGAGCCTGGGAAGCATTTAGGAGGTCTCAAATCCAAGGTGCTGCCCAGATCTGGGCTGATCTCAGTTAAGAGACTGAGTCCCACTTGGTTTTGCTCATCTCCAAGGCTGGAGATTTCCCCACCCTGCCCCACATCCAGGGCAAGAAGTTTTCCCTTGTGCCATTTCCTTCAGTGAAGCTTTTGGCTGTCCCCCTCCACCTCTCTTACTCCTGGAGGAACAACTCCAGGCCCCAGTGCTCTTCACATGCCTCCTGCTCCACCACCCTGGCACACCAAACCCAAACCCACATCCTGCTGCCAGTATGGGCTTTGTCCTGCTGTGTTGGGTGCCAGCAGGAGCTTTAACCTTGGCCTCAGTAAGATGAGCTGAGGCTCCTCATCCATAATTCCCACCCAGGAGATGCAGTTTAGTGTTAGGATTGGAACTGGGCTTGAAGCTTTTGCCAGGAAAGGTTGGAGCAGATGAGCCTTGGGGTCCCTTCCACCCTGGGATTCAGGGATTTTGTGGCAACACAAAGCTGGGGGAAGAAGCACTGAAGGCCTGGGCACACACAGGCTGCACAGTGCCTCCTGCCCCAGCCCCTCAGATCACTCAGCTCTGCAGTGGTGGCAGAACAGCCAGAACCCAGTCCTGCCAACATGCCCACCACTGCCTCCTCCACAAGTGCCCACACATGCAGATGCTGTCAGTGACAGGACAGGACATCCTGAGCTGCCTCTGTGCAAGAGGCAGCTTGAAACCAGGTGCAAGGGGCTTGGGTACCTTTTTTTCTCCCCCTCTCTAACATGCTCCCAAAGAGCAGGGCTCCTGCAACCCACCTACCCCACATCTGCCTTCAGCCCTTGCTCTGCTGCCCCACAGCAAGGGGTGGAGACAGCAAGGAGCTGAGCATCTCTCTCCTGGAGGGGAGTTTTAGAGCAGGATGTCAGGGCTGGAGATAAGGAAGGCACTTTTGACATTGAGGGTGGTGAGAGCCTGGCCCAGGTTGCCCAGAGAGGTGGGAGCTGCCCCATCCCTGCAGTCATCCCAGGTCAGGTTTGTGGCTCAGAGCAACCTGCTCTAGTTGCAGCTGTCCCTGCTGGCTGCAGGAGGGTTGGACTGGATGAGCTTTAAAGGTCCCTTCCAACCCAAACCAGTCTGGGATTGCAGGCTGTAGCCCCAGCTGGCCCTGGTTAGTGCAAAACATTTTTGGATATTCATGTTTGGAGCTGAAAAGTTCCTGGTTTATCCCAGAGAGAGGGAGAGGAGGAAGAGGAAATGCAAGAATAAAGCCAAGGGAATAAAGGTAGGGGGGAAATGGCAGCTCTGAGTGTCCTTGCTGGAAGGTTTCAAGTCCCTACCCCATGTCAGCAGCAGATAGGTAGAGCAAGGAGATTTTTAGCACTAAAAAAAAAAAAAATCTGCTCTGGAGCCACTTGGGAGTCTTTTGGGATGGTGCTGTAAAAACCAAGCTGCTCTGAAATTCAAACCATGTGAAGGTCTCTGCATTCCCAGGAGGTAGGGAAGCACAAGCCCCATTTATCAGCTACTGGGAGGGAGGTTTGGGGTACAGGGTGCCAGCTGAGGCCACCTTGGGAGCGTGCCAGGGACCAGGGGAGCCCCAAGGGCTGGGCAGCCTCTCCTCAGCAGAGCTAAGGCCATGTTTGCTTTGGCAGCTGAAGGCAGAGTTTCCAAGCCAAGCCACAAGAAGAGATGATAGACTCAAACCCTTGGCAGTGTTTTGATGTTCTTATCATTAAGAAGTTTGTTGATATGTTTGGCTTTGTGGACATTTTCTTGAGCAGAAGTTTCTTTAAGCTTAAGCTCCTTTAAGTTCTGGGTAAATCCAGCTAACAATAACCAGAGAGCCTCTGCTCAGGGCTTTCCATCTTTTGAAGCTCAGCATCACCATCTGTGTTTTGCCAGGAGACAGAAGAATCAGGAGAGCCCAAGAGGGAGGTTTGGGTCCCCCAGGTCCTGAACAAGCATGGGGGGGGTGAGGGGGTGGGGGTGTGTGTGGTGTGGTACACAGTGAGGAATGAACCCACAGCTGTGTGCCTGTGACCTGGATGACTCCCAAGACCCTGGTTTGAGATCAAGCTCTGGGGAGTGCTCCAATGTGTGGCTGCACACAAAAGGGAGCTAACTCCTCAAGCCACATCTGCTCACCCTGGCAATGAGCTCCCCTGGGCTGGGTTAAAGGTGGCTCTCAGGCAGCCCTTGGGCAGCTTCAAAGAGGTGGCCCCTTAGAGGCCACAGCTGGAGTGCTGGGTCCAGCTCTAGGCTGCTCAATTCAAGAGAGGCAGGGAACTGCTGGGGAGAGTCCAGAGCAGGCTACAAAGATGCTGAGGGGTCTGGAACACATCTGTGAGGTGGAAAGGCTGAGAGATGCCTGGAGAAGAGCAGGCCCAGAGGGGAGCTGAGCAATGCTCAGCAAGAGATAAATGGTGGGGGGCAAGAGGCTGGGGCCAGGCTCTTGGCAGTGCTGCTCATTGCTGAGAAGCAACAGACAACTTCTGACAGCCAGCATGAGCCCCTTGGCAGGCAGCTGAGTGTACCACACCACTTCTTATCAAGAGTTAGAGGGTGGGGGGCGAGAGGATGGGGCCAGGTTCTTGGCAGTGGTGCCCAGAGACAGGCCAAGGGGCACTGGGCACAAAGTGCTACCCAGGAGGGNACAGAAGAATCAGGAGAGCCCAAGAGGGAGGTTTGGGTACCCCAGGCCCTGAACAAGCATTTTGGGGTGGGGGGGTGGAGGGGTGGTACATGGTGAGGAATGAACCCACAGCTGTGTGCCTGTGACCTGGATGACTCCCAAGACCCTGGTTTGAGATCAAGCTCTGGGGAGTGCTCCAATGTGTGGCTGCACACAAAAGGGAGCTAACTCCTCAAGCCACATCTGCTCACCCTGGCAATGAGCTCCCCTGGGCTGGGTTAAAGGTGGCTCTCAGGCAGCCCTTGGGCAGCTTCAAAGAGGTGGCCCCTTAGAGGCCACAGCTGGAGTGCTGGGTCCAGCTCTAGGCTGCTCAATTCAAGAGAGGCAGGGAACTGCTGGGGAGAGTCCAGAGCAGGCTACAAAGATGCTGAGGGGTCTGGAACACATCTGTGAGGTGGAAAGGCTGAGAGATGCCTGGAGAAGAGCAGGCCCAGAGGGGAGCTGAGCAATGCTCAGCAAGAGATAAATGGTGGGGGGCAAGAGGCTGGGGCCAGGCTCTTGGCAGTGCTGCTCATTGCTGAGAAGCAACAGACAACTTCTGACAGCCAGCATGAGCCCCTTGGCAGGCAGCTGAGTGTACCACACCACTTCTTATCAAGAGTTAGAGGGTGGGGGGCGAGAGGATGGGGCCAGGTTCTTGGCAGTGGTGCCCAGAGACAGGCCAAGGGGCACTGGGCACAAAGTGCTACCCAGGAGGGTCCATCTGAGCAGGAGGAGAAAGCTGTTTGGTGTGAGGGTGCTGGAGGCCTGGAGCAGGCTGCCCAGAGAGGCTGTGGAGTCTGTGTGGAGAGCTTCCAAGCCCAGCTGGGCACTGTGCTGCTGGGCAAGCTGTTGAGGGTGCCCTGCTTGAGCAGAGGGCTTGGGCTGGATGATCTCCAGAGGTCCCTTCCAACTTCCCACCAGCCTGTGATAGAGCCTAGGCAGACTCAGAGACAAGCACCAGCCTGAGACACCCTTTTCCCCAGCCCATCCTTGCCTGGACAAAGCTGTGCTGCTGAAGACAGCTGAAGCCTTTTTTGTCACTGCAGTTTCTAACTCTCCAAACCAGCCATTAAAAGGAATCCTGAAGTGATCAGTCAATGAGCTGCCACTTGGTGTTCTTTTCAAAGCAGGGACTGATTGCACTGCACCAAACCCAGGCTATTTCTGCAGCCCCTACAGCACAGCTCCTGCTCTTCCTGCTCTGCCTCTCAGGCAGCAGGTTTAGCATTCAGGACCATGCCTGGGAGCTGCTGGAAGCATCTTCCTGCCAACACAAGTGGATGGCAGTCACAGGGTGGGTAAAAAGGGGCCAGGACCAACTTCTGCTGCATTAGAACTGGAAGGAAGGGGCCTGGGGAGTTGGAGCAGAACATCAAGAGCAGGCCAGAAGAGGTTTCTTTGTGGCCATGGCTCTCACAGGCTAGGACAGGCAGAGAGACCTGCACAAGCTGGCAGCCATCAGCATGGACTTGCCAACATCCCCAATGAGGAAGGTGCAGAGTTTTCCTCTTGCTGAAATGCTCTCTTGACTTTCTGCTCCCAAACCTTTGGCCCTTCCTTGCAAACTGATCCCCAACCAGGAAGCTCTCACATCCAGCATCCTACCCCAACTTACCTTCTGGCTTCCAAAGCAGTGGGAAACCATGCAATGGGGTCTGCATTGAGCACAGGGCTATGTTGGGTGGAGAGCAGCAAGCAACAGGATTTAGCATCATTAAAGAGGTGTCCCCTACCTTGCTTTGTGGGTTCTGTTCCCTTGGGGGCTGCTGATGGTGACAGTGGCGTTTGGGAACGGCGTCTCGGCAGAGCTGTTGCTGGCTTTGCTGTTGCTCAGCTCCAGGTAAGTGCTATTGATGGTGTAGGTCACCACCCCATCAGTGTCCTCATAGTCAACATAGAGGCTGTCAATGTGTGGCCCCACAGAGTTGATTTGGTCTCCCTGGGCAAAAATGCTGTTCATGGTCATGTTGAGCAGCAGCTCCTTGGAGTCCGAGGTCTTCCCCTGCAGCTTGTCGGTGATGGCATTCTCCAAAAGGAACTCCCTGGAGGTGAGCCTGGGGTCGAGGTCTCTCTCCTCATGGTCTGGCTGGTAAGTAGACCTGGTAACGTTTGAATCTAGATTGGAGCCAACAGGGGGGAAACAACAGTGACAACCACAAAATGCATTCAGGCTGGCAGGAGAAAGCAGCCCAGAGCAGCGGGGACATGCCGGAGCCTGAGCAGCTGCCAGGGAGCCTACAGGCAGGAGTTGGGGTCTTGGGAGGGGGGATTGGCACCCCTTTGGGAAGGGGGATTGGCACCCCCTTGGGAAGGGGGATTGGCACCCCCTTGGGAAGGGTGTGAAGCTCTGTGGGTCTCATCCGTGGCCAGAGGAGAGCTTAGCACCTGCCAGCACTGCCCCAAGCAATAGCAGAGGTGGGGAAGGAAGATGCCCTCCTGGCCCCAGAGCCCATGCAGCCATGCTGGGAAAGCACTCAAGGCAGTTTGCTGGGTGGGATGACCAAGGGACTGGAGGGGGAAGGAGGTTGCTGGGGGTTGTGGAGAGGTGGGAAATGATGGAAGGTGTGTGGGGGAGATTTGTGCACCCAGGGCCCCCTCCTGTCCTTGGCGTGAGGCAAAGCACAGCAAGGGACCAGCGGGGGAGACCTTACCCATGGCCACCCCCCAGAAACCAGAACCTGAAGGGCAAAGAAGATTTTCTGAGCAGAGATGTTTTAAAAGAACTTTCCAAGGTTTCCAAAAAACACAATCCCAGCAGAATCACCAGAGGTAGAAACAGAGCATTTCTCAACAAGAGCTCTGGGAAGCAGAAAGGTGAGGCCCAAGTCTCCTCCTTACCTTGGGGTTGTTTGCCCTTCAGTTTTGGCTCACAGTCAATTGTTTCTGCTCTTTCATAGACCTCATTGGTTTCCTGACCTTTGCTCAAGTTTAACTCTTCCTCGGTGTCCTGCCTCCCAAACACTTGGTTCTCCAAGTCCATCCTTTCCCTGGAGAGCTTCCCAAAGTAGGTTGCATTGTGCTGGATGAAACCCAAGGGCACATCTCCGCCGAACTCTCTGCTTTCTTCGCTCTCCGACTCGGAGAAGGTGTAGTAGATGGGCTGCAGATTTTCGGAGTGTGGCTTCCTCAGGAGGGTGTACTCAAAGGTGATGGAAGGGTTCTTGCCATTTTGATTCCAGACCTAGCAAACAAACAAAGCTCTCAGCAGGTGCAGCGAGTAGCTGGCACGGAAAGCTTGGGGTACGTCTGGGGGTTAGGCTCTTCTCCCAGGCAACTCGTGCCAGGATAAGAGGGCACGGTGTGAAGCTGTGCCAAGGGGTGATTAGATTGGGTATTAGGAAGCACTTCCTCACTCAAAGGGTGATTAGGCACTGGGATGGACTGCCCAGGGAAGTGGTGGAGTCACTATCCCTGGAGGGCTTTGAGAAAAGATTGGCTGTGGCACTTGGTGGCATGGGTTAGCTGATGCCATGGAGTTAGGTCATGGGCTGGACTTGATGACCCCAGAGGTCTTTTCCAGCCTCAGTAATGATGATATTCTGTCATCAGCAAGCACCTGCTCTGCTCCTTCCAGCCTGCTTCCCTCTTACAGCTGGAACCCAGCACAGCTCCCAGGGGTTGTTTGGCAGCACTGCCCTAGAGATGAGCTCCAGCTGTGGGATTGGGAGCCACAGGTGAAGCTTCCTCCTCTGCTGCTGAGTTCTGGGAGAGAGACTCTGCTCTTATGCCCAACTCTTCCTCAACTCACCTTGGCTCTTTCCTTCCCCACTACCTTATGAACTCGAGAAGTCAAAGCTCACCATGATACCCAAGCCTTGGTTGGTTGTTCCTTGGGCCACAATATGCTCTAGGGCTGTCCCATAGACATCCATGGACCTCCTTCTCATCACCTTATGAACATCAGAAGCCAGAGCTCACCATGGCTGTGTGCAGTTCTGGAGCCCCAAGCACAGGAAGGACATGGAAGTGTTGGAGCCAGTCCAGAGTGGGCTACAAAGATGCTGAGAGGGCTGCAGCAGCTCTGCTGNTGGCACAGGTTGAGGGTGGTGAGACACTGGCACAGGTTGAGGGTGGTGAGACACTGGCACAGGTTGCCCAGGGAGGTTGTGGAGCATAGAAGCACAGAATGGGATCTTTGATCCCATTCTGTGCTTCTGTGCTCCACAACCTCCCTGGAAGCGTTCAGCACCAGGCTGGATGAGTCCTTGAGTGACCTTTACTAGTGGGAGGTGTCCCTACCTATGGCAGGGGTTTGGAACTAGATGATCTTTGAGGTCCCTTCCAACCTTCCCATTCTATGATTCTATGATATTGAAGCCTTGGTTGGGTGCTCCTTGGGCCACAAGGTACTTTGGGAGAGCAAGCAGAGATTAGGGAGAGCCACTTCAGAAGTCACCACTTGCAGACCCATTTTGTGTGGCTTTCTGAGGGGCACAAAGAGCTGCAGTTCAATACCTGAAGGGGCCCTGGGCTAGGACTGTTTAGAAGGGCCTGTGGGGTTAGGATGGGGGAGTAGGGGTAGGGAGTCACCAACCCTAGGTGTGTTTAAGGGTGGTTTGGATGTGGTGCTTAGGGAGATGATTTAAGGTGGATCTCGTAGAGTAGGGTTAGAGGTTGGACCTGGTGCTCCTGAGGGGCTTTGCCAAGCTGGATGGTTCTGTGATGCTGCAGTGGTTTGAAGCTGGAGCAGAGCAGATTTGATCTGGACATTAGCAGAAAGTTCTGCACAGTGAGGGTTGTGAAATACTGGAACAAGGTTGCTCAGGGCTGTGGTTGAGGCTCTGACATCCAAAGTCAGACTTGGTGTGGCCCTGGGCAGCCTGATCTAACTGGAGGTGTCCCTGGTGACTGCAGGGGGGGTGGGCAAGATGACCTTTGAGGGTCTCTTCCAACAGCCCCACTGGGGCTGGGGTCCCACAGCTGATGTACTACAACCTCTTACTGGTCTAATGTTCTTTGAGCACCCAAGAAGCCCTCTCTTCCTTTTCTAGGGGAGCCTGAGGGCTACCTGGAAGATGGCAGCAGCTGAGCTCTGGCTGGCTGCCCAGGAAAAGGTTAAATGTTTTTTTTTTCTTCCATGCCTGGTTTTAGGTGGGTTAGCTGCAGGCAAGAGCTGGGGTTTAAGTTTTGTGCACCTGTCCAAGCTAGCTGAGATGATTTCTTATTGTTACTATTTCTGCCAGGTAATTGGGATGAAAAAGGCAAAGAGAAGAGAAGAAACCAGCCCAGAGAGCCTGAGGCAACTCCTCCCTTCAGGAGGAGCCTTGCATCCAAGCCTGGTGACACAAATCCAGTAGATCTTTCAAAGAGCTGGGCACAGGCATTGCTCCCACCCCATTCCTCAAGCTGGGACACCACAGCAGCACCCTGCTCCTATGCCCACCTCTTCCACAACTCACCACGACTCTTCCCTTCCCCACTGCCTTACAGAGTCCAAGCTCACCCTGATACCCAAGCCTTGGCTGGCTGCTCCTTGGGCCACAACGTGCTCTAGGGCTGTCTCATAGACATCCATGGACCTCCTTCTCATCACCTTATGAAGCTGAGAAGTCAAAGCTCACCATGATGTTCAAGCCTTGGTTGGTTGGTCCTTGGGCCACAATGTACTCTATGCCTGTCTCATAGACGTCCATGGGCCTGCGGTACTTGAAGACTGTGCCTGCAATGTTGAAGTTCTTGGGGCTGTCCACTTTGTAGTTCCCATTGAAGAAATAGTAGCCAGCTTCATCAGCCACAGCTGCAAAGGAGAGAGGGAAACCACTGGCATCACTTGGCCATCCAGGGGGTAAAGCTGTTAGAAAGCCCCAGTCATAGAATCATAGAATGGGGAGGTTGGAAGGGAGCTCAAGGATCATCTAGTTCCAACCCCCTGCCATAGGCAGGGACAGCTCCCATTAGCACAGGTCACTCAAGGCCTCATCCAACCTGGCCTTGAACACCTCCAGGGAGGCTGTGGAGCACAGAAGACNTCCTGGAAAGACCATGGGCATCCCATGGGCATCTGTGTCCTACCCAGTGGTGGTCTGGGCCTTGAGGAGACTGAGGCTAAGGAGCTCTGGGCTGGGGAGGACTGGAGCTGATGAGGGCTGGGGCTGGGAAGAACTAAGCTGAGATCTGGACTGAGCAGACCTGGGCTGAGAAGATCTGGGGCTGAGGTGGTCATACTGAGGAGACTGAGGGGGAGTGGGATCATGAAGGCAGGGCTGAGAAGGGGGCTGAGGAGATGGCCTTGTGGCTAAGGGGAGGGCTTGGTGAGAAGAGTGGGACTGAGGAAGCTGAGGCTGAGGAAAAAGGGGCAAAAGGGATGTGGGCTGAGTGAACTGGACCATGGCTGGGGGAGGGGGCCTGAGGTGGCTGCACTTAGGGGATGGCAGCTGAGGGGGCAGGATGTGTGTGTGTTTCTTTGCTCTCTGTGCTGTAGGGGTAGCAGCAAAGATGCTGAGGGGCCTGGAGCACCTCTGTGAGCAGGAAAGGCTGAGAGCATAGACAAGAGCAGCCCCAAAGGGGAGCTGAGCAATGCTAAGCAAGAGCTAAAGGGTGGGGGGCAGGAGGCTGGGGCCAAGCTCTGCTCAGTGCTGCCCATTGCTGGGCAGCAACAGACAACTTCTGACAGCCTGCATGAGCCCCTTGGCAGGCAGCTGAGTGAGCCACATCAGTTCTTATCAAGAGCTGGAGGGTGGGGGGGCAAGAGGATGGGGCCAGGCTCTTGGCAGTGGTGCCCAGGGACAGGGTAAGGAGCAGTGGGCATGCAGTGGAACCCAGGAAGTTCCACCTCACCAGGAGGAGAAAGTTGTTTGGTGTGAGGGTGCTGGAGGCCTGGAGCAGGCTGCCCAGAGAGGCTGTGGAGTCTCCTTGTGTGGAGAGCTTCCAACCTGCTGGAACAACACAACCATAATGCAGAGGCTTTATGAAAGTCCAGGGGGACACTCTCAGCATGAGAAGAGTCCTAATGTCCCTGCTGAGACACTCCCCTGCTATTGCAGCTGGAGATGAGGGTGAGAGCTTCCATCTCTGCTGCTGCAGGGCAGGTTACTGCTCCCCAGGTGCAGGACTCTGTGCTTGTGTAACAGCTTCAGCCAGAGCAGGCTGCTCCTTTCTGCAGCAAAAGCCAAGCTGAGGTTCACCCTGGAGAAGGCATTAGGTGGTACAGATGTGTGTGAAGGAAGCACCACGAGGTCATACCCACCCAGGACATCTGCAGACTTCTTGCGCTCCACTATCTGGATGTCTCTTGCTCCAGCAGGAATGTGAGTTACCAGGGAATAGCCTGTGGGAAACTACAGATTAATGAGAGGAACTTGTAACACAAGGGTCTGGAGCAAGCCCTCAGTGGTCAGCACTGCAGCACAGCAAGCAAGGGGGCCTTGGGCCAAAGTTCTGCTCAGCAGCTATGGTTGGAAACAGCCCCCAGTGCTGGTAGCTCTGTCCAGTTGTGGGCCCCTCAATTCGAGAGAGATGTTGAGGTGCTGGAAGGTGTCCAGAGAAGGGCAGCAAGGCTGGGGAGGGGCCTGGAGCACAGCCCTGTGAGGAGAGGCTGAGGGAGCTGGGGGTGTGCAGCCTGCAGAAGGAGGCTCAGGGCAGAGCTCATTGCTCTCTGCAGCTACCTGAAGGGAGGTTGTAGCCAGCTGGGGTTGGGCTCTGCTGCCAGGCACCCAGGGACAGAAGAAGAGGACACAGCCTCAAGCTGTGCCAGGGCAGGTTCAGGCTGGAGGTTAGGAGGAAGTTCTTGACAGCATTGGAATGGGCTGCCCAGGGAGGTGGTGCAGTGCCCAT
>VWZE01024237.1:275673-311871 GCA_013396675.1 Eubucco bourcierii | reverse complement strand
AAAAAAACCTTAAAAAATTATTAAAAAAAAAAAAAAAAAAAAAAAAGAGGAAATAGTGAGCTTCTAAACATAGTCCTTTGGCAGCCAGGAAGGCTGAGACCTCAGAATGACTTAGAGAGAAATAAGGTGGGAGAGGGGCACCAGTGCTACGCTCCTGTAAATCATACAATCATAGAATGGTAAGGTTGGAAGGGACCTCAAGGATCATCTAGTTCCAACCCCCTGCCATAGGCAGGGACACCTCCCACTAGTACAGGTCACTCAAAGCCTCCTCCAACCTGGCCTTGAACACCTCCAGGGAGGGAGCAGACACAACCTCCCTGGGCAACCTGTGCCAGTGTCTCACCAACCTCACTGCAAACAACTTCCTCCTAACATCCAGTCTAAATCTCCCCTCTGCCACTTTAAACCCATTGCCCCTTGCCCTGGCATTACAAGACCTTGTCAATAGTCCCTCCCCAGCCTTCCTGTAGGCCCTCTTCAGATACTGGAAAGCTACTGTAAGGTCTCCTGGAAACCTTCTCTTCTGCAGGCTGCAGAGCCCCAACTCTCTCAGCCTGTCCTCATAACGGAGCTGCTGCAGCCCTCTGAGCATCTTGGTGGCCTCCTCTGGAACCGCTCCAACAGTTCCATGTCCTTCCTGTACTGGGGGCTCCAGAACTGCACACAGGGTTCCAGATGGGGTCTGAGGAGAGCAAAGGGGCAGAATCCCCTCCCTTGCCCTGCTGCCCACACTGCTCTTGCTGCAGCTCAGCACACAGTTGCTGTCTGGGCTGCACTCACACTGCAGGCTCATGTTGAGCTTTTCATCACCCCAGACCCCCAGGTCCTTTTCCTCAGGGCTCCTCTCAGCCATTCCCCACCCAACCTGGGGTTGTGCTTGCGATTGTAGCCCAGATCATCAAATCCTCAGATCATGGAATCATTGGGGTTGGAAAAGACCTTTAAGATGATCAAGTCCAGCCATCACCTCAACACTCCACCTTGGCCATTAAACCATGTCCCAAAGTGCCATGTCCATACAGTTTATCCAACACTGCCAGGGATGGTGACTCTACCAGTTCCCTGGGCAGCCCCTTCTAATGCTTTACTATTCCTTCAGTGAAGAAGTTTTTCCTCATCTCCAACCCAACCCTCCCCTGACATAACTTGAGGCCATTTCCTCTTGTCCAAATAATCAAGGGGATAAGTCTCATCTAGAGTGGAGAGGACCATGTCAGTATGGTTGAGGGCCAGACCTTGGCACTTACAGTAGCCTCGCCTGAGCTAAGGTTACTCCCTGCTTCTCTTGAGGCTGTCATTGCTGCTTTTAGCTACACCAGTGCCTGCAGGCAGTGGCCATCATGCTGTTAAAGTGCACTTGTGTTAGTCCCTCTAAAAACTTCTTCTGTGACTGAACTCTCTGGGAATTGGAGGGGAGAGATGAGGATAAAAGTGATAATGTCATCTCAGGGCATCTGAAGCAGTGGTGATGGCAGAGCTGCTGCATGAGCTCTCTCATCCCCTCCAGCAGTCTCATGCCACTTTGTCCTTCAGCTTGTTTCCCCTTGGGACTCTGGGTTATCCTGGGGATTTTGTCACTGGAAAATGAACTTTCACTAGTACCTCCATCTCCTGTGGATGCAGCAACTTTGTAGAAGTTTCAATGCTGAGAAATTTCCTCCTGCAGCTGGAGGATCCTCCTCCTGTGTTTGGAGGATCAAAAAGCTGAGCTGGGTGCTGGTGATTTGGCTGATTGCAGTTTTCAGCCCTGGGAGTTAGGTGGGACCAGGCCAAGCCCTGAATCACAGAATGGCTTAGGCTGGAAGGGATCTCAGAGATCATCCACTCCAACTCCCACCATGGGCAGGGATGCCTCTAATTAGGTTTGGTTGCCCAAGGCCTCATCCAACCTGGCCTTAAACACCTCCAGGGAGGAGTCATCCAGAACTGCACTGGGCAGCCTATTCCAGAGTCTCACCACCTTCTCTCCTACTGAAGAACTTCTTCCTAAGATCCAGTCTCAATTTACTCTCCCTCAGCTTCCCCCTTGCCCTGTCTCTAGAGATCAGAGGCTTAAAGAGGCCAGCCAGACAGCTGGGGACAGACTTTTGAGCAGGGCCTGTTGTGGCAGGACAAGGGGTGAAGGTTTGAAACTAAAAGAGGGAGATTCAGATTGGAGAGAAGGAAGGACTGGTTTACAGTGTGGGTGGTTAGACAACAGCCCAGGTTGCCCAGAGGAGTTGCCTCATCCCTGGAGCCACTCCAGGTGAAGTTGTTTGGGGCACTGAGCACCCTGCTCTAGTCGCAGCTGTCTTTGCTGGCTGCAGGGGTTTGGGGCTAGATGACCTTACCAGGTCTCTTCCAACCCAACCCATTCTGTGATTCTGTAGTTCTGTGTATCGTAGGGAGCCCTCTTGTCTTTTCAAGCTTTGGTGGAATGGTTTGCCTGGGAGTAGGAATTCTTTGAATGGGAAAAACCAAAGGGTGGGCTGGATGTAAGTGTGGGCAGCAATTACAGGCAAACCCATTTTATTGCCATCCATCACTGTCGCCTGATTCCCTCCTTCCCTTGCATTTTGTATGGGGTGTTCACACTTCTCCTCCCTCCTCTTCTCCTCCCTTTTGGGCTGCAGGAGATAGACACTTTTTAAAATCCAAGGTGAGGGTTGTTTTCAGCTCGTCAAATCCTCTCTGGTGGTGCCAAGGCCCTGAGAAACCCTAAAAGACTTGGAGGCTGGCTGCGTGCGGTCTCATTCCGTTCGGATGCCAACCCCTGGCACCACCTCCTCCAACAACCTTACTTCATTGTGATGGTTTTCCAACATCTCCTCGCCCTCAGGCTCTTGCAGCTCCCTCAGCACTGCTTGCTGCTACTTAACTCTAGTCCTTTCCCTCCCTCCAAGTCGTCTTTGCTCCATCTCCTGCCTTTCCTGCACAACTGTTCTTTAATTCATGGCTTCACCTTGCTGCTTCTTTCCATTCCCCAACCCTCTCATTATATCTTGAGTAGCTCCATGCAGGTGTTTGGGCCAAGCAGGCAGTTCCCCACTGCCTAGCCCCTTGCCAGAAGAAAGAGTCAGCATGTTCTTCAACCACTGTATGTCATGGACTGCTGGAATGTGTTTGAAGGAGAGGAAGTGGCCTCAAGTTGCACCAGGGGAGGTTTAGGTTGGATATTAGGAACAATTTCTTTCCTGCAAGAGTGGTCAGGCATTGGAACAGGCTGCCCAGGGAGGTGGTAGAGTCATCATCCCTGGAGGTGTGGATGTAGCACTTTAGGGCATGGTCGAATGGCTGTGGTGGTGTTGGGTTAATGGTTGGACTTGATTATCTTGGAGACCTTCAGAGGGCTGCAGCAGCTCTGCTATGAGGACAGACTGAGAGAGTCGGGGCTCTGCAGCCTGCAGAAGAGAGGGCTTCCAGGAGACCTTAGAGTAGCCTTCCAGTATCTGAAGGTGGCCTACAGGAAGGCTGGGCAGGGACTATTGGCAAGGTCTTGCAATGCCAGGAAAAGGGGCAATGGGTTTAAAGTGGCAGAGGGGAGATTGAAACTGGATGTTAGGAGGAAGTTGTTTGCAGTGAGGGTGGTGAGACAGTGGCACAGGTTGCCCAGGGAGGTTGTGTCTGCTCCCTCCCTGGAGGTGTTCAAAGCCAGGTTGGAGGAGACCTTGAGTGAGCTGTACTAGTGGGAGGTGTCCCTGCCTATGGCAGGGGGTTGGAACTGGATGATCCTTGAGGTCCCTTCCAACCTTACCATTCTGTGACCTTATCCAACCCAAACAATTCTAGGATTCTATGAATGAGTTGTGTTGAATACCATTGGCCTTGCTGACCAACATCTACCATCCACATTATGTTACAGCGGCAGGAGACAAAATCTCCCTGAAGTCTGGAAGCAGATGGAAACACCACCATGAATGAGCTTTCTGTGCTGTGGACATGTAAGTAACTCTACTGGTACATGAAAAGAGATATAAATATATTTTTTTAAAACCACCTTTTCTTCCTTCTTCGCTTTGCCTGATCTTTGCTTTGCTGTGAACACACATTGCTGGCTCCTGTCATGTCTGCAGAGTCAAGATGATGGAAGCATTGATCCAACTTGCTTCATGACCCTGTTCAATACAGCCCTGTGCTGTGCTGGCAGACTCAGGGTTGTCTCTAGAGCTCCTCTTAAGCCAGGATCACAGGCCAGATTGAATTGGTGGAAAACCTTACAGCTGTTCCCAGGGCTCCTGCTCTCCAGGGTGGGCATTCCCAGAGCACACAGGGACTTGGTAGTGGTGTGGCATGTCGAGCAGAGCAGGCTTTGCTAGGAGATTGTATCTGTTTTTGAAGCTGGCACAGGTGGATTTTCCTGTGATAAAAGCTGTAAACACTGAAGAAGCCTGAATGCTCCTTGCTGGCTTAAAATAATCAGCTTCTAGCTCTGAATCACCTCAGAGTAATAGGACTTGCTGCAAATACAGTAGAGGTCAAGCTCTGTTTGGAGGAGATAAGAAGTCTAGACCTGAAATAATTCTTGCAGAGGTGAGCAGAGGGAGCTGGGTAAAGAGGAGGTGCTGTGGGTGTCCATCACCTCTTCCTTCACTCTGCCCTTGTGAGGCCATACCTAGAGTACTGGGCCCAGTTCTGGGCTCTGCAGTTCAAGAGGGGTAGGGAAATACTGGAGAGAGTTGAAGATGCTGAGGGGCCTGGAGAATCTCTGTGAGAAGGAAAGACTGAGGGACCTGGGGCTGATTACGCTGGAGAAGAGCAGGATGAGAGAGAATCTGATCAACACTGATCAATAGCTGAAGAGTGCGGGGCAAGAGGATGGGGCCAGACACTTTTCATTGGTGTCCAGTGACAGGACAAGAGGCAAATGGGCACAAAGTGGAACCCAGGAGGTTCCACCTGAACATGAGGAACAACTTTGGTGTGAAGGTGCCAGAGCCCTGGTGCAGGCTGCCCAGAGAGGTTGTGGAGCCTCCTTCTCTGGAGAGATTCCAACCCCACCTGGCCATTGTGATCCTGGGCAAGCCACTGTGGGTGCCCCTGCTTAGCAGGGCAGTTGGACTGGATGATGCCCAGAGGTCCTTTCTAACCCCACCATGGCAGGGGCTTGGAATGAGATGATCTTCGAGGTCCCTTCCAACCTTACCATTCTATGATTCTGTGATTCTATGAAATTTGGAGCCAGGCATTCCCTTAGTACACATCAGAGTATCCTCCTATGCTGGTCTGTGGTTCGTTGGAGGTTGTTCTGCTTGCTCCTGCACAGGAGGTGGTCATTGCTGTACAACACCTTTCAGCATCAGCTGCCTGGCACAGTCTGACTTAGCAGCAGCATTCCCTTTTCCTCTCTGTCCCTCTTTTAAACTGGTTTTGAGCAGGGAAAGCACTTCCCCCAAAGGTGACTTGCAAAGTTCTTCTTGTCAGAAGAGTGACAACCACAGTATTTGGGGTTTGTACATCGATCCCTTAATGCAAACAAACAGACCTAGCTTAAACCCTGTACCAACTACAAACCCTATGTTTTTTAATTGGGAAATTGATTTTAAATCCAAGCCTCTTTAAAAAAAAAAAAAAAAAAAAAAAAAAAAAAAATATAATTAATTTCCTTAAAAAAAAAAAAAAAAAAAAGCAAAAAGCAGAGTCTTTCTCTCTGTCATGCTCCAGCAGGCAAAAGAGAGGGAGGAGGAAATCATTCTTGGCTGCATCTCTGCAGGGTGCCCTGGTGATAACCTGGATAATACGATCTGATTTTGGCCTTGAGTCTGTTCCCTTGGATTAGCGAATTTCTTCAAGGACCAAAAAGCTGTGCTGGTGATTCAGACCCGGAGGAGTATGTCTTTTTCAGTGGTAAGCTTTCAGGATTTTTTTCTTTCTTCCCTTTCTCCAGCCATCAAAGGCCCTAAAGGAGGCTTTTATCACGTTACCAGGATAGAAAGCAAGTTGTGGGCACTCTGACCCAGAGCCCAGACCTCTTTCCTTCCCAATGGCAACCCTGCTTGTTGGGTTACATGAGAGAGAGATGTGGGGTGGAAAGGTGAAAAGAAAAAACTGTCCTTTGAGAGAGCATCCACATGTGTGTGTCTTCTGCCCTGAGAAGGAAGTTGGCTGAATTTGGAGAGGAAGGCATCTGTGTTTCGACTGAACAACCATCACAATGCTGCGTGTGAAGTCTTGTGTATAGCTATTTTCCATGCTTATGTTTGGGTAGGGACCTCTTTGCATTTAGCTGCTTGTATGGGATCTGCTTGGCCCATCAGATGCCTATAGGTCAAGGGCTGGAGTTGCAGAATCATACAATCATTCTGGTTGGAAGAGACCCTTAAGATCATCAAGCTCAACCATAAGCACAATGCTGCCAGGTCACCACTAAACCATGTCCCTCAGCACCACATCTACACAACTTTTAAATCTCTCCAGGCACAGGGACTCCACCACTGCCCTGTGCAGCCTGGTCCAGGACTGACAGTCACAGAATACTAGGGGGTGAAAGGGACCTTCAAAGATCGTCAACAATGCTTCTGGGGAAGACATTTTTTCTGATCATAGAATGGTAAGGTTGAAAGGAACCTCAAGGATCATCTAGTTCCAACCTCCTACCATAGGCAGGGACACCTCCCACTAGTACAGCTCACTCAAGGCCTTGTCCAACCTGGCCTTGAACACCTCCAGGGAGGGAGCAGCCACAACCTCCCTGGGCAACCTGTGCCAGTGTCTCACCACCTTCCCTGGAAAGGACTTCCTCCTAAATAATATCCTAATATCCAACTTTATCCTCCCTTGAGGTTGAACAACTTGAGGCTGTTTGCTCTCATTCCATCACTTGCTCCCTGGAGGACAGGCTGACCCCCACCTCACTCCCACCTCCTTTCAGGTAATTATAGGATATGTGAAGGTCCTAAGTCTTGTTTACCCAAGTCTTTTTTTTCTCAGTCTTTATGATGCAGGTTTTATAACACTCATTGAACTCGAGTTCATAGCTCTTCACTCAAGAGGTGAAGCATCCTGACCTTTCCTCCGTGCTTAGGCATAGTTGCAGCTGGTTTTGCTCGGGGGGGAAGAGAAGGAGGTGGGTTGCCCTGCCACTGCAGCCAGTTAAGGATGTGTTCATCCCACATCTCTTTCTTTGCAGAGGGCTTTCTACCCCAACGTGGTGTGGGTGAGGTGCTTCTCCTGGAAGCCTAGGTGCTGAGGGATGCTGAGGCAGAGGGAAGCCAGCTGGCCCCTTTCCAGCGGCCTCTCTCCCTCCCTCTGCCTGTCACACACCCGCAGCCACCCCGGAGCCAGGTTTGTTTATAGAAACACTGTCGGGAAAAAGTCCTCCTGCTGGCTGAGAGAAGAGGGATGTTTTCAGCTACTCAGTCACCCTCAAACTGTGAAGATGCCACATATCAGCTGCATAAAATTAATTTATTTAGTTAAGGGAGGTGTTAATTAAGAGATCTCCTTTATTGTGCCTCTGCAGACAGCTCTCCAGGGCCTTTTGAATTGTCAGCTCTGGTGACTGCAAAAGCTAATGGTGTCACCAGTTAATAGTGTGATTCATGCCGTGGGATGAAGTGGGAGATGGTGGAA
This sequence comes from Eubucco bourcierii, assembly GCA_013396675.1. Lineage (NCBI taxonomy): Eukaryota > Metazoa > Chordata > Aves > Piciformes > Ramphastidae > Eubucco > Eubucco bourcierii. The sequence goes on along the minus strand of VWZE01024237.1, from coordinate 304,320 downwards.
GGGGGTGAGAAAGGGGGGAAGGAGACATGGCAGCGGCATGGCACTGCTGGGAACTGGCACATCAGGGTGAGGGGCTTGGCTTTGCCTTAGTGTTCCCCCAGTAAATGATTGGTTCAGTGACAGGGCAAGAGGTGATGGGCATAAAAGTGAACATAGGAAGTTCTCTCTAAATGTGACAAGGAACTTCTTGCCATTGAGGGTGGCAGAGCACTGGACCAGGCTGCCCAAAGAAGTGGTGGAGTCTCTGTAGACTTTTGAGGCCAACCTGGACATGTCTTTGTGTGATTTGTTTTAGATGATTCTGCTCTGGCAGGAGGGTTGGATTTGATGGTCTGCAGTGGTCCCTTCCAACCCCTCTCATTCTGCAATTCTGTGACTGGATGATCTTGCATTGGTCAGGCATTGGAACAGGCTGCCCAAGGAGTTGGTAGCATCACCATCTCTGAATGTGTGGATGTGGCACTTTGGAACGTGGTTTAGTGACCATGGTGGTGTTGGGTTGATGGTTGGACTCGATGACCTTAGAGGTCTTTTCCAGTCCAAGCAATTCTCTGGTTCCATGATCTTAAAGATCTTTTCCAACCAGAAGGATTCTCTGATTCTAAATCTTTGGAAGGGGAGAGGCTCTGGCTAAAGGTGGCAGCTTCAGCTGCAGGACAGCCCAGGATTTGCTGGTGGAGCAGCTTAGCAACCCCATGGATGCCAGGGCACGTGCAGCCAAAAATACATCTGCATGGCTTGTCTTAAAATAACCTCCAGTCCCTGTGATCTGAACTGGAAAAGAATCTTTGATTCCTTTTAAATAATCAACTTCTGCACTGGGAGAGTTTAATTCCCTTTGGTTAATCAGGACATGTCAATCTGATAACCAAGTGCAGGTCTAGCATCAAACTTAGGGGTTTAAATTTAAAGACTCCTCAAAAATAACAAGTACCCTTTATCTGGAAGAATTACATACTCCAGTACAGCTGTTTATAGGCATCTCCTTCAGCAAAAGCTGGGCCAACATTTGGACTTGGGTTTGTGGGCTTGCTTTTTTTTTCCCTCCCACTTTCATTTTCTTTTTTTCTTCTCATGATCTGTATCAAGTTGCTTTTGGAGGGAAATTGAAATTCTCTTGATGCAGAAAATAGACCAAAAGGAAAAAAAAATAAGAAAAAGAAAAAGAAAAATCAACAAATATATAGTGCAGGAGAAATGCTAAGCTCCCTGAGGAGGTGGTGCTGCCTTCTTCTAGTCAAAGGTGTTTTGTGTTCCCAGCGCCCCAGTTAAACAAAAAGGTTATTGCTTGTGCTTAGGAGGTTAGCCCCAGCTCAGGAGTTTGTCTCCCTCTGTGTCTCCAGTGCTTACAAACTAAACTCTGTTGTAAAACCAAACTTCCAATCACAGAATATTAGGGGTTGGAAGTGCCCTCCAGTGATCATCGAGTGTAACCCCAAGGCAAAGGCAGGGATTGCCTGTGATGGGAGCTGTAGGGTGAGGAGTTTTTTCCTCTGGGAGTTGCATGTGCAAGAGATCTCCTCTGAAACCATGCAGTACCACAGAATCACAAGGCCAGGTTGGATGAGGCTTTGAGCAGCCTGGTTTAGTGAAAGGTGTCCCTACCCATGACAGGAAGGTTGGATCTAGATGATCTTTAAGGTCCCTTCTCACCCAAACCTTCCAATGATCATTGAGTCCAACCCCTCTGCCAAAGCAGGATCAGCTAGAGCAGACCACACAGGGATGCATCCAGGTAGGGTTTGAAAGTCTCCAGAGAAGGAGACTCCACAACCTCTCTGGGCAGCCTGCTCCAGGGCTCCAGCACCCTCATTGTAAAGAAATTTCTCTTCGTGTAGAGCTGGAACCTCCTGGGTTCTAACTCGTACCCATTGTTCTTTGTCCTATCACAGAACACCACTGAGAAGAGCCTGTCCCCATCCTCTTGACACCCACCCTCAGATTTAGACTGGATGTTAGGAGGAAGTTGTTTGCAGTGAGGGTGGTGAGGCACTTGCACAGGTTGCTCAGGGAGGTTGTGGCTGCTCCCTCCCTGGAGGTGTTCAAGGCCAGGTTGGACGAGGCCTTGAGTGAGCTGTACTAGTGGGAGGTGTCCCTGCCTCTGGCAGGGGGTTGGAACTAAATGATCCTTGAGGTCCCTTCCAACCTTACCATTCTATGATTCTATTCTATAAGTAAAACCCATTTGCCAGCAGAGGGTTAAAGAAAGTCAAAGCAGTGACCTGCAAAAAATCACTGCTTCAGTATGTGCAAGAAGGGCTGGTTAAAGCAATCTTCTGTAGGTGCCCCATACACTCCCTGAATACTAACTCGTTCAATCAACTCACTGCAGACCAAGAGCTGGTTCCTCGGTGGCTGAGAAAGCAGCTGGGAAATGGCTGTGGCATCCTGTCAAACCTCCACCTCTTCTACTTGGCCTGAAGAGAAAAAAAATTCCTCCCTCTTTGCTCTTCCCTGGTGAGAATACACCTGGATACTGTGTGCAGATTTTGTGTATTGTTTTGGGGAGCCCTCTCCCAAAGAGACTGGGATCTGCTGGAGAGAGTCCAGTGGAGAGCTATGAGGATGACTCGGGGACTGGAACATCTCAGCTATTAGTAAAGACTGAGAGATGTGGGGAGTTCTTTGCTCTGGAGAAGAGAAGGCTGAGATGGGACTTTATCAGTGTCCATGAATCTCCCCTCTGCCAGTTTAAACCCATTGCCCCTTGCCCTCTCATTGCAAGACCTTGTCAATAGTCCCTCTCCAGCCTTCCTGTAGGCCCCCTTCAGATCCTGGAAGGCTACTCTAAGGTCTCCTGGAAGCCTTCTCTTCTCCATGCTGCAGAGCCCCAACTCTCTCAGCCTGTCCTCATAGCAGAGCTGATGCAGCCCTCTGAGCATCTTTGTGGCCTCCTCTGNCTAGGACTCGGTTGGCTGTCTGGGCTGCATGTGCACACTGCAGGCTCATGTTGAGCTTTTCATCACCCCAGACCCCCAGGTCCTTTTCCTCAGGGCTGCTCTAAGCCATTCCCCACCCAGCCTGGAGTTGTACTTGGGATTGTGCCTACCCAGGTGCAGGACCTTACACTTGACCTTGTTGAATGTCATGAGTTTGGCCTGGGCCCACCTCTGCAGCCTGTCCAAGTCCCTCTGGATGGCATCCCTGCCCTCTAGCAAGTCGACTGTGCCACACAGCTTGTTGCCATCTGCAAACTTGCTGAGGGTGCACTCCATTCCTCTGTCCATGTCACTGACAAAGATGTTAAACAGCACTGGTCCCAGCACTGACCCCTGAGGGACACCACTTGTCGTTGGTCTCCAGGTGGACATTGTGCCCTTGATCACCACTCTCTGCATGTCACCATCCAGCCAATTCCTTATCCAGCAGTGCTCCACACATCCAGCTGAAGATCAAGTCCAACTTTCAACCCAACACCACTGTGTCCCTAAGTGCCATACCTACATGTTTTTTAATGCCTCTAGGCATGGTGACTGCATGGCTTCTGGGCTGCTCGGACTGGTCATAACTGAGTGGTTATGGTAGTTGGATTACAGTTGGACTTGGTGGTCTTTTCCAATCTTAGTGGTTCTATGATTCATCAAATGGTTTGGGTTGAAAGTGACCTCCAAATGTCATCCAGTCCAACCTCCCTGCAGTCAACAGGGACATCTTCCACTAAGTCAGGTTGCTCAGAGCCTTGACTCTGAGTCTCTCCTTAAATAGCTCCAGGGATGAGACCTCAACTACCTCCCTGGGCAACTTGTTGCAGTGTTCCCCCACCCTCATGGTGCAAAATCTGTTCCTAACATCTAGTCTAAATCTGCTTTTCTCTAATTTCAAACCATTGCCTCTTGTCCTATCACTGCAGGCCTCTGTAAGCAGTCCCTTTGAGCAGTTCCTCATGTAGGCCCCCTTCAAGTACTGGTGGGCCCCTAGTAGGTGTCCTTGGAGTCTTCTCTTCTCCAAGTTGAGCAATCCCAGCTCCCACAGCCTCACAACAGAGGTCTTCCAGCCCCCCATCTTTGTGGCCCTCCTCTAGACCTGCTCCATCAGGTCCAGGTCCATGTCCTTCCTGTTTTGGGTACTTCTATGATTCTCCTTCTCTGGAGAGGTTCCAAACCCTCCTGGCCATTGTGATCTTGGGCAAGCTGCTATGGGGCACCCTGCTTTATCTGGAGGGTTGGACTAGATGATCCCCAGAGATCCCTTCCAAACTCCACCATGCTGGGATTCCGTGATTCTGTGGCTGTTAGACAAGGAAGGGAAGAAAGAGGAGGAAAATGAGTAAGAATCAGGCTGCTGCTACCCCAGCCTGCTCTTCTCTCATCATAAAAAGGGACAAGGATTCTGAAAATTGGGTGGAGATAATCATCAGAGGACATCTGAAAGTCAAGGCTTTTTTGACTTGGTTTTATCTTCTCAATTTCTACATCAGAGAAAGCCAAAAGCTTTTGAATGCTGTAGATGCCAACCATGTTTTACACCTTCTTCTTCTTCCTTTGGCTTGGTAGTGAATAAAGGCTTCACTCCTACATCAAACCCTGCAGAGCCCACTCAGCAAACCCACAGAATCATTGGTGGGGAGGGTGTTGAGGTTTCAGAGTAGTTTTTTGCTGTCTTGAGCTCAAGGCTGCTTTTTTTGTCTCATCCTGTTTCCCTCTGAGTTTGCTTTTCCCTTGTCATCCTCTGGTAGTGGTGTGAGACACAGGATTTTGGTTTTGCAGTGACAGAATAAGGGGCAATGGGTTTGAACTGGCAGAGGGGAGATTGAAACTGGGTGTTAGGAGGAAGTTGTTTGCAGTGAGGGTGGTGAGACACTGGCACAGGTTGCCCAGGGAGGTTGTGGAGCGCAGAATCAAAGATCACGTTGGGTGATGCTGTGCTCCACAACACCCCTGGAGGTATTCAAGACCAGATTGGATGAGGCCTTGAGTGACCTTTTCTAGTGGGAGGTGTCCCTACCTGTGGCAGGGGGTTGGAACTGGATAATCTTTGAGGTCCCTTCCAACCTTACCATTCTGTGATTTAACCCCAAAGCAAAGGCAGGGCTTGCCTGTGATTGGAGCTATAGGGTGAGGAGTTGTTTCCTTTGGGAGTTGCACGTGCGAGACATCTCAGGACCATCTCCTCTGAAGCCATGCAGGACCACAGAATCACAAGGCCAGGTTGGATGAAGCTTTGAGCAACCTGGTGTAGTGGAAGGTGTCTTTGCCTATGGTAGGAAGGTTGGATCTAGATGATCTAGATGATCTTTAAGGTCTCTTCTAACCCACACCATCCTATGATTACAGAACCACAGGGTTGGATCTAGATGATCTTTATGGTCCCTTCTAACCCAAACCATTCTGTGATTACAGAACCACAGGGTTGGATCTAGATGATCTTTAAGGTCTCTTCTAACCCAAACCATTCTGTGATTACAGAACCACAAGGTTGGATCTAGATGATTTTTATGGTCCCTTCTAACCCAAACCATTCTGTGATTACATAACCACAGGGTTGGATCTAGATGATCTTTAAGGTCTCTTCTAACCCAAACCATTCTGTGATTACAGAACCACAAGGTTGACAGAACCACAGGGTTGGATCTAGATGATCTTTATGGTCCCTTCTAACCCAAACCATTCTGTGATTACAGAACCACAGGGTTGGATCTAGATGATCTTTAAGGTCTCTTCTAACCCAAACCATTCTGTGATTACAGAACCACAAGGTTGGATCTAGATGATTTTTATGGTCCCTTCTAACCCAAACCATTCTGTGATTACAGAACCACAGGGTTGGATCTAGATGATCTTTAAGGTCCTTTCTAACCCAAACCATTCTATGATTACAGAAGCAGAGAATGACAGGAGTTGAAAGGGACCTCTGGAGGTCATCTAGTCAAGCCTCCTCTCCTAAGCTCCTGGGACCATCTGCTCTGCAGCCCTGCAGGATCTGCCCAGGGCTTTTTCTGCAGCCACACACGGTGGTTTCTCCCACTGTCCTCTCTTCATTGGCAAGGGAGGTGATTCTGCCCCTTTACTCTGCTCTCGTCAGACCCCACCTGGAGTACTGTGTGCAGTTCTGGAACCCTCAGCACAGGAAGGACATGGAAATGTTGGAGCGGGTCCAGAGGAGGGCCACAAAGATGATCAGAGGGCTGGAGCAGCTCTCCTATGAGGACAGGCTGAGAGAGTTGGGGCTCTTCAGCCTGGAGAAGAGAAGGCTTCGTGGGGACCTGATAGTAGCCTTCCAGTATCTGAAGTGGGCCTACAGGAAGGCTGGGGAAGGATTATTTACAAGGTCCTGCAATGCCAGGACAAGGGGCAATGGGTTTAAACTGGCAGAGGGGAGATTTAGACTGGATGTTAGGAGGAAGTTCTTTACAGTGAGGGTGGTGAGGCACTGGAACAGGTTGCCCAGGGAGGTTGTGGATGCTCCCTCCCTGGATGTGTTCAAGGCCAGATTGGATGAGGCCTTGAGTGAGCTGTACTAGTGGGAGGTGTCCCTGCCTATGGCAGGGCGTTGGAACTAGATGATCCTTGAGGTCCCTTCCAACCTTACCATTCTATGATTCTATGATTCTCTCCTGCAATTGCCTGCCCAGGGCTCCTTTGCCCTTCCCAGCTGAAAATCAAACCAACTCCTCCCAGCATGCCCCCAGTTTGCTGTCATGGCAGCCAAACAGTGGCTCTGCTAGTGTAGATGATGGCAGATTAGCAGGCTGGGAAGCAGGAGGGAACCCGCTGACACCTCCCAACCCGCTTGGGAAGGATTAGCAATGCGCGCAGAGCGAGTGTGCTGGAGCCTGGAGGAAGGGGTGCTCTGGGAAGGGGAGGGGGCCTGAGCAGAAGACCAAGATCCTCAGGGATTCATTTTTACCCACAGTGTCGGATCCTATAAATCTGAGGGCTTTTGCATATTTCCATATTTATATATGAAAATTCCCTAAAGTGGCTTAAAGGCAATGGAAATAAAACCAGGGCTGTCAGAGCTTGCAAACTCCCAGCAAATCTCTAACAGACCATTTAAATCCGAATCTATGGGCCTGAAAAATGCAGCTGCAAGCAGGACGGTCCCATGTTGGGGGCCATGTGCTGGTGCCTCAGGTCACTGCCTCTCTGCTAGCCGGGAGGGTGTGGAGCAAAGGAGCCTTTCAACTCTGCTTTGCATCACACAAGGAGGATGCTGGAAGGGGCTTTGGGCTGCTCTTGTTTCCCTCGGGTGCTTTCTGACTGCCTGCTGTGTGCTGTGATCGTTGGAGGGTGGGTGGGGAATTGGTCTTGCAGTACCCCAAAGCTATGAGCTGGGGAGGGCTGCAGGTGCCAGCATCACCATGAGGGCTGCCTGTGGCGGTGCTGGAATGATGTGGGGAAAGCATTTCACATCCCACAGAGGCTGCAGTGCAGGCTGTGTCCCTGCCTGGTGGAGACCATCTCCTCCCTCTCCTGTGAGTGTGTGCCCTTTTCCTTTCTGGTCTTTGATTTTCAGTCCAGAGGAGAATTCTCCAAGCCACTGGTCTGAATCACCCTCACTGACCTTCTGCCGTTTAGCAATTCTCTTCTCATGGATTAATTTGGAGAAACCTCACAAGAGATTTATGCTTCATACCCAATGTAGGGCCTGAGTGGGTAGAAAACAACCCCCTTAGATTATCCCACATGTCCTCAAGCTGTTATTTGAATGCCTCTAGCTGTTGTCCTTTTTGGCCCAACTTGGGTACTTAAAGGGTTAGAGGGCTGGAGCACCTCTCCTTTGAAGACAGGCTGAGAGAAGGTGAGGCTGTTCAGCCTGGAGAAGAGAAGGCTCCTCCAGGGAGACCTCAGACCTACATTTCAACACCTGAATAGAACCTACAGGAAGGCTGGGGAAAGGCTGTTTAGAAGAGTTTGTAATGATAGGATGAGGGGCAATGGTTTGAAACTGAAGCAGGGTAGGTTTAGGTTGGGCATTAAGAGGAAGCTCTTTGCAGTGACGTTGGTGAAATACTAGAACAGGCTGCCCAGGGATGTGGTTGAGGCCCTGTCCCTGGAGATATTCAATATCAGACTTGATGTGGCCCTGGGCAGAGCCTGGTCTAGTTGGAGGTGTCCCTGCTGAGTGCAAGAGGGATGGACAAGATGAGTGTTGAGGGTCCCTTCTGACCCGATGCAATCTGTGGATCAGTGCTCTGTGGTATAGGATCCTGAGTCTTTGGTCTCCTCAAGTCAGCTCCAAAGCTCAGTGCAATGTTCTGATCAGTCCTCCAGTTTTTCTGTGCACCAGATGTCACCAAAGTGGGCTCCCCAGTTCAGGAAGGACAGAGATCTCCTAGAGAGGGTCCAATGAAGAGCTGTGAGGATGATTGAACATCTCTCCTATGAAGGAAGACTGAGAGACCTGAAACTGTTTAGTTTCAGGCTGAGAGGGCATCTTATCAGTGTCTATAAATTCCTGAAGGGTGGGTGTCAAGGGGAAGGGGACAGGCTCTTTTCAGTGGCACTGAGTAACAGAACAAGAAATAATGGCTATAAGCTAGGACATGGAAGTTCCACCTCAACATGAGGTGAAACTTCTTTACAGTGAGGGTGACAGAGCCTTGGAGCAGGCTGCTCAGAGAGGTTGGGGAGTCTCCTTCTCTGGTGACTTTCAAAGCCAACCTGGACCTGTTCCTGTGTGACTTGCCCTAGGTGATCCTGCTCTGGCAGGGAAGTTGGACCTGATGCTCTCTGGAGGTCCATTCCAACCCTTAAATATTCTGTGGTTCTTGTGGTTCTTGTGGTTCTGTGGTTCTTGTGGTTCTGTGATTCTTGTGATTCTGTGGCTCTTGTGATTCTGTGGTTGTTGTGATCCTATGGCTCTGTGGCTCTTGTGGTTCTTGTGATTCTGTGATTGTTGTGATCCTATGGTTCTGTGGCTCTTGTGATTCTGTGATTGTTGTGATGCTATGATTCTGTGGCTCTTGTGGTTCTGTGGCTCTTGCGGTTCTTGTGATTCTGTGATTGTTGCGATCCTGTGGTTCTGTGGCTCTTGTGATTCTGTGATTGTTGTGATCCTATGGTTCTGTGGCTCTTGTGATTCTGTGGCTCTTGTGGTTCTTGTGATTCTGTGATTGTTGTGATCCTATGGTTCTGTGGCTCTTGTGGTTCTTGCGATTCTGTGATTGTTGCGATCCTGTGGTTCTGTGGCTCTTGTGGTTCTGTGATTGTTGTGATCCTATGGTTCTGTGGCTCTTGTGGTTCTTGTGATTCTGTGATTGTTGTGATCCTATGGTTCTGTGGCTCTTGTGATTCTGTGAAGCTCAGAGTTTTCTTAATGCAAGGACAAGAGCAAGCCTCCCCCTTCTCTGCATGCTCTGTCACTCAGGGCTGTTTTCCCCCTCTCTTCAGCCCCAAGGCGGGTAGCTGGAGGGCAGCACTTCATCTTTTCTTCTGAAGTCTCCAAATCAAAAGGAAATAATTAGCTGAGGACGAGTAGGCTCGGACGAAAACAAGCTGTCAACGAGAAGAAGGTGCTAATGTGTCTGTCATCCCTCTCTCCTTCCTGGCCATTCCCCAGAGGTGGAAGGCTGTGTGCTCGGTCTGCGAAGCAGGCGAGGCTGACCCTGCTCGTCGTCACTCGCCCCTCAGCCATGGCTGTCTACAGACATCAGATCTCGGCTCATGAAGACGAGCATCTTGCTCTCAGCCCAGCTGCTTCTGCTGTCCCCAGTCTTGTGCTCAGTGGCCATCGTTGACTGCAACTTCCCCGTCTGAAGTGCTGTGGGCTGGGGTTTTATGCGCTGGTGTGGATGCCTACAATCGATCTGTATCCTAAAAGTGCCTATTGCTCTTCATTACAGAGAGACAGGCGTGCAGAATGAGGAGCTCAGATGGAGGTGTCTGCAGTTATTAAGCTAAGCAAGACGAATCCCAGTGTCAACATCTCCCTTGGCTTTGCTTAGGGCTTTGCTCCTTCTCCTGTAGATCTCCTGGTGGTGACTTTGGCGCTGGGTGACATTCCTGGGAGTCTGGGAACTTGCTGGATGCTTTTTGCTTGAGATGCAGCATCGCTTCCCAAGGGGAGGCAGACTCTCAGGCTGTGGTTCTGCAGCAGTCCCACACTCTGGTTTCCTCCTCCATAACTCTTTGCCACAGGATGTGTTTGACATTGATTCCCAAAGCACAGAGAGTGTTGCCTGTCCCGAGAATCTGAGAAGACGATGAACAAAACCTTGATTCAGTGATTGTTTTCAGCCTCACTTATTTTATTCCTCCCTAATTTGGGGGCTGAGGAGGAAGCTCTTGCTGTTTGCAGGTGTTTCTTGCACTGTCCTCCCTTTGTCTTGATGAGCAAACACCATCACATATAATTGCATCTCTAAGGGATCTTCAGCTAGACATTTCTGCCTCATTTATCTTGAATGTCTCTGTCAGCTGAGGTGCTTTGGGGTGTCAAACTGGAAGATCATAGAATCATAGAATGGTAAGGTTGGAAGAGACCTCAAAGATCATCTAGTTCCAGCCCCCTGCCATAGGCAGGGACACCTCCCACTAGTAGATGAGACACAGAATCATAGATTTATAAGGTTGGAAGGGACATCAAGGACCATCTAGTTCCAACCCCCTACCATAGGCAGGGACACCTCCCACTAGTACAGGTCACTCAAGGCCTCCTCCAACCTGGCCTTCAACACCTCCAGGGAGGGAGCATCACATGTAGAATCATAGAATGGTCTGGGCTGAAAGTGGACCTCCAAAGGTCATCCAGCCCAACCCTCCTGCAGTCAGCAGGGACAACTTCTACCAGATCAGGTTGCTCAGAGTCCTGATCTTAAATATCTCCAGGAAATATGCCAGCCATTTTCCTGGGCAACCTGCTCCAGTGTTCCGCCACCCTCATAGTGAAGAACTTGTTCCTAACATCCAATATGAATCTGCTCTTCTCTAGTTTGAAACCACTGCTCCTTGTCCTATCACCACAGGCCTTTGTATACAGTCTCTCTCCATCCTTCTTGTAGGCACCCTTCAGGTCCACTGAGGTCTCCTCTCTTTCCCTCCCCCCATCCCTCATCCCTGCTGTCATGATTCTGCTGTAATGCTACATGCAGGGCCAATTAACCCTAGGGGAGAAGGACACCCCAGTTCCCTTGTTAAACACATCCTCTGTGGTTCCACCCTCTGGCCACCAAAAAATTGCTGCCACCTATCACTGGTCAAGGGGAAGAAGTGGGGCTTGGCCACCAGAATCTAGAGCTGTAGACATCTGTGAAGCTTTGCTCGAAGGCCACAGAAATGTTGGGTCTAGGTCTCTCCAAAGGTGTGATCTTGATGGTGAGGCTGTCACTCTCCATTGCCATGAGGGACTTTCTCCTACCTGGAACCACCAGTGATGGGTGTTACAGGAGGCAGGTTTTAAGACTGGCAGTGAATTTCTACAGGTGGGAAGTCGGAGGCCGGAACTTGCTAACTTTTAAATGAGCTCTTGCACACCTCAGTCTTGGTGGTCTTGTAGCTGGTGAGCCTTGGCCATGCAGACCAGAGTTTGCCTGGCTAAGGCAAGCATGAGGATGAGTGAAGCTTTCTGCAGCTGGACTGGAGGAAGGCCTGCCTTCATCCGGGCTTTTGTTTGTCATTTCTCTACAGGGTTAATGATTACTGAGAGAAAAGAATCACAAAATCACAGATTGGAAGGGATCAGTGGAGCTTATCTAGTCCAACTTCACTGCTCAGGCAGGGTCACTTAGATCAGGTTGCCCAGAAGCATGTCCAGGTGGATTTTGAAAGTCTCTGGAGAAAGAAACTTCGCAGTCTCTCTGGGCAGCCTGATCCAGGGCTCTGGCACCCTTGAGATATTTCCTTATCTTTAGGTGTAACATTCTGTGTTCCAGTTTGCCCCTTATCTTGTCTCTGAGCAGCACAGGAAAGAGTCTGTCTCCATCCTCTTGACCTCCTTTAGATATTGATCAGCATTGAGAACATCTAACAGTGGCCTAAACCACCTTTGTAAGGGTGTACTGTACTGGTTTCTCCAGAAGTACAATTCATTCCTTGGGCTACTCTTTGGTTCCATCAGATTTGTGGCAGCATATCTCACCTCTTTGTATGCATTGCACCCACCTCCTGCTGCCTTATTACCAGCAGGCCCCTGCCATGGCTCCTAGGCTGCATCAAAAGAAGCATGGACAGCAGATCAAGAGAGGTGATTCTGCCACTTTGCTCTGGTGAGACCTCACCCAGGGTACTGTGTCCAGATCTGGTGCTCTTAAGACAATAAGGACATGGATCTGATGAAGGAGATCCAGAGGAGGGCAGCTAAGATGATCAGGGGCGGCCTGGAGCACCTCTCCTACAAAGACAGGCTGAGGGAGCTGCGGTCATTCAGTCTGGAGAAGACAAGACTCTGGGGAGACCTAATAGCAGCCTTCCAGTACCTGAAGGGGAGTTCAAGAAGGCTACAGGGGACTGTTTGCAAAGGCCTGCAGTGATAGGATGAGGGGCAGTGGTTTGAAATTAGAGAAGATTTAGGTAGGATGTTTGGAATAAGTTCTTTACCATGAGCGTGGTGGAACACTGGCACAAGTTGCCCAAAGAGGTGACTGGGGCCCCTTCCTTGGAAATATTCAAGGTGAGGCTCAAGAGGGCTCTGTGCAACATGATCTAGTGGAGGTTGTCCCTGCTGACTGCAGGCTGAATGACCTTTGGAGGTCCCTTCCAACTCAAACTGTTCAATGATTCTATGTCCAGCGTCCATCACTTCTTCCTCTACCTGACATTAGAGGGCACTCAAAGGAAACCTTCCCTCTGCTCCTGTTCTGCAGGCTCTATGGGCTACCATTCACAGATGAGCAGAGGGCTCACTCCAGAGCAGGACCTACCTACAGCCTTTGCCTTGCCCTTACCCTTGATGCCTTGCTTTGGGTTTGTGGCTGGTGCAAGCCTCTGTGACATCTGGGAAGCAGCCTCTGCAGCGCTGATAAGTGGCAGGCGCTGGCTTTCTCCTGCCTCGCCCTCCCTCTCCTCCTAATTGACATCTTGGAATCTTGTCTGCATTTGACAAATCAGGCTACTTATTAGGAGTGATGACATGTATAAATATTGCAGGCATTCCGTTTCCATCTGGATACCCTGATAATAAAAGCTATCAGAATGTCTTCCACCCCCACCTTGCATAGCAATTACTACCCAAGAGTTTTCTCCTCCATCACCGGAGCAGGATGTGGAGATGGAATTGTATCTGTGACAGCAAGATTTGCTTCTTGCATCGGCAGGGGGGCAACCTGAGTTTGAGCAGTGAAATGGCTTTTTTCAGGCATCAGAGGCACGGTGAAAGAGTACAGGGTGAGGATGTCACAGAATCACAGAAGGTTAGAGAGGTTGGAGGGGACATTTGGAGGTCATGAGTCCAACTCCCCTGCCAAGGCAGGATCCCCCTAGGGTAGTCTGCACAGGAATGCATCCAGGTGGGGTTTGAAAGTCTCCAGAGCAGGACACTCCTCAACCTCTCTGGGCAGCCTGTTCCAGTGCTCTGTCACCCTCACTGTAAAGAAGTTGCTCCCCACATTGAGGTGAAACCTTCTCTGTTCCAGTTAGCATCCATTTCTCCTTGGCTTATTGCTGCAGACCACCAATGAGCGGTTGGCTCCAGCCGCTTGACACTGACCCCTCAGGCATTCATAGACATTGATCAGATCCCCACTCAGTCTTCTCTTGTCCTGTCTGAACAGCCCCAGGTCACTCTTCATAAGGGAGATGCTCAAGTCCCCCAATCATGTCTAGCCAGGGGATCTTGCAGGAGCTCTTTGGCTTGCAAAATCTTGGTTTTGGTGGGTCTTGGTGTCATAGAATCATAGAATGGTAAGGTTGGAAGAGACCTCAAGGATCATTTAGTTCCAACCCCCTGCCAGAGGCAGGGACACCTCCCACTTGTACAGGTCACTCAAGGCCTTGTCCAATCTGACCTTGAACACCTCCAGGGAGGGAGCAACCACAACCTCCCTGGGCAACCTGTGCCAGTGCCTCACCACCCTCACTGCAAACAACTTTCTCCTGACATCCAGTCTAAATCTCCCCTCTACCAGTTTAAACCCCATGTCTGGGGTGACCACAGGAGGTGTCCATCAGTGGTCACTGGTGGCACTGGTGGAAGGTGCAGTTCTGACTCATGGCTGCTGTCCCTGTGCTTTACTTCAGTTCGCAGGCTGCTGCAGGAGCCTGGAGCCAGCACCCAACCAAGCTCTGCTCCTACATCCCTTGGTGGCTCTCCTGGGCTGAGGCTGTCAAATTGCAAGGTATTATTTTTAGCCTGGTTTCCTGAGGAAAAGCAGCTTATGTGATTGTACTGTCTGTCAGCGCTTTTCCTCCCACCAGCCTCCTCTGAACAAGTTTTGAACCCCTTGTCAAATTTACCAGGATGGGTAGAAAGCTGCAGGATGTGAAGTTCCTGCACGTTTCCCTGCAAATTAGAAGCCAGGGCCACCTCCTTGAGGCAGAGGATGAAACTGGGTCTCAGGAGATGAAGGAGATGCCGGCGAAGGTGCAAGTGGCGAGGCTGGGAACAACCTCGCTGCTGAGGGCTTTAATATCTCAAATATAGATATTAAGTGCTCATGCCTTAATTAAAGTTAATTTGTGGGAGAGGCATTTTGTTACAAAAGATTTCTCCAGCTCAGGCGTGTCTGTGCCATCTGCTTGGAGTTGTTGGTGGCAAAACCCTTGACCCTGCCGGCAGTGGGGGCTGGTGGTGGGAATTCTCAGGAGAAGCTCAACAGAAAAGCCTCTTTTCCCCCCACCTCTTAGTCCAGTTGATTATTGGCAGTAATTAGGAAGTTTTTTAAAAGCTGAGTGCTACTGCCGGCAGGGGAAGGTGCAGAACTTCATCTCCTGTGACTTTTCCTTTCAACAGGACATGAACGTATTGGAGCAGGGCCAGAGGAAGCCACAGCAATGATGTTGAGGGATGGAAGCCCTCTGCTGTGAGGCCAGGCTGAGAGGGTTGAGGTTGTTCAGCCTGGAGAACAGAAGGCTCCAGGGAGAGGTTCTGGTGGCTTTTCACGACTTAAAGGGTATCTGTAAGAAAGCTGGGGACAGACCTTTTAGCAGGGCCTGTTGTGACAGGACGGGGAGTGATGGTTTGAAACTGAAAGAGAGAGATTCAAGCTGAAGAGAAGGAAGAAATCATTGACACTGAGGGTGGTGAGACACTGGCCCAGGTTGCCCAGAGAAATAGTAGTTGCCTCAGCCCTGGAACCACTCCAGGTGAAGTTGTTTGAGGCTCTGAGCAACGTGCTTTAGTTGCAAATGTCCTTGGTGACAGCAGAAAAATTTGACTAGATGACCTTTAGAGGTCCCTTCTGACCAAAACCGCTTCAGGATGCCTCCCTACATGTTGGGTTCTCTGGTGGCTGACGGTGAGATGGAGCAGGCTTATCTCGATGGGGCTATCACCATCTCCTTTGTGCTGCTGTTTATTTTCATGCCAGCTTTCAGGAACAGAAATAGCTTTTCATGCTAGTTTTCAGGAACAGAAACAGTTTGTGATTTCTACCCTGTGTCAGGACAGGATGGGCTCGGAAGCGTGTCCATGTGCACGTAGCAGCTCCTGCTTCTGAGGAAACTGGGCTTAATGAGAGACAGCTCCTATTAGTGCTTGCTTACTTTGTCAGTTGAGTTGTTTGCTGGGAATGGAATTTTTATGGGGAATCTTAAACCAAACAATGATGCTAATAAACTATAATCAAAACCAGGGAGAGAAAGGGACCTACTTCGTTCTCATCCCATAACCCTTCCTCAGATTTCGAAAGAAGGTGCTTTTGGTTTTTTGTTTTTCCTTCTTTCTACATCAAGATAAAACCAAGATGCTTTTAAAAATTAGTTTGTTTTAACCAGAAGATGAGAGTAGAAACTCCCAGGATTGCTTTTATGACTGAGGCCTTGCTTGGGAATGTTTGAGACAGAGATGTACAAATGCCTGCTTTGAAGGACTTGAGTCCAAGCTTATATCCTTGGCCGGTATTATAGAATCATAGAATGGTAATGTTGGAAGGGACCTCAAGGATCATCTAGTTCCAACATACCAGCTTATTTGTGCTTTGTGAAACTCTTCACACCACCACCCCCCAACACCCCCTTATTTTCTTCTTTCTTCCTTCTCCTTTTGTTTTTTATTCTTTTCAGCCACTGAAAACTCCCCCATGTCACTGAAAAAAATCTCACAGGTTCACAGATAGTATTGGATTGGAAAGGACCCTCAAAGGTCACCTTGTCCAACCCCCCTGCACTCAACAGGGACATCCTCAGCTGGATTGGGCTGCCCAGGGCCACATCAAGTCTGATATTGAATATCTCCAGGGACAGGGCCTCAACCACATCCCTGGGCAGCCTGTTCCAGTATTTCACCAATGTCGTTGCAAAGAGCTTCCCCTTAATGTCCCACCTAAATCCTGCCTGCTCCAGTTTCAAACCATTGCCCCTCATCCTATCACTCCAAACCCTTCTAAACAGTCCCTCCTCAGCCTTCCTGTAGGTCTCCATCACATATTGAAATGTAGTTAGAAGGTCTTTCTCAAACCTTCTCTTCTACAGGCTGAGCAGCTCTAACCCTCTCAACCTGTCCCCAAAGGAGAGGTTCTCCAGCCCTCTGATCATCTTGGTGGTTCTCTTCTGGACCCAATCCAGCAGGTCCATGTTTCTCTTGTGTCTAGTATGTGATCTAGGTAAATAAATTTCTCTACTGAGATGGCTTTTTTTATCCCCTCTATCTGAAATCTTGGATTTGCCAAGCTGGTATTTTCTGACCAAAACCCCTTTGGTCTCAGTTTCTGACCTTTCTTACTCACTGTGAGTAGGTTTTGCACCATAAACACAGAAGTTGCTGGGTAAACCTGAGCAGTTCTCCTTCCAGAGGACTTAACTTGCTGTCTTCACCTGATTTTTAAAATCATGTTATTTCAGTTGGAAAAGAGCTCTGAGATCATTGAGTCCAATCATCAACCTAACACCACCATGCCCACTAAACCATGTGCCAGAGTTGCCATACCCACAGGTTTCTTGAACACCTCCAGGGATGGTGACTCCACCACCTCCCTGGGCAACCTGTTCCAGTGCCTGGCCACTCTTGGAGGAAAGAAATTATTCCTGATATCCAACCTAAACCTCTCCTGCTACAACTTGAGGCCATTTCCTCTTTTCCTATTGATAGTTACCTGGGAGAAGAGACCAACACCCACCTTCCTCCAACCTCCTTTCAGGGAGTTGTAGAGAGCCAGAAGGTCTCCCTTCAGCCTCCTCTTCTCCACACTAAACACTCCCAGTTCCCTCAGCTGCTCCTCACCAGCCCTGTTCTCCAGACCCTTCACCAGCTTCATTGCCCTTCTCTGGACACACACCAGCACCTCAATGTCCTGAGAGTGAGAGCCCAAAACTAAACCAAATATTTGAGGTATTTCAAGGCTCCTCATCACATATCATCAAACCTGAACCTGGCTCCTGCTTTATTCAGGAGAGATCCAAATATACTCAGAGCAAGCCCAAGATTCTTCAGGAGATGTTCACCTGTTTAAAGAAGGCTTTTAACAAACTCCCTTTATTAAATAATTAAAAAAAAAAAAAAAAAAAAAAAAAAAAAAAAAGCAAAAGCCCTTTTTTGCCTCTTAAATCAGGGATGGATACTCTGGATAAAAGGGACAGAACTTCTCATTACATTACCTAGGGAGGCTTAATAATGTTTGCCTAAAGTATCTTGCTGTGAAAATTCACCAGAGTAAATTCAGTTTAATTTCTGCTGAAATCCCTTGGCTTCCTCCCTTACTGCTTCCCAAAGGCCTTGTAGGGCTGCCTGAAGAAGGAGAAATCACTGTTTCAGGTTCCTCCAAAGAGCAACCTTGCATTTGGAGAGGGTTGGTGAAGATGTGAGTTCGGAAATGCTGTTTTGCCTCATCTCCTGTCCTGGTAGGACGAGACCAGGGAGGTTGGTAGAGTCACTGTCTCTGGAGGTGTGCAAGGAACAAGTGGACATGGCACATGGGGGCAGGGTTTGATGGCCATGGTGGTCTTAGGTTAACAGTTGGACTCGATGACTTTTGAGGGTTTTTCCAACTGAAACGATTCATAGAATGGCTTAGGTTGGAAGGGTCCTTAGAGATCATCTACAACCTCCATGCCATGGGCCCCTAGAGACACCTCTCAACTAGATTTGGTTGTGCAAGGGCCTCATCCAGTCTGACCTAGAACACCCCCAGAAAGGAGGCATCCACCACCTCCCTGGGCAACCTATTCTAGAGTCTCACCACCCTTGTACTGAAGAACCTCTTCTTAAAATCTAGTCCAAACCTACTCCAAACTGAGTCCTGGACTGTAGCAAGAGCACTGTGGGCAGCGGGGCAAGAGAGGGGATCCTGCCCCTTTACTCTGCTCTCCTCAGACCCCATCTGCAGTCCTGTGTGCAATTCTGGAGCCCCCAGCACAGGAAGGACATGGAACTGTTGGAGCAGGTCCAGAGAAGGCCACAAAGATGCTCAGAGGGCTGCAGTGGCTCTGCTGTGAGGACTGGCTGAGAGAGTGGGGCCTCTGCAGCCTGCAAAAGAGAAGGCTTCCAGGATACCTTAGAGTAGCCTTCCAGGATCTGAAGGGGGCCTACAGGAAGGCTGGGGAGGGACTATTGACAAGGTCTTGCAATGAGAGGACAAGGGGCAGTGGGTTTAAACTGTCAGAGGGGAGATTGAGACTGGGTGTTAGGAGGAAGTTATTTGGAGTGAGGGTGGTGAGACACTGGCACAGGTTGCCCAGGGAGGTTGTGGAGCACAGAATCACCCAACGTGATCTTTGATCACGTTGGGTGATTCTGTGCTCCACAACCTCCCTGGAGATGTTCAAGGCCAGGTTGGAGGAGGCCTTGAGTGAGCTGTACTAGTGGGAGGTATCCCTGCCTATGGTAGGGGATTGGAACTCGATGATCTTTGAGGTCCCTTCCAACCTTACCATTCTATGATTCTATATCCACTCAGTTTCCATCCTTGCCCCTGATCTTTTAAGCCTGGTCTTGGATTGGTGAACATCCTTCCACAGTTCTCAAAGTCATCCTTTCCTTCTGAAGGATGTCAAAAGTCACTGGTTTAGGTTTGTTTTGCCTCCTAAGCAGCAAGTTTGATGAGTGCTGGTTCCCTGTTGTTAAGGAAGTGTTGAATATGAGTGGTGGCTGAACAGCCTGCTCAGCACAATCCCTCCAGACTGCCTCCTTATTTTGTATCACACATTGTAATCTGATTTTTATTTTTTTTTTCCCCTCCACCCCGGGCAAAGCTTTTCTTTGATTCATAATTCTCACTGAAATGTTCCCCTCCTACAATTTAACTAATTACTTCCCCACGTGGCACCATATCAGATGTTTGTCTGAAGTCCAGATGGTCAAGCTCTCTCACAAAAGACAAAGATTAGCTTTGGTCTTTAAAAAAAAAAACCAACAACCAACCCAACCAAACCAGCACTGTTCTCTCCCAGAAAAAAAAAAAAAAAAGAGGGTGTTTACTAGGCTCTCCTTGTAGGATCCATCTGTGTGAAATCCAGTTTGCCTTTCACCCCTTTTCTTCATTTTCTTTTTGCCTTTTGAGCTACCCCTCAGGCAAAGTTGCTCCCCAGACCAGCCCAAGCAACCTGGAACTGCTCAAATTGTATCATCCCACCCCAGTCTTAAATATTCTCTTTGATCTTACAGAAAAACAATACAATTAGAAGGGACCTTAAAGCTCATCTAGCTTCAACTCCTTCTGCCAAGGGGCAGGGACACCTCCCAGTAGACCATGGTGCTCAAAGTCTCATGCAGCCTGGTCTTAAACACTTCCAGGGATGAGGTGTTCCCAACTTCTCTGAGTAACCCATTCCAGTGTCTTACCACCCTCATAGTTAAGAACTTCCTGATGTCTGATCTAAATATACTCTGCTCTAGATAAATCCACCCCCCTTCATCTGTCCCACAAGTCGCTAGAAGCAGTCACTTTCCATGTTTCCTGTAGCCCCCTCTCAGGTTCAGAAAGGCTGCTCTAAGGTCTCCCTGAAGCCTTCGCTTCTTCAGACTGAGCAGACCCAACTCCTTCAGCCTGTCCTTGTAAAAGGGGTGCTCCAGCCCCCTGGTGATCTTTGTGGCCTCCTCTGGACTCTCTCCAACAGATCCATGTCCTTCTTGCACTGGGGACTCCAGAACTGGGTGCAGTACTCCAGATGGGGGTTTCACAAGTGCAGAGGAGCAGAATCCTCCTTCTTCCTTGCTGCTCTCCTTTGTTAGATGAATTTAAAATAATCCTTGGAGAGAGAAGTCTCTGGGCAGCCAGGCAGTGCTGCTGAGGTGATTATTTCCATCACAGCAAAGGTTGCAAACTGGTTAAGATTATCACTCCTGGCTCTACACGCTAACAGGATTTGCCTTGGGGGGATGAAACGAACTCTGCTGTCATGCAGGTGAGTGTTTTGTTTGGCTCCTTTGAACCATCCTTTCTCAGCCTGTCAGGGAGTTTGCAGAGGGAGAGGAAAGATGCATTCCCAAAGCCTCCACCAGGGCTTGCACAAGGCATTCTTCCCCTCTGCAACAGCTGGGCTAGGAGAGATTCAGTTGGAATTGCTTTGAGTTCATCTCAGGTGCTTCCTTTTGTTGAGTGCACTTCTGCCACTGAAGGAGTGGGCAGCTTTTTGTAATGCTTCTGGGTGTTGTAGCTGTGAATCAATACAGGCATTGGAATAGGTTGCCCAGGGAAGTGGTGAAGTCACCATGCCTGGAGACCTTCAAGAAATGTGCAACTTCAGGACGTGGTTTAATGGCTGTGGTGACCTCAGGTCGATGGTTGGACTCGATCTTAGAGGACTTTTCCCAACTGAAACATTTCTAAGATTCTATGGTCATGTTGGTCTTAGGTTGATGCTTGGATTCCATGATCTCAGAGGTTTTTTCCAACCAAACCAGTTCTGTGATTCTATGGTTTAAAGGTGAGGCTGCTCTTAGGTAGGTGGTTGGGCTCTGTGATCTTGGAGGTCTTTTCCAATGCAAACAACTCTGTGATTCTACTAAGGGGCAAGGGGAGAAAATACACTTGGGTGTTGCAAGCAAAGAGAAACAGGGACTTGATCCAGGATCTGAATGTGGTATGAAGAGAGTGAATCTTCAGGTTGACAGAAGAGATAGCAGCTCTTCTCTCTGCTGAAGAGCAGCCCTGAGGAAAAGGCCCTGGGGGTCTGGGTCGGTGAAAAGCTCAACATGAGGCTGCAGTGTGAGTGCAGCCCAGACAGCAACTGAGTGCTGGGCTGCAGCAAGAGCAGTGTGGGCAGCAGGGCAAGGGAGGGGATTCTGCTCCTTTACTCTGCTCTCCTCAGAGTCCATCTGGAGTCCTGTATGCAGTTCTGGAGCCCCCAGCACAGGAAGGATGTGCAGCTGTTGGAGTGGGTCCAGAGGAGGCCACCAATATGGTCAGGGGGCTGCAGCAGCTCTGCTGTGAGGACAGGGTGAGAGAGTTGGGGCTCTGCAGCCTGGACAAGAGAAGGCTTCCAGGAGACTTTACAGTAGCCTTCCAGGATCTGAAGGGGGCTTCCAGGAAGGCTGGGGAGGGACTATTGACAAGGTCTTGTAATGACAAGACAAGGGGCAATGGGTTTAAGCTGTCAGAGGGAAGATTGAAACTGGATGTTAGGAGGAAGTTGTTTGCAGTGATGGTGGTGAGACACTGGCACAGGTTGCCCAGAGAGGTTGTGGCTGCTCCCTCCCTGGAGGTGTTCAAGTCCAGGTTGGAGGAGGCCTTAAGTGACCTGTACTAGTGGGAGGCTCTGAGCAACCTGATTTAGTTGGGGATGTCCCTGCTTACTGCAGGGGAGTTGGACTAGATGACTTTTAAAGATCCCAACCCAGTGTATTCTATGATTCTGTGATTCTAACCTGCTCTGAGTGACCCATTTCCATCTTTGTACTGTGCAAGGTCAGGGGATGGAACTTTTGAGTCCTCTATGTTTCTTTGGGGAGACCTTCTTTGAGGAGGAGTCTCTGGGGAGACCTTCTTTTGGCCTTTCAGTACGTCAAGGGGCTGATCAGTAAGCTGGGGACAGACTTAGCAGGACCTGTTGTAACAGGGCAAGCAGTGGTGGTTTTAAACTAAAAGAGAGAGATTTAGACTAGAGAGGAGATGTTCTGTGCTGAGTGTAGTGAGACACTGACCCAAGTTGCTCAGGAAGGTGGTAAAGGCTCCATTCCCTGGGACCGTTGCAGGTCAACTTGTTTTGGGACAGTGAGTAACTTGCTCTAGTTGTGAATGCTCCTGCTGACTGCAGGGAGGTTGGACTTGATGACCTTTACATGTCCCTTCCAACCCAACCCTTTCTATCATAAGATATAAAGGCCTTGCAGAGACCCTAAAGGGCTGTCTCCTGCAAATCTCCACCTTCCTAAGTACAAAGCAACCATTCTGTGGTTCCTCCCTGTGTCAGGATGACCTTAGCCACCCCTAAGTTACCAGTCCTGCACCCCTTTACAGCTGCTGTTGGAGAAAGGCAAGGCCACCACTTGGTCTTCAGTTGGCTGTGTGGGGAGGCTGTAGCTCGAGAAGTTGATTGCAATGAACCAGATCCCCAGTGGATCAATTGAAAGGGTCAGTGTCTGTAGTTAACCAGCTTAATTTGCCCACAGTTACCCAGCTGTGCATTTCATGGCAACTAGAAGATACTTGTGAGGCAGGAGCCATCTAATACGTAAGCTGAGCTTGTTTGCTGGTGGTGCTTTTCTCTCCCCACTGGCAAGTGGTTGTCTGGTGGAGAGAGGGACAAGAGTGGTTTGGATGTTTATCCAGCACCTACGTTTGCCTCGCTTCCTCTTTTTTTTTTTTTTTTTTTTTTTTTTTTTTTTCCTTTTTTTTTTTTTTTCCTTTTTTTTTTTTTGGTGGTGTTGGTCATCTTCTGCAGCCTCAANTTGGTTTGGGGGTTTTTTTGTTTGTTTTTTTTTTTTTCTTCAATCTCAGCTAGGTGGTGGTTGGAGTGGCCTGACTTTAACAGCACACTTTCAGCCCCGATTTCCCCGGCGACAGTTATTAACGGTTTCCCCATAAGAAACAGGTGTCTCAGCATGGTCCATCAGGCAGGAGAAGAACAATGCCTCCCCAACGTCATCCTTCATGATGTATTTGATGACTACCAGCCTAGTTTTTGAGGTATTTTTTGGTTGTTTTTTAATGAAGATTCTATTCAAGCTTGCAGGTAGCGTTTACTGTTTAGTATGCAGGCTCTGGGCAAGGTAGTGGCGTGGAAAACCTTTTAACATTTTAATGCAAACATGGCTCTTGCAAGACCTTGTCAAGCAGCTGGAATGGGTGTAGACTCTTGGTGATGCCTCTCAGCATCGCTTGGTGGGCCCCTGCAAGAAGAGTGCTGGGTGCTTCTCCTGGGAGTTGTGGTTGAAAAGACAGGCCTGAGCCTGGAGGGATCAGGGCAGTTTTTTTCTGGCTACCTCTGGTTTTGCAGTGAGAAGCTACACCTGGGGTGGTTTGAGCAGAAAACATCATTAGTGTAATAGGAGAATTCTAACACCTTTTTGCCACCTCTACTGCTACTTCTTTTGCTTTCCCATGGATGGAGAAAAAAGGACAAGATGGATATCATAGAATGGTTTGAGTTGGAAGGGACCTCCTAAGGACATCCAGTCCAACCCTCTGCAGTCAGCAGGGACATCCTCCACTAGATCAGGTTGCTCAGAGCTCTTTCAAGCTTGATCTTGAATATAGAATCATAGAATGGTAAGCTTGGAAGAGACCTCAAAGATCATCCAGTTCCAACTTCCTGTATGGCAGGGACACCTCCCACTAGTACAGCTCACTCAAGGCCTCCTCCAATCTGGCCTTGAACACCTCCAGAGGGGTTGTGGAGCACAGAATCACCCAATGTGATCAAAGATCTTTGATCACATTGGGTGATTCTGTGCTCCACAACCTCCCTGGGCAACCTGTTCCAGTGTCTCAGCACCCTCTCTGGAAAGAACTTCCTCCTAACATCCAGTCTAAATCTCCCCTCTGCCAGTTTAAACCCATTGCCCCTTGTCCTGGAAGGCTACTCCAAGATCTCCTCGAAGCCTTCTCTTCTCCCTCAACTACCACCTGGGCAACCTGTTGCAGTGTTCCCTGACCCTTGTGGTGAAGAACTTGTTCCTAACATCCAACTTAAATCTCCTCTTCTACACTTTCAAAGCTTTGCCCCTTGTCCTATCAGTGCAGACCTTTGCAAACTGTCCCTCTGCAGCCTTCTTGCAAGCCTCCTTCAGCTACTGGAAGGTTGCTTTAGGGCTTCCCCAGAGCCTTCTCTTCTCCAGACTGAACATCCCCAACTCTCTCAGCCTGTCCTCAAAGCAGAGAGGTTCACAGTATCACCAAGGTTGGAAGAGACCTCAAAGATCATCAAGTCCAACCTATACCACAGACCTCAAGACTAGACCATGACACCAAGTGCCACATCCAAACCTACCTTGAACACCTCCAGGGACGATGACTCCACCACCTCCCTGGGCAGCCCATTCCAGCAGCCAATGACTCTCTCAGTCAAGAACTTTCTCCTCACCTCCAGCCTAAACTTCCCCTGGCGTAGCTTGAGACTGTGTCCTCTTGTTCTGGTGCTGGTTGCCTGAGAGAAGAAAGCAACCTCCCCCTGGCTACAACCACCCTTCAGGTAGTTGTAGACAGCAAGAAGGTCTCCCCTGAGCCTCCTCTTCTCCAGGCTAAACAATCCCAGCTCCCTCAGCCTCTCTTCATAGGGCTTGTGCTCGAGGCCTCTCACCAACCTCGTTGCCCTTCTCTGGACACGTTCAAGTACCTCAATGCCCTTCTTAAATTGAGGGGCCCAGAACTGGACACAACCCCTGTATCTTCTTGTGGCCTTCTCTTGACCTGCTCCAGCAGCTTAATGTTGATGTTTGCTATAACAAAGGGATAGATCAGTGTGAGAGGTTCACCTAAAGTGCTTGATAGGTCCCTGTGGTCTTCAGCACTGCCTCCTGTCCTAGTCCTACTAACTCAGGCTTTCTAGTGAACAAGGAGAGAGAGTAAAAAGCTAGGATTAATTGGTGATAAATAATGCATTCTATTCCCACCTAAAGGTTGTTTGATCTCCATAGCCTTCGTTCCTCCAGTGACAGGGAGCTCAGTGTTAACAGCAATTTGTCACCCGTTGCAGTGCTTCAGCAGCCTGAGCAGAGCCGCTCTCAGCTCACACCTCCCTGCCACGAGCAGGGCTTCCCATTATTGCTTTCTTTACAAAAAGGGAACAAAAAAAAAAAAAAAAAAAAGCTTTTCAGTTCTGCTCTCCCGTGGTGACTCTTCACAGCAGTTTCTCCAAGTGAAACAATTAATGAACATTAAACGGCAACATTAAACATCCTTTAGCTGGAAAAGCAGCAGTCAAGAGAGAAGATCTACTGTGCCTCTAAAATCTCAGTTAAGGCTCAATTAGAAGGGCTGTGGCTAGGAGGTAGAGAGAGGTTCTCCTGCCCCTCTACTCTGCTCTGCTGAGGCCACATCTGGAGTTCTGTGTTCAGTTCTGGGCCCACCAGTTCAAGAGGGACATAGAACTGCTTTGGAGAGTCCAGTGCACAGCCACAATGATGAAGGGAATGGAACATTCCCTGTTATGAGGAGAGACTGAGAGAGGTGGAGATGTGCTGCTTGGAGAAGAGGAGACTGAGAGGTGACCTCAGCAATGTTTATAAAGATCTAAGAGATGAATGCCAGGAGGCTGGAGCCAGGCTCTGCTGGGTGATGCCCAATGACAGGACAAGGGGCAGTGGGTGGAAGCTGAAGCATATGAAGTTTCATGGAAACATGAGGAGGAATTTTTTCCCTGTGAGGGTGACAGAACCCTGGAACAGGCTGCCCAGGGGGGTTGTGGAGTCTCCCTCTCTGGAGATATTCAAAACCCACCTGGACACATTCTAGTGTGAATTCAAAACCCACCTGGACACATACCTGTGTGATCTGGTCTGGATGATCCTGCTCTGGCAGGGGGGTTGGACTGGATGAGCTTTCAAGGTCCTTTCCATCCCCTGACATTCTGTGATTCTATGACTAAAATCCCAGCTCCTTAAGTGGGGAGGATGATGATGAGAGGCCAAAATGACTTAGATTTGGATGGCGGAAAGGTTGTCTTGCCATCAGTGTGAGGTAGCAGCTCTGACACATTGGGTGTTAAGGGGGGTTTTGGTATCCATGCTGTGACTAGACAGAAGGAAGAGATTTTGTACACTATGGGGGGTGAGACCTTGGCCCAAGTTGCCCAGAGAGGTGGGAGATGCCCCATCCCTGGAACCATTCCAGGTCAGGATGTTCAGGGCTCTGAGCAATCTACTGTAGTTGCAGATGTCCCTGCTGACTGCAGGAGGGTTAGACTGGATGACCTTTAAAAGATCCCTTCCAGCACAAACTATTCCATGAGTCTCTAAGTGATGTAAATCCAGGCTGCATGGTTTTCTGGGTAGTGCTGTACCTGCATCCACACCCTTCATCTCCCATCCTCCTTCCCTCCAGTCTGGCCAGCAGTACTGAGCAGGAGGAAGAGACATCACACAACTACAAGGGTGATGAAGTGACTGGAACATCTGTTTGATGAAGAAAGGCTGAGAGACCTGGGGCTGTTTAGTCTGGAGAAGATGGAGAGGGAATCTTGGCAATGTCTGTAAGAATCTGAAGGATGGGTGTCAAGAAGGGGCTAGTTTCTCTTCAGTGGTGCCCTGTGACAGGCCAAGAGGCAGTGGATACAAACTGGAACACAGGAGGCTCCAACTCAACATGAGGGAAAACAACTTCGCTGTGAGAGTGGCAGAGCCCTGGAGCAGACTGCCTAGAAAAGTTGTGGAGTCTCCTTCTCTGGGGGGCTTTCAAAACCTCTCTATATGTGCTCCTGTTTGCCCTACCCTAGGTGATCCTGCTTTGGCAGGGGGGGATGGACTCAATGATCTCCAGAGGTCCCTTCCCACTCCTACCACTCTGATTCTATGAGCTCTTCACAGCAATTTCTCCAAGTGATCAACTTTAAACATCCTGTTACTGGGAAAGCAGCAATCACACAGTCACAGAATGGCAGGGGTTGGAAGGGACATCTGGAGATCATTGAGTTCAACCCCCCCTGCCAAGGCAGGTTTCACCTAAAGAAGGTTACACATGAGCTGGCAATGTGCACTTGCAGCCCTGAAGGCCATCAGTATCCTGGCCTACACAAAAAACAGAGCAGCAGGACAAGGGAGGTGATTCTGCCCCTCCATTCTCCTCTTAGAAGACCCCACCTGTAGCACTGTGTCCAGTTCTGGTGGCCCCAGCATAAAAGGGACATGGACCTCCTGCAGCAGGTCAAGAGGAGGGCAATGAAGATTCTTGGAGAGCTGGAGAACCTCCCCTATGGGGACAGGCTGAAAGAGCTGGGGCTGTTCAGCCTAGAGGACAGAAGGCTCCAGGGAGACCTTAGAGCAGCCTTCCAGTGCCTGAAGGGGCCTAAAAGAAGGCTGGGGAGGGACTTTTTACAAGGGCTTGTAGTGATGTGATGAGAGGGAATGGATTGAAGCTCAAGGAGGACAGTTTTAGATTGGAGATGAGGAAGAAATTCTTTCCAGTGAGGGTGGTGAGACACTGGAACAGGTTGCCCAGGGAGGATGTGGATGTCTCCTCCCTGGAGGTGTTCAAGGCCGGGTTGGATGAGCCCATGAACAACCTGGTCACTAGTGGAAGGTGTCCCTGCTCATGGCAGGGATGATCTTCAAGGTCCCTTCCAACCATTCTATGTTCAGGTGGGTTTTGAGTGTCTCTGGGGGTGAGGAGAGAAGATCTAGTGTCCCTCTAAAATCCCCTTACCTGCACAGAGCTGCTTCAAGGCTGAGCAGAACTGGAAGGGATACAGCAGAACATTGAAATGAGGCTTTATTACCATAAACCATTTGGATTTTACTGTCTCCTTCTGTGCAGTATGGAAATCAGGGCTGGAATGGGCATGTGAGCCTGCCTTGAACTCTGATGGTGTGGCTAAAAGGGATGGTTTTCAGGACTGGGATTTAGCTGCCTGCTTTCCATTAATGTTAATGGGAGCAATGGGGCCAAACCCTGACCGCCACAGTGAAGGTTTCTCTTCTCATCTGCAGAGCCAGCCCTGCCCTGAGGACAGCTTATGCTCCCATTCCCAGCCCAGCTCCTTACCTGGGGAGGATGCTGAAATGCTGCAGTGACTCAGGTGTGGCTCTAGATGGGTGGATGGAGGGAGGAATGTCTCACTGTCAGCTCTTACACACTTGATTGGATGTTTAGGGATTTTAACATCCGACCCATGGGAGATTTAGACTGACTGGAAGAAATTTTTTACATTGAGGGTGATGAAACACTGGCCAAGTTTACCCGGAGAGGTGGTAGATGCCCCATGCCTGGAACCATTCCAGGCCAGGTTGTTTTGGGGTTGTGAGAAACCTGCTCAGATGTCCCAGCTGACTGCCAGGGGTTTGGACCAGAGGGCATTCGGAGATCCCTCTCAGCTCCAAGCAGTCTGTGAGTGTGAGTGATGTCACTCCAGAGTGCATGGTTTGCTGGACAGTGATGTATCCACACCCTTCATAGAATCATAGAATGGTAAGGTTGGAAGGGACTTAGTTCCATCTAGATCCAACCCCCTACCATAGGCAGGGACACCTCCCACTAGTACAGGTCACTCAAGGGCTCCTCCAATCTGGCCTTCAACACCTCCAGGG
>VWZE01024237.1:257870-268606 GCA_013396675.1 Eubucco bourcierii | reverse complement strand
ACAATGCTGCAGAGGGGACCTTGTGCTGGGGGCAGCAGGCACCTTGTTTAACCTGCCTCCCAGCCAGGCTGGTGCTCATCTCTCTCCTGTCACTTGAGATCCTGATGTTACCTCTTCAGCAGCCCTCTGGCTGTGGCTGTACTGGTGTGGCTTCCACTGGGAAGGGAGCAAAAGGACAAGAGAGCAGAAGGGCAGGACAAGATAACAGCAAGGACCAGAAGAAGTCTTCATCCTCAGACAGCACAAAATCCCAGTATGGAAGCGACCTCTGGAAATAATCTAATCCAACCCCCTTGCTAAAGCAGGGCCACCCAGAGCAGCTTGCCCAGCATCACAATGTCCAGGTGAGGTTGGAATCTCTGCAGAGAAGGAGACTCCACAATCTTTCTGGGCAGCCTGCTCCAGGGCTCCAGCACCCTCACAGAAAAGAAGTTGTTCCTCCTGTTCAGATGAAACCTTCCAGTTTGTGCTTATTGCGCCTTGTCCTGTCACTGAGTACCACTGAAAAGAGTCTGACCCCATCCTCTTGGCCCCCACCCTTTAGCTATTGATCAGAATTGATCAGGAAGATCATGCTCACCTCTCAGGCTGCTCTTCTCCAGGCTAACCGGCCCCAGGGCTCTCAGAGTTTCTTTGTCACAAAGATGCTTCAGGCCCCTCAGCATCTCTGTAGCCTCCACTGGACTCTCTCCAGTAGTTCCCTGTACCTCTTGAATTGGGGACCCCAGAACTGGACCCAGCACTCCAGACATAGCCTTCCTAGGGCAGCATAAAGGAGAAGGTGAAGAACCAACCTGCTGGTCACACTGTTTTGGGCAGCATAGAGGAGGAGGAGGAGAACCAACCTGCTGGTCACACTTTTCTTATGATGAAACTTCTTAAGGTGAAACCTTGGGAGGTGGATGCCCTCCTCTGTGCTCATGCATACCTCAACCTTCCCTTGAATGTTGCCAAGAAGGGGTGGATATGATCAACAGGAGTCACTGAGGTCACTCCACACCATTTTTGAGTGTGCTATGATGTCTGACAGTGGTGGGATCAGCTGGGGACAGTCCAGCTGACACACTGAACATGGAAGGTGTTGCAGGGTCATAGGCAGTTGGCATCTTATTAATCACAATTAAGGTGTGGGTTGCTTTGGTGTGGATCCTTTCAGCATTCCCTGTTAGGAAGGTTGGTGGTGTAATTACAGCTGCAAATCTCAGGGAGATTCTTTCCAAAACAAATGGAGTGTCTCATGCCAGGGGTGAAGCCAAAGAAGCCATGAAATGGGTCTGTAATGACAAACCATGGCTGAGGAGACTTGTGGAACTTCAGAGATGAGTTTAGGCCCTTGAGGAAGAGTTGCTGTGGTTGTCCTGACTTGTACATAGAATCATAGAATGGTTTGGCATGGAAGTGACCTCAAAGACCAGCTGTTTCCAACCTGGGTAGGGACACCTTCCACTAGACCATGTTACTCAAGGCCTCATCCAACCTGACCTTGAACACCTCAAGGAAGGTGGCATTCCCAACCTGCCCTGGTGACCTTTTCCACTGCTTGACCACCCTCACTGTAAACAATTTTTTCTTCAGCAGGAGCTACTGATCTCCAGGCTTTAGGCATTAAGTGATGCCCAAGTAGACAGAGATGAATAAGAGGTTTGGTCCCAGTCATGTGGGTGCTGCAGGGAGGCACATGGGTGACCTTATCATGTTAGAATCATAGAATGGTAAGGTTGGAAGTGGCCTCAAAGTTCATCTAGTTCCCACCCCCTGCTATAGGCAGGGACACCTCCCACTAGTACAGGTCACTCAAGGCCTTGTCCAGCCTGGCCTTGAAAACCTTCAGGGAGGTTGTGAAGTACAGAATCACCCAACGTGATCAAAGATCTCGTTGGGTGATTCTGTGCACCACAACCTCCCTGGGCAACCTGTACCAGTGTCTCACCACCCTCACTGCAAACAACTTTCTCCTAACATCCAGCTTCAATCTCTCCTCTGCCAGTTTAAACCCATTGCCCCTTGTCCTGTCATTACAAGACCTTGTCAATAGTCCCTCCCCAGCCTTCCTGTAGGCCCCCTTCAGATACTGGAAGGCTACTGTAAGGTCTCCTGGAAACCTTCTCTTGTCCATGCTGCAGAGCCCCAACTCTCTCAGTCTGTCCTCATAGCAGAGCTGCTGCAGCCCTCTGAGCATCTTGGTGGCCTCCTCTGGACCCACTCCAATGCTTCCATGTCCTTCCTGTGCTGGGGGCTCCAGAACTGCACACAGGGCTCCAGATGGGGTCTGATGAGAGCAGAGTAAAGGGGCAGAATCCCCTCCCTTGCCCTGCTGCCAACACTGCTCTTGATGCAGAAGGAGAAGGAACTTCTTTGCTTTGAGGATAGTAGAGCACTACAACAGGCTACCCAGAAAGGTGGTGGAGTGTCCAGCTCTGGAGTCATTCCAAACCCACCTGGACACAATTCTGTGCAACCTGCTCTGTGTGACCCTGCTTTACTGGGGAGCTGGACTAGATGATCTGCAGAGTTGCCTCCCAAGCCCTACCATGCTGTGTCAACATCCCCTTCTCTCTTGAGTGGATGCTGTGTGAGTAACTGGAAGGACAGAGGCTGATTTGGCTTTCTGGTGTGTGCCTGTGCTCAGTGATCAGAAGGATTAGTCACGGTTCACAGTGCCATAATAAATTAAGGTCCAAGGGCAAGAGTATATAAGAAGTAAAATATCCTCTAGTAGCTGTGAGAAGCACTATGAAAGAGTTCAGAGTTTTGGACTGCTAATTGCAGGATGTGTTAATTGCAAAGCAAGCCATACAGGCTCTTACATAAACCCCAGTGCCTGTAGCTTACATTAGGAATAGCAAGAGGGGCATCATCTTGATGGAACCAAGACAAACATCTAAAACCACTTAAAATAACTCATCTGAAACCATCCTCATGTCTCTGTGGTATGCTGGTTAATCACAGCCTGCTCTAAAAGCACTACCTGGGCTTTGCCTTCTACACTTGCAGTAGCTACTTCCATCTTTCTCCTCAGCCTCATCTATAAATTCCAACTGTTCTTAAATAAGACTGGTGCCACACAAAACCACTTCTCCCATCCCTGGGCGCTGTCTGATGATATTCCCTTTATCCCTTTATAGAACTGAATCAAGCCTGACACTTCAAGCACTCCCTGAGGGAAGTTATTGAATTTAGCAGGGCTGAAACCAACAGAGTTCTGGAGAGAGATGCTCTGAAAACCAGTGCAAGATCATGGAAAACAATCACCCTCCTATAAGTCTTTCAACTACTCTGCAAAATCCTTTGGCAAGAATGAAATCTCATAGGATTATTTTTTTTCTTCCCCATAAATGCTAATTAGGAGTAAATTTGTCCCAGTGAATTTGCTGAGCCCCAGTACTTTGGTGGATTCTGCTGCCCTCCTTACTCTTTCCCAGGCAGAAGGATGTGCCATGGGGGGGTTCAGGATGAACATCAGGAAAAAAAATTTCACAGAAAGGGTTCTCAGGCATTGGAACAGGCTACCCAGGGAGGTGGTGGAGTTGCCATCCCTGAAGGTGTTTCAAAGATGTGTGGATGTGGTGCTGAGGGAAGTGGTGTAGCGGTGGTGGCTTAGCAGCAGTGGTGGGATGGGGACCCCTGAGTGAGTGGTTAGACTTGATCATAGAATCATAGAATGGTTTGGGTTGGAAGGGATTGGTGGGATTGGGAGCCCTAAGTGAGAGGTTAGACTCGATCATAGAATGGTTTGGGTTGGAAGGGATTGGTGGGATTGGAAACCCTAAGTGAGAGGTTAGACTTAATCATAGAATTGTTTGGGTTGGAAGGGATTGGTGGGATTGGGAGCCCTAAGTGAGAGGTTAGACTTGATCATAGAGTGGTTTGGGTTGGAAGGGATTGGTGGGATTGGGAGCCCTAAGTGAGAGGTTAGACTTAATCATAGAATGGTTTGGGTTGGAAGGGATTGGTGGGATTGGGAGCCCTAAGTGAGAGGTTAGACTTGATCATAGAGTGGTTTGGGTTGGAAGGGATTGTTGAGATTGGGAGCCCTCAGTGGTTAGACTTGATCATAGAATCATAGAATGGTTTGGGTTGGAAGTGATCTCTGAAGGTTATCTAATCCAACCCTCCTGCACTTAGCAGGGACATCCTCCACTAGACCAGGTTGCCCAGAGCCTTGTCATATCTGACCTTGAATACCTTCAGGGATGGGGCTTCAACTGCCTCCCTGGGCAATCCGTTTCAGTGTTCTAACACCCTCATGGTGCAGAATCCAACCTAGATCTGCTGTTCTCTAATTTCCAGCCATTGCCCCTTGTCCTATCACTGCAGCCCTTTACAAACAGTCCCTCTGCATCCTTCTTCAGACACTGGATGATCTCAAAGCTCTCTTCCAAACTCACCAGTTCCATGAGTCTATATTTTAACTCTAGTCATTATTAATCCATTCTCATTTCCATCCCAGATGGGATCTTCTCTGATCCAGACCTGTGGCACACAGTTCTCCTGTGCTCTGCTCTCTGACCTGCTTTTCTTTGTAAGTTCTCCATCCTCCCACATGCCCAGTCTCTGGAATCCTTCCAGGTCACATTGAACAGGGGTCCAAGCAACCTGAGCCAGTTTCAGATGTCCTTGCTTCCTGCCAGCAGGTTGGACTAGATGGCCTTTAGAGGCCCCTTCCAATGCAAACCATTCTATGATGCTCTGATTCCTGTGTCTCTAACAGTGCTGCCTGCTTGGCCATCTGTTTCCTTTTGGACTTCTGAAGGAAGCTTATTGTGTTGTCTTCATTTCAGCCAAAGGCAGACTGGATGGGAAAGGGGAGGAGAGACAGAAGGAACAGTAGCAAAGATAGAGGGCAGGGATGCCATCCAGAGTGACCTGGACAGGCTGCAGAGGTGTGCCCAGGCCAACCTCATGAAATTCAACAAGGCCAAGTGCAAGGTCCTGCACCTGGGTAGGCACAATCCCAAGCACAACTCCAGGCTGGGTGGGGAATGGCTGAGAGCAGCGCTGAGGAAAAGGACCTGGGGGTGTGGGGTGATGAAAAGCTCAACATGAGCCTACAGTGTGAGTGCAGCCCAGACAGCAACTGAGTGCTGGGCTGCAGCAAGAGCAGTGAGTGCACAGGAAGGACATGGAACTGTTGGAGTGGGTCCAGAGGAGACCACGAAGATGCTCAGAGGGTTGCAGCAACTCTGCTCTGAGGGCAGGCTAAGAGACTTGGGGCTCTGCAGCCTGCAGAAGAGAAGGCTTCCAGGAGACCTTAGAGTAGCCTTCCAGGATCTGAAGGGGGCCTACAGGAAGGCTGGGCAGGGACTATTGACAAGGTCTTGCAATGCCAGGACAAGGGGCAATGGGTTTGAACTGGCAGAGGGGAGATTTAGACTGGATGTTAGGAGGAAGTTGTTTGCAGTGAGGGTGGTGAGACACTGGCACAG
This sequence comes from Eubucco bourcierii, assembly GCA_013396675.1. Lineage (NCBI taxonomy): Eukaryota > Metazoa > Chordata > Aves > Piciformes > Ramphastidae > Eubucco > Eubucco bourcierii. The sequence continues at coordinate 263,180 of VWZE01024237.1, read as the reverse complement.
GTTGCCCAGGGAGGTTGTGGCTGCTCCCTGCCTGGAGGTGTTCAAGTCCAGGTTGGATGAGGCCTTGAGTGACCTGTACTAGTGGGAGGTGTCCCTGCCTGTGGCAGGGGGTTGGAACTAGATGATCTTTGAGGTCCCTTCCAACCTTACTCTTCTGTGATTCTATGATTCTATGATAACAGTTCTCCAAGCCTTTCCAATCCTTCTCCAGGCTTCCCATGCCAGAAGGAAAAAAAAAAAAAACCAAAAGAAAACACAAGAGCTTAGACCCTCAGCTTTCAGGAGAAGATGCTCTTCACTGGACAAGGAGGATTATGGATTGTCCAAAGCTTTGATGCTACAAGGGATTGTGCATTACCTTGCCTGATAAATTCTCCCTGGAGCATGTGCAAATATTCTTGTGAGTGAAAACTACAGAGCTACTTTGTTGGCATTTGCAATTCCTTTTATCCAGACAGACTTCTTCTTGCTGAGGTTGCTCACACAGAAGGTGAATAAATATTCAAAGTGCTCACTCCTGCAACGCCTGAAAGTGCTGCTGCCAACGGTATGGAATGTTCTGTTTTAATGATGTCTTCTCGGCGTGTCCTGATGTTTGGACTGATGAACCTTAAAGGAAGCTGCTGTGTGTGTAAAGGGGAAGGTGACTCAGTGAAGGAAGATGAGGAGGAGGGAGGATCACATGTTGGTTTCAGTGTCATTACCTACTCACCAAAGTGAGAACAACCTGACAGTGATTAGAGGACATCCAGATACTAATGGAGGAGCTGAGGTGAGTTCATTTAACACTCCTTGTGCAGGTAGAATCATAGAACCATGGAAGTGTTGAGGTTGGAAAGGACTTTTGAAATCATCAAGTCCAGCAGCTTGCCCAGAGCTCACAATCTCACCACTACTAAGCTGCTACAACTAAATCATGTGGACATTGAAGGACACTGAAGTGTTGGAGCAGGTCCAGAGGAGACCATGAAGATGATGAGAGGGCTGCAGCAGCTCTGCTATGAGGACAGGCTGAGAGAGTTGGGGCTCTACAGCCTGGAGAAGAGAAGGCTTCCAGGAGACCTTAGAGTAGCCTTCCAGGATCTGAAGGGGGCCTACAGGAAGGCTGGGGAGGGACTATTGACAAGGTCTTGCAATGCCAGGACAAGGGGCAATGGGTTTAAAGTGGCAGAGGGGAGATTTAGACTGGATGTTAGGAGGAAGTTGTTTGCAGTGAGGGTGGTGAGACACTGGCACAGGTTGCCCAGGGAGGTTGTGGCTGCTCCCTGCCTGGAGGTGTTCAAGTCCAGGTTGGATGAGGCCTTGAGTGACCTGTACTAGTGGGAGGTGTCCCTGCCTGTGGCAGGGGGTTGGAACTGGATAATCTTTGAGGCCCCTTCCAACCTTACCGTTCTGATTCTATGTCACTCAGCACCACATCCACACCTATTTTAAACAGTTCCAGGCAGGGGACTCTACCACTTCCCTAAAAGCCTGTAAACATTTCCCGGGATGGGACACCACCGCTTCTCTGTTCCAATGCCTGAGAACCCTTGTTGTGAAGAAGTTTTTCCTAATATGCAACCTTCCTCTGGAACAACTTAAGCCACTTTTCTCTTGTCCTATCACTTGCTGTGTGTGAGAAGAGACCATCCCATACCTTGCTCCAACCTCCTTTGAATTAGTTGTAGAAGGCCATGAGGTCTCCTTTAAACAAGCCTAGTTCCCTGAAGACCTGTTCTTCAGACCCTTCTCCAACTTAGTTGCTCTTCTTTGGGCACTCTCCAGAACTTCAACATCTTTCTTGCAGTTAAGGCCCCAAAACTGAAGGCAGTACTCAGTGTGTGGCCTTGCTAATGCTGAGTAGAGAGGGAAAATCACATCCCTAGACCTGCTGGCCACACTGTTCCCTTTGCAAGTCAGGATACCATTGGCCTTCTTGGCCACCTGAGGACACTGCTGGCTCATATTCAGCTGAGTATCAATCAACACCTCCAGGTACTTCTCCACCAAGCAGCTCTCCACCAATCCATGGGGTTGTATGGGGTGGTTGTGGCCCAAGAGCAGCACTCAGCACTTGACCTTCTTGAATCTCCAACACAGTAACTGTTACATCCCACTGAATGGTCTCTGTGTGTGTGTTTGGTTTTGTGCTCTTCAACACAATGAGAGGGGAAAAAAAACCCTAAGGATGCTTGCTGTAAATAATTCATCTCTCTCTGTTCTCTTTTTCAGTGTGTGGGTACAACACCTACGTTAGAAGATGTGGTTCAGGCTGTGTCCTCTTCTCTCCCAGGCGTATCTCAAAGCTGGTGTTCAGCTCAGCCTGATGTGATCAGAGCTGACATTGCATTGTTCTTGGGACAGGGTAAGGAGAAAAGAGCTGGAAAGGAGCTGTGCAATTCATGGCTTGGCACAGCTGACAAGCCTCAGTGGGAGGGACACTGGAGGGTTTCTCCACGGAGGGAGGCAGATCAGCAGCAGCCCAAATGTGTTTCCAGTTTAGTCTTAAGCCCAGACAGCAACCGAGTCCTGGGCTGCAGCAAGAGCAGTGTGGCCAGCAGGGAGAGGGAGGTGATTCTACCCCTTTGCTCTGCTCTCCTCAGATCCCACCTGGAACACCATGTGCAGTTCTGGAGCCCTCAGCACAGGAAGGTCATGGAACTGTTGGAGCAGATCCAGAGGAGGCCACCAAGGTGCTCAGAGGACTGCAGCAGCTCTGCTATGAGGACAGGCTGAGAGAGTTGGGGCTCTGCAGCCTGGAGAAGAGAAGGCTTCCAGTAGACCTTAGAGTAGCCTTCCAGGATCTGAAGGGGGCCTCCAGAAAGGCTGAGGAGGGACTATTGACAAGGTCTTGCAACGACAGGACAAGGGGTAATGGGTTTAAACTGGCAGAGGGGAGATTTAGACTGAGTGTTAGGAGGAAGTTCTTTCCAGTGAGGGTGGTGAGACACTGGCACAGGTTGCCCAGGGAGGTTGTGGCTGCTCCCTCCCTGGAGGTGTTTAAGGCCAGGTTGGATGCAGCCTTGAGTGACCTGTACTAGTGGGAGGTGTCCCTGCCTATGGCAGGGGTTTTGAACTAGATGATCCTTGAGGCCACTTTCAACCTTACCATTTTGATTCTGTGATTTCTCTCCCAGTACTTTGAACTGGGAAGAGCAGAGCTGACTAAAGACACCCAGGGAATTGTCTTGAAAACACAGTGTCAGTCTGCATGCTTTTCTGTTGGTGCAGCAAAGTCTGCTCCCTAACCTGTGTCAATCATTTCTCCCTGTCCACCCCAATCAAAGCACATCAGTGTGGGCAGCTGCCTAAAGCCACCTCTGCAGAATGCCCCTAGGAATGTTCACTGCACAGAAAGAATTAAGAGTTGTGTGGTTTGGTGGTTGTTTTTTTTTTGTTTGTTTTTCCTTCCCTTTAAGTAGTAAATAGAAAGTAAATTCAGTCCTGCAATTGTTTCTAAAGGAACTCTTAGAATCATACAATTGTTTTAATTGTAAAAGACCTTTGAGATCATCAAGTCTGGCTGTCAATCTAAGATTCCCTTGGCCACTAAGCCATGACCCAAAGGGCCATTTTCACACAATTCATGAACACCTCCAGGGATGGTGACTCCACCACTTCCCTGGGCAGCCTGTTCCAATGCTGTAATTTATAGATCATAGAAAGGTTTAGGTTGGAAGGGACTTCAAAGGTCATCTGGTTCCCAACCCCTGCGTGGCAAGGACATCTCCCACTAGACCAGGTCGCTCAAGATCTCATTCAACCTGGCCTTGAACATCTTCAGGGAGGGGACATCCATAACCTCCCTAGACAACCTGCTCCAGTGTCTCACCACCCTCATGGGAAATGATTTCTTCCTAATCCCCAGTCTAAATCTGCCCTCCCCAAGCTTCAATCCATTCCCTCTCACCCTATCATTACAAGACCTTATAAAAAGTCTCTTCCCAGCTTTCTTGTAGCCCTCTTCAGATACTGGAAGGCCACTATAAGGTCTCCCTGGATCTTTCTGTTTTCCATGCTGAACAGCCCCAACTTTCTTAGCCTGTCCCTGTAGAGGAGGTGCTTCAGGCCTCTGATCATCTTCATGGCCTCCTCTAGACCTGCTCCAACCTTAGTCAAAGTATCCTCACTTGAATGCTGTAGAGGAGAGGAACAGCCATGTTTTCTTTTGTCCAGGCAGAGCAAGGCTGATGATCTTTGCAAGGAAGCCCTTGGCTCCAGCTCACTCAAGGCTGCACCCTCCCCTCTGGAGCAGGTGACAGGGTGGTTAGTGCATGAAGGTGATGTCCTGGACCATTTATCAGGTCTTTCAGTTTGGACTAACCTTGGTTACAAAGAGGTCTTGGCTCTGATTGGCAGAGTCACCCTGAGTCCCCAGCAAATCTCTGACCTGGGCTGTTCCAGGAGGTACCAGGTATGTGGTCTAGAGCTGCAATGCAGAAATGAGCTGGTGGTAAGCAGCACACAGCCTTTAGCTGCTGCATCTTCCCTGCTAGGACCTAGCTCGAGCTTTGTCATTTCTGCTTGCCTTGGAACCCAGTGACTGCTCTCCACTCCAGGCTCCATAAAAGTAATAGGTTATGGCAGGTGGTGGGAGGAGTAGGAAAAAATGACAGATTGGTGAGTGCTGGAGAGACCATCTGAGCAACTTATAGAATCATAGATTGGTAAGGTTGGAAGGGACCTCAAGGATCATCCAGTTCCAACCCCCTGCCATAGGCAGGGACACCTCCCACTAGTACAGCTCACTCAAGGCCTCCTCCAACCTGGCCTTGAACGTCTCCAGGGAGGGAGCAGCCACAACCTCCCTGGGCAACTGTGTTGGTTTGAGGCTAATTAGAATATTTTAATAGAGAAAAATTACACTATAGGCTGTGAAAGGAAAACATCATGACGTCTGCTTCACTCATACGCTTGCTGAAAAATTGTTTGGGAAAAAAATAACCAAAATATAGATAAGACTTTCTCTCCCTGTCTCTCTCTGGGGACACAGCACAGCGTCTGGGGCAGTCTAGCAGCTTCCGGCTCTGACTACTCTGCTGATTAATTTTCACTAACCACTTTTCTTCTAACCCCCCTGGCCCATCTTCCTAATTTACCTTGCACGTAAGGCAAACCTTGGGGTAAGGTACAGGGGTGGGGAGGAGGTGGACGGGTGGTTGGGAGCCCCTCCTGGGGTCTCTGATTTCTGGGAGGGGAGTTGTGTTTCTGTATTACCTTTAACTTGTATATTTCTGAAACTATTCCTGTCCATTGTGTATATCTCTGCTTGTACATTGTGCTGAGCTGTAAATAGAGCTTCAGTCCTTAACTTCCAGCCGGTTGAGT
>VWZE01024237.1:222928-233141 GCA_013396675.1 Eubucco bourcierii | reverse complement strand
AGAAAAAAACAAAAAACACCTTTTCTTTTACAAAAAAAAAAAAAAAAAAAAAAAAGGAAAGATGTTGCTGGAGTTGATTCTGAATTTTTATCATGCTTCGAGGATGTTAATTGGGGGTTTCTTGCTGGCTGGTTGAACAGGGCCTCCACAGGGCACCAGGTGATCTTTGGAAAGGGTACATTGGAAGGCCTACCTAGATTGATGTGCGTGTGTGTTGCAAAGTTATTGAGACTGGAATAGACCTCTGAGATTGCCAAGTCCAGCCTATGGGCCAACACCGCCACATGGGCTCGACTGTCACACATCCAGTCTTTCCTTAAACATCTCCAGGGACAGCAACTCCACTACCTTCCTGGGCAGCCCATTCCAGTGTCTAATTGCCCTTTCTGTCAGGAAGTGCTTCCTAACATCCCACCTAAACCTGCCCTGGCACAGCTTCAGGCCATGCCCTCTTGTCTTGTCACAAGTGACATCTCAGCATGGCTGTGTTTAGGCCTCTGAGTGATGTACAAAGAACTTAGGTGAAGTCAGCATAGATAGATTTAACTCCTTCTAAAGTGTCAGCAGAACCCCTTGCCCTACCTGGAGAGAGCTTTCATGGAATCATTAAGGTTGGAAAAGACCTTTAAGATCATCAAGTCCAAACATAACTCAACTCTCATGGCCACTAACCATATGCAGAAGCACCACATCTACAGGTTCCTTGAACACCTCCAGGGATGGTGACTCCTCTACCTCCCTGGGCAACCTGTTCCAATGCCTCCCTACTCTCTCAGTAAAGAATTTTTTCCTAATGTCCAGTCTGAACCTCCTCTGGCACAACTTAAGACCATTCCCTCTGTTGCTACTCATCCTATTGCTAGCTACTTGGGAGAAGAGACCAACACCAGCCATACTCTGACCTCCGTTCAGGCAGTGGTAGTGAGCAGTAAGACCTCTCATTAGCCTTCTCTTCTCCAGACTCAGCCCCAGCTCTGTCAGTTGCTCTTCCAAACCCTTCACCAGCCTTGTTGCTCTTCTCTGGACATGCTCCAGCACCTTCTGTCTTCCTGTGCTGTGGAATTGAACACGGTGCTTGAGCCGTGGCCTCAGCAGGGGCACGCCTCTCTAGTGGACACAATGTTCTTGATACAGCACAGAATGCTCTTGGCCTTCTTGGCCACCTGAGCACACTGCTGGCTCATGTTCAGCCATCCACCAGCACCTCTAGATCCCTTCCCACCACACTGCTTTACAGCCACTCTGCCCCAAGCCTGCAGCGTTGCTTGGGGTTGGTGTGACCAAACTGTAGCACCTGTTATCTGGTCTTGTTAAAACCTCATTCTGCTGACCTCAGCCCATCAATTTAACCTTTCATCTTGTGTATCTTCATAGCTGTTGACCTGAACTGATCAGCTGAGATCCCTTCAGAGGCAGAGATCAGAAATATGTGCCTCTGATGGGGATTTTTCTGGTGTCTTATAGAATGGTAAGTTTGGAAGGGACCTCAAGGATCATCTAGTTCCAACTCCCTGCCATAGCACAGGTCACTCAAGACCTCCTCCAGCCTGGCCTTGAACACCTCCCTGGGCAACCTGTGCCAGTGTCTCACCATCCTCACTGTAAAGAACTTCCTCCTAACATCCAGTCTAAATCGTCCCCTCTGCCAGTTCAAACCCATTGCCCCTTGTCCTGGCATTGCAAGACCTTGGCAATAGTCCCTCCCCAGCCTTCCTGTAGGCCCCCTTCAGATCCTGGAAGGCTACTCTAAGGTCTCCTGGAAGCCTTCTCTTCTGCAGACTGCAGAGCCCCAACTCTCTCAGTCTGTCCTCACAGCAGAGCTGCTGCAGCCCTCTGAGCATCTTCATGGCCTCCTCTGGACCCACTCCAAGAGTTCTATGTCCTTCCTGTGCTGGGGGCTCCAGAACTGTACACATCTTCTTGATGTTAAGAGAAAAATCATCCAATCCCCTGAAGTATGAGTTCTTTTTTCCCATCATTTATGGGCAGCAGCTTTCTTGACCATGGGGGTCTAGAGGAAAGCTGGAGAAGGACTTTTTTACAGGGGCCTGTGGTGATAAGACAGGGAACAGTGGTTTGAAACTAGAGCAGGGTAGATTTAGATTGGATATTAGGAAGGAATGCTTTGCTGTGAGGATGATGAGACACTGAAAGATGATGCCCAGGGAAGTTGTGGATGCCTCATCCCTGGAATTGCTTAAGACCAAGCTGGATGAGGCTTTGGGCAAGCTGATCTAATGTGTGCTCATGGCAGTGGTGTTGGAACTAGATGATCTTAAGCTCCTTTCTAACTCAAGTCATTCCATGATTTGATGATCTGTTGGATAAATGCATTCCTGCAGTGGTTTCTGCTCCTCATCCCTCCAGCTTGCTCTAACCTTGGATAGCAGGGATTTCAGTGACTTCTGCAAAGCACTGTCACCCCTCAAACCTAGGTTGCTAGCGTCTCTAAGTTCTGTTAGGTGGCTCAAGAGCAGCCCCGAGGAGTGGGACTTGGGGATGCTGGTTAGTGAGAAGCTCAGTATGAGCTCTCAGTGTGCACTTGCAACCTAGAGAGCAACCTGAGCCTGGGTTGCATCAGGAGAAGTGTGGCCAGCAGGTCAAGGGAAGTGATCCTGCCCCTCTACTCCACACTGGTGAGACCCCACCTGGAGTACTGCATCCAGTTCTGGAGCCCCTGGGACAAGAGGGCTGTGGATGTGCTGGAAGGTGCCCAGGGAAGGGCCATGGGGATGCTCAGAGGGCTGGAGACAGGCTGCTTTGGGGACAAGCTGAGAGAGTTGGGGTTGTTCAGTCTGGAGAGAAGAAGGCTCCAAGGAGATCTGTTTGTGGCCTTCCATTGTCTGAATGGGACTACAAGAAAGCTGAGGAGGGACTTCTTAGGTGGTCAGGTAGTGCTAGGACTAGGGAGAATGAAGTAAAGCTAGAGGTGAGGAGATTGAGACTGGAGGAAGTTGTTCAGCATGAGAGTGGTGAGAGCCTGACATGGGTTGCCCAGGGAGGTGGTTGAGGCCCCATCCCTGGGGGTGTTTAAGGCCAGGCTGGATGAGGCTCTGGGCAGCCTGATCTAGGGTAGGGTGTCCCTGCCCATGGCAGGGGGGTTGGAACTGGTTGATACTTGTGGTCCCTTCCAGCCCTGATTCTTAGGTTCTATGACATTACAAAGAAGACAGGAAGGGCAATCTCTTAAAGTCTTAATGCCTCTCCAAGTGCCAAACAGAAGTTGTGCCAATAGATTCATCTCCAGACCCTTGTTAGCTCCTCTTGACAGCTCTGAGGAGGAGTTACCCTGCTGTGCTTCAGAGTTGGTGGGAGACTTGTTATGGTGGAAATTGCCTTGTGCATGGTTTTCAGTTGTCTGGGATGTGTAGGTGTGTGCTGTCTTCTGGCAGATTGGGTCGAGCCTGCCACTTTCTGCCATCTCAGTCTAGCTCTCTTGAGTTCCCTTGCAAAGGTTTTTAAGTGACCAGGGAGCTGCCCCCACCACAAAGCAGAGACAAATGTGGAACTCAGCTTCTTGGGGAATATTTTGGGCGGCAAGCACTTGCAGAACCGCATCCAAGTGGAGGTCTTTTAAGGCAGCCTGATCTAGTGTGAGGTGTCCCTGCCCATGGCAGGGCAGTTTGAACTAGATGGTCCTTGAGGTCCCTTCCAGCCCTGATGATTCTATGACACGACTCCAGTTATGAGCGGTGTCAGTGTTTGTGAGAAGGCCAGGTGCCTGGTAAGCACAGGTGGGTGGGTTTGAAGGTGAAATGCAGCTTGTTTGTGATGAGGAGGCTCTGGGATGCCTTTGCTGGAAAGGGAGCTGGGTTATGCTGTCACACTGGGGTCTGGCTCCACCCTTGGTAATGATTTTCTAGACCCGTGTGTTGGAGCAGTCGATAGTTTTGTTGTGTGGTTTCAATCCGAGTTGACAGGGGAGGAGAGATTCTGGAGATACCAAGTTTGTGTGTGCTCCTGCCAGCCCAGATAAATCAGTCTCTGGCACCTCCTGACATCCATTGCTCTTGCTGCTGTTGCCTCTTAAGCATAGACTGATGATTGGGTGGTGTCCTCCACTGCCGCATCGCTGGACCGCAGGATTTTTATCAGTGCCTTGCTGTGTCTCACATTCAGTGACCAGATTGGTTGAAACTGTGGTGTGTGAGAACCAAAGGGAGAACCTGGCAGAAGCAGGAGTGTGTGAGAACCAAAGGGAGAACCTGGCAGAAGCAGGAGTGAGAGGTTGGGATGGTGCCTGACTGGGTTTGTCAGAGTGTGTGTCTCAGTTGAGGGCATGTCCTGCTTGCATGGCTGCCCAAAGTGACCTCTCTATTGATTGAGGCAGTCAATAGGCAGCTACTTAAAAATAAAGTTCATTTTTTCTTATTTCTTCTCCTCCCTGTCGTCGTCTTCTTCACTTTAATTATCTAAGATAGATAAGCAGCTGCAGGCCAATTAGAAAACAATTACCCACTGTAATCAATGCTGGGGTGGAAGGAGGAAGAGAGCGAGCCTGAAAGCTGAAGAAGTGTCTTAAAACACAGTGCTGAGGTAGCATGAGGCACAACTCCATCCTTAAAAGCCTTTTGCCTTCACTTTCCCAAGGTAAAGAGCCAGAGATCACTGAATCACAGAATGGCAGGGCTTGCAAGGGACCTTCAGAGACTGAGTCAACACTCCTGCCAGAGCAGGGTCACCCAGGCCAGGCTGCAAAGGAATGCATCCAGGTGGGTCTTGAAAGTCTCCAGAGCATCACAGAATGTTAGGAGCTGGAAGGGACCTCCAAAGCTCATCCAGTCCAACCCCCCTACCAGAGCAGGATCACCTAGACCAGATCACACAGGAATGTATGCAGGTGGGTTTTGAATATCTCCAGAGAGGGACACTCCACAACCCCCCTGGGCAACCTGTTCCAGGGTTCTGTCACCCTCACAGGGAAAAAAATTCTTCCTCATGTTTACATGAAACTTTCTATGCCTCATCTTACACCCATTGCCCCTTGTCCTGTCATCAGGCATCACCCAGCAGAGCCTGGCTGCAGCCTCCTGGCACTCATCCTTTACATCTTTATAAACATTGCTGAGGTCACCTCTCAGTCTCCTCTTCTCCAAGCAGCACAGCCTCAGCTCCCTCAGGCTCTCCTTATAACAGAGATGTTCCATTCCCTTCATCATCTTTGTGGCTTTGTGCTGGACTCTTTCAAGCAATTCTATGTCCCTCTTGAACTGGGGGCCCAGAACTGAACACAGAACTCCAGATGTGGCCTCAGCAGGGCAGAGTAGAGGAGCAGGAGAACCTCTCTCAACCTCCTAGCCACAGCCCTTCTAATGCACCCCAGAATGGCATTGCCCCTCCTGGCCACCAGAGCACATTGCTGGCTCATGGTCAACCTCTCACCTACTAGGACCCCCAGATCCTTTGCCCCTTCACTGCCTTCCAACAGGTCAGTCCCCAGCCTATACTGATCCCTGGGGTTCCTCTTTCCCAGGTACAAGACTCTACACTTGCCCTTGTTGAATTCCATTCCATTTCTCCCTGCCCAGCCCTCCAGCCTGTCCAAGTCTGACTGAATGGCAGGACAGCCTTCTGAAGGAGACTCCACAACCTCTATGGGCAGCCTGTTCCAGTACTCCATCACCCTGTTGATACCCATTACACTCCCTCAGAAGGGCAGAGTTAAGGACTTCAAGATAAAGAGGATCAAAGCCCTGTGATTTTGGGGCAAGTCCCTCTGTTTTTCTGTGCTGCCTTCATCTCTGAGAAAACAATCCTAATTTTTATATAGGTTAGAATCATAGAATGGTAAGGTTGGAAGGGACCTCAAGGATCATCTAGTTCCAACCCCCTGCCATAGGCAGGGACACCTCCCACTAGTACAGGTTACTCAAGGCCTCATCCAATCTGGCCTTGAACACATCCAGGGAGGGAGCATCCACAACCTCCCTGGGCAACCTGTTCCAGTGCCTCACCACCCTCACTGTAAAGAACTTCTGCATGAACTGTTGCTGCTCACCAGTGAGATCTTCTGGGTGGAAACATCTACCTGATTTTCCAGTGGTAGTCAAAAAGAAAATGAATGAAATTGTAACAATTGATAGAAAAGCAGAGAAGAAACCAGGAAACACCATAGGATGGTTAGGTTGGAAGGGACCTCAAGGATCATCTAGTTCCAACACCCTGCCATAGGCAGGGACACCTCCCACTAGTACAGGTCANGGGAGATTTAGACTGGATGTTAGGAGGAAGTTGTTTGCAGTGAGGGTGGTGAGACACTGGCACAGGTTGCCCAGGGAGGTTGTGGAGCACAGAATCACCCAACGTGATCAAAGATCACGTTGGGTGATTCTGTGCTCCACAACCTCCCTGGGCAACCTGTGCCAGTGTCTCACCACCCTCACTGCAAACAACTTCCTCCTAACATCCAGTCTAAATCTCCCCTCTGCCAGTTTAAACCCATCCCTGGAAGTGTTTAAGGCCAGGCACATTAGGAAGAAGTTCTTTGACATGAAGGTGGTGATGCACTGGAACAGGTTGCCCAGAGAATTTGTGGATACCTCATCCCTGAATGTGTTTAAGACCAGGCTGGATGAGGCTTTGAGCAACCTGGTCTAGTGGAAGATGTCCCTGTCTATGGCAGTGGGGTTGGGGTTAGATGATCTTTGAGATCACTTCCAACCCAAAGCATTCAATGCTTATGCCATGATCATGATAGAGAGCAGGTCCATGTCTTCAGGGCTGCTCCTGGTGACCCTGATAGGGGTAGGAAGGGTGAGAAAACATTCAGGGAGAGGCAAAAAGGATGATCTGAGGAAATGTTTCTTGCAGAGACTGGCTATATAGGATGGGATTTAGAGGTCAGAAATGGCTGATGGGTTGTTTTTTTCCAGTAGAAAGGCTTGTGAGGAGCAAATAAAACTAAGAGATCAGACACCTGAGGTGGACTGGAGAAGATTGCTTGTTTTAACATAAACTCATAGGATCATTTTGATCAGAGAAGACCTTAAAGATCATTAAATTCCAATTGTTAGCCCAGCACTGCCAGGTCACCACTAAACCACGTCCCTCAGCACCACATGTACCTGGCTTTGAAATCCACCCACGGATGGGGATTCCCCTACTGCCCTGGGCAGCCTGGTTCAGGGCTTGCCAACCCTTTCCATGAAGCTGTTCCTCATGTCCAAAGTGAGCAGCTTTTTACAGGTGTTAAGCATTACATCTGCTCAACAGGCAATTGAAAGGCCTTATGGAGTGATACAACTCAGCTGCCCCCTGGTGTCCCCATCCTCTGCTTTGTCTTCCCAAGGACATGACCTGCAGAGTGGCAGAGACCTACTTTTGGTTGTAGTCTTTAGATGCCACCCAAGCAAGTGAGACTTCAGCACCCAAGAAAAGGCTTTTCTTCCTTCAAAGCCCCATTCCAGCAAAGCTGTGTTGGTGTTTTGCTTTCATCACTGTCACTGTGGCAATGGTGGGACCATCACCATCTCTCTGCTAGTGTCCAAAGAGGAGAACTGTGTCAAGTGAAAGAGGACAAACCTTGGTTTAAGCAACCATTATCAGGGTTTTGTTCTGTTACCAGTCTCCTGGTAGACTGGATGGTAGGCTGTTACCAGTCTCTCCTTTAGACTGGATGTTAGGAGGAAGTTCTTTACAGTGAGGGTGGTGAGGCACTGGAACAGGTTGCCCAGGGAGGTTGTGGCTGCTCCCTCCCTGGAGGGGTTTAAGGCCAGGGTGGAGGCGGCCTTGAGTGAGCTGTGCTAGTGGGAGGTGTCCCTGCCTATGGCAGGGGGTTGGAACTGGATGATCCTTGAGGTCCGTTCCAACCTCATGGCAGCAGATCTGCATGCCACCCCCCTCTGGAAGCTGAAGGATTTTTAGCTCTCTCAAACTCCAATTAGAAAGGGGAGCCTGATTTTCTTTTCTTTATTCCAGCCCAGTTTGCAGTTTGCCTGTTTCTTTCATGCTTACTACCTTCCACCCTGCACCCTTCTCGTGACAGATGGCTGGCTGAGAGGGTTTGGCATGGAATCCATTGCCAAAGCCCATGAAACTCAGTGAGTGTTAACAGAAGCTGGGGCGAGCAGTTGTTAGCAATAAACCAACCCTTACTGTCCTGCAGGCTCTCCCCTGTGTCATGAAGTTCTGTTGAGACACAGGAATGACCCCAGCATCTCCCTGCTCATAGCAGTTCCTCTTGGTCCTGCCAACTTGCCTCATGGAAAGGTGTCACACAGACCTCTCTGATGACTGGGAGTGCCTGGAAGGTCTTATTTTCATAGGGAGGTCACCAGAAAAATGCCCCTTAAGAATGTGGCTCCTCAGGCTTGGCAAGGACTAGGGAAACTGGGTGACCTGTGACGTTCTCCACTGATGTCAAACGAGCCCTGCCCAGAAAAGGTGGTAATTACTTAGCTCTGTTTATGTGGCAGGAAACAGCACAGCTGGAAAAAATGGGATGTTTCTGGGACAGGAGCCTGGTCCACAGTAGTTACTGCAGTTCTCCTGCCTGCCTGCCTGCAAGAGTTTGTGCCATGCAATAGGACCCACAGAATGAGGGGTTTGTTTTCACAACGTTGGGCTCCTGATTTTGCTTGGGCACTGAGAGCCTCTCAGATGAGTCTGAAACCTTTGAGCTGTAGCTGAGTGTTGGAGCACCCAACAGGGTCTCTCCAGAATTTGGTGTGGCTCTAAGATGTGCTCTTGGGGCTGAAGTTCTTCTGGCTATTTCTGCTTTCCAGCACCACTGGTGAGCCTTTAAACTTCCCATAGGCTGGGGTCCTTCCCCACACTGATCAGCACCTGCTGAGATTGAAGCTGGTAGGGGAGAATAAAGGAAGCAGCTGGGTGAGTTGGGAGCACAAAATGCCCTGCAAGACTTCTAAGGGCAGTGTCAGCTCAACTACATTGATGCAGCTCTTTGCTATCAAACCAGCAATAGATGAGGATAGCTCAAGGGGTGATGGCTCTAAGCTAGAATAAGGTAGATTTAGATTAGATCTGGTAAAGAATTTCTTCCCCCTGAGTGTGGCGAGATGCTGGAAGGTCCCTTCCAGAGATCCCTTCCAGAGGTCCCTTCCAACCTCTAACATCCTGTGGTTAGAAGCCCCATTCCTGGGAGTACTCAAAGCCAGGCTGTTTGGGACTCTGAGCAACCTGATGTAGTTGCAGCTGAGTGCAGGGAGATTGGACTAGAAGATCTTTAAGGTCCCTTCCAACCCAACCTGTTTTATGGCTATGATAATCCCTGCTTGCAGATGTGGGGGAGATGAACCCTCCCTCCACTTCCCTGGCAGGTGACAAGCTCTTGGGGTGGTTTTGTCCTCTCCACCTGCTTTTTGTACGGCCCCTGCCAGTGCAGGCACGGGTAAATGGCTGCTTGGCTGCCAAATGTGAGCAGGAGGTGGACAAGCAAGACTGAACTGACTGCAGTCCTTGAGAGCCTGAAATCCAAAGCTGTGCTGTGGCTCCCCAGCACTCATCAGCAAAAGAAGAGCAGTTAAAAGTGGAGTTGTCTGTGCTTGCCAGCTCAGCCCTCCTCTCCCTCTCCTGTTATTTATAGTTACCTGAAATGAGTTTATAGTAAAGTAGATGTTGGTCTCTTCTCTGGAGTAACTAACAATAGCACAAGAAGAAATGGACTTGAGTTGCCCCAGGGGAGGTTTAATTTGGATACTGTGAACAATTTCTTTGCTGTAAGAGTGGTAAGGCATTGGAACAGGCTGCCTAGGGAGGAGGTGGAGTCACCGTCCCTGGAGGTGTTCAAGAAACCTGTGGCCATGGCACTTGGGGACTTGCTTTAGTGGCCATGATGGTGTTAGTTTGAAGGTTGGACTTCATGAGAAATCTTTTCCAACCTTTATGATCCTGTGTTTTTCTGAGGAACATGTTCCAGCTGGCTCTGGAACGGGAGGAAGCAATGCTAGGATCAGTGCTTCCCTTGGGAAGGCTGTTTGTGAATTAATGAGGAGCAGCAGCATTTCTTCCTTGGTGCTTTGCTTAGTGCCACTCTGCTTGCTTATAGCATCATAGAATGGTAAGGCTGGAAGTGAATTCAAGGAGCATCCAGTTCCAACCCCCTGCCATAGGCAGGAACACCTCCCACTAGTACAGGTCACTCAAGGCCTCCTCCAACCTGGCCTTCAACACCTCCAGGGAGGGAGCAGCCACAACCTTCCTGGGCAACCTGTACCAGTGTCTCACCACCCTCACTCCAAACAACTTCCTCCTG
>VWZE01024237.1:177641-188217 GCA_013396675.1 Eubucco bourcierii | reverse complement strand
CAGCACTGACCCCTGAGGGACACCACTTGTCACTGGTCTCCAGGTGGACATTGTGCCCTTGATCACCACTCTCTGCATGTCACCATCCAGCCAATTCCTTACCCAGCAGTGCTCCACCCATCAAGTCCATGTTTTTCCAGTTTGGTGACCAGGATTTCATGTGGGGCAGAGTCAAATGCCTTACTCAGGTCCAGGTGGATGGCATCAGTTGCCCTTCCCTTGTCCACTGTCGCTGTGACTTCTTCATAAAATGCCACTAAAATTGTCAGGCAAGATCTGCCCTTGGTGCAGCCATTGCTGGTTCCCACCAATCGCCTCTGCTTTGTTTTCCATTTGCCTTAGCAGAGTTTTCAGCAGGATCTGCTCCATAATATTGCCAGGCACAGAGGTGAGCAGTGCTCCACCCATCGAGTCTACGTTATTCCAGTTTGATGACCAGGATGTCCTGTGGGACAGAGTCAAATGCCTTACTCTTAACGCTTAACAGTTGGACTGGGTGGTCTTAAAGGTCTTTTCCAACCAAACCAATTCCATAATTCTGTGTAGTATCTCCAGAACATGATGGCAGAGTGGCAAAAAAAAGCAAATAGTGAGTGCAGAGGAACTGTGTATGCATTGCTGGAGAAGGTGGGAAATGTGTCATTCTCCTTGAAGCAGAGGAGGAGGTCAACCTTGACCTCCCTGCCTATAAACTGTCCCTACAAAGCATCTTACATGGCAGATCTTCAGAACTGCTGCTGCTTGCTGCTGGGGAGGCACAAAGGGACTGCAGGCTCTTCTGCAGCACCCACACTCTGCCAGCACCAAGATGTTTCTCCTCTTGAGGAGGGGAGTATCAGGCAGCACTTTGTACTCATCCTTTATTTTTTTCCCCCTTGTTTTCTATTAAGAAGTCAGCTCACAAGGGCCTCTGGATGCATACAAGAGGCTTCCCTCTCCACAAGTGTGTTGATGCCTGACACACCAACTGCTCGAGACAGCTCCAGACGTCTTATTGATGATTTCAAGTGAGCTCCTATCGAAGCGGCACTGTCAACTTGGTCAGGAACAGAGCCTCTCTGCAGCTGTCTTGAGTCTGTCTGCTCTTCAAAAGGGACAACAAACACCACCTCCAGTTCACAGCATCTGCTGGTAAGACACAGGTTTTGGTGGTGGTTGCCATGTGGTTTTGTTGAAGTCACTGTTCATGCGAGGTTCAGACCCATGTAGTTAGGAGTTCAGGGGGGACAGGGAGAGGGAGAGAGACTTGTGAGAGCCAACAGAGGGCTTACAAGGATGATGAAGGGACTGGAGCACAGCTTGGTGAGGAAAGGTTGAGAGACCTGGGGCTGTTTGGTCTGGCGAAGAGAAGACTGAGAGGAGGTCTAATCAGTGCCTATAAATATCCAAGAGCTGGAGGTCAGGAAGGAAGGGACAGGGACAGTCTCTGTGCCTTGTGATGGGACAAGGGGCAATGGAAGTAAACTGCAGCACAAAAAGTTCCACCTCAACAAGAGGAATAACTTTTTTACTGTAAGGGTCACAGACCACTGGAACAGACTGCCCAGAGAGGTTGTGGAGTCTCCTTCTCTGGAGACTTTAAAGCCTTGTCTGTGGAAGGAGAACCTACAGCAAAAGAAGGTTCCCCTAATGCTCCCACATCCTTGGTTTGGACCAGAGGCTTTTGCTCACAATGGTGTGAGTGGAAGGTCTTTCTGGGAAAAGCCAGGTCACACAAAAGCCTAGCATGGTGGGAGCTAGTCACAGAATCATTAAGGTCAGAAGAGACCCCTAAGATCTTCAAGTCCAACTGCGAACCCAACACCACCATGCCCACTCAAACCATGTCCCCATATGCTATGTTTTGAAAAGCTTCCAGGGATGGTGAAACCAGATTTTGGGGCAGCCTGGGTTAGAATGGACCTCTGGGGAATTTTCTGGTCCAACCACCCTACTAAAGCACCCAGAGCAGGGCAAGCACCCTGCCCAAGATTGCATCTGGGAGGGTTTGGAATGTCTCCAGAGAAGGAGGTTGTAGGGAAGATAGAACCGGAGAGTGGTAAGGTTGGAAGGGACCTCAAAGATCATCTAATTCCAACCCCCTGCCATAGGCAGGGACACCTCCCACTAGTACAGGTCACTCAGGGCCTCATCCAACCTGACCTTGAACACCTCCAGGGAGGTTGTGGAGCACAGAATCACCCAACGTGGTCAAAGATCATGTTGGGTGATTCTGTGCTCCACAACCTCCCTGGGCAACCTGTGCCAGTGTCTCACCACCCTCACTGCAAACAACTTCCTCCTAACATCCAGTTTGAATCTCCCCTCTGCCAGTTTAAACCCATTGCCCCTTGTCCTGTCATTGCAAGACCTTGTCAATAGTCCCTCCCCAGCCTTCCTGTAGGCCCCCTTCAGATACTGGAAGGCTGCTTTAAGGTGTCCTGGAAACCTTCTCTTCCCCAGGCTGAAGATGTTGAAGATCACTGTGTTCTCCACTTCTGACTGTAGATATATATTTGGTCTTTTACTCATTCAGACACCAGAAAGCAATTGGATCTTGCAGCTCAGACTGTGATCAATAATCCTACAAACAGAGAAAAGGAACAGTTCCTGAAATACATGGATTTTGTATTGAAGCATTCATCAACCAGCGAACAGACTGGGAAAAATCTATGAAAGCATCTCTTTGTTTCTACAAGCTCCCCAGAAGTCAGGGCTGATCTCTGCCCTTGCATCCTTAGCCCTGTAAAACCCAGCAGTGCCAGTAAAACATGGCCTGGGGACTGGCAGGATGAATGCCCTAATCTTGGTGCATCGTAAACGTGGAGTGTGCAGATTCATCACTCTGCTCCTGTGCTGCAGGAAAGGGTGATCAAGGGCCTGGAGCACCTCTCCTGCAAGGACAGGCTGAGGGAGCTGGAGTTGTTCAGCCTGGAGAAGAGAAAGCTCCAGAGAGACCAAATTGCAGCCTTCCAGTACCTGAAGTGGGCTACAGGAAACCTACAGAGAGACTATTTGCGAAGGTCTGCAGTGACAGGATGAGGGGCAAGGGCTTGAAATCAGAGTAGAACAGATTTAGATTGGATGTTAGGAACAAGTTCTGCACCATGAGGGTGAGGGAACACTGAAAGAGGTTGCCCAGGGAAGTGTTTGAGGCCCCATCCCTGGAAATATTCAAGGTCAGCCTCAACAGGGCTCTGGGCAACCTGGGTCTAGCGGTGTATGTGCCTGTTGACTGCAGGGGGTTGCACTCGGAGGTCCCTTCCAACCCAAATCATTCTATGATTCTACCTTCTTGCAGCCCCTTCTCTGCATTGTCTCCCCAAACTTTGCAGAAGTCTGTCTTCTGATGCATGTGGTTTGTTCCCCATCTAAGGCCACATTTTTTTTTCCATTGTCTTTTTCCTTTTTAATATCTAAGTGCTGTGGTAGTAAACGGTCATTAGAAAGCTATAAATAGCTCACAGCACTTCAATTAGGAAGCTGCACTTAATTGCATGGCACAGACACACACACACACAAAACCAAACACAAAACAATGGAAAAAGTTAGCTGCTGCTGCTACAGTCCTTGGTGAGGAGCCCCTTGAATATAGCAGAAAGCATTTGTGGGTCACTCAAGTGTGTGCACAGCAGTCAGATGTGGCTTATTACCCCCCTGGGTCAAGCATCTGAGTGAAGAGGTTGAAGAGATGATGGTACTAGATGCAGACTGAGAGTTGAGTAGTTTCTGAGGTCCAATAGCCAAGCCTGATGCTGGATGTGCCATTTGAGCTGTGGACAAGTGATGTGCCCACAGCTTCATCGGGGTTTTTTCTTACTACCCTACAGATCTACTGGGATGTGCTCCAAGTCCCAGGTTCTGTGCTTTGGCCACAACAACCCCAAGCAGTGCTACAGGCTGGGGACAGAGTGGCTGAGAGCAGCCAGGCAGAGAGAGACCTGGGGGTGCTGGTAGAGAGTAGCTGAACACAAGCCAGCAGTGTGCCCAGGTGGGCAACAGAGCCAATGGCATCATGGCCTGCATCAGGAACAGTGGGGCCAGCAGGACCAGGGAGGTTATTCTGCCCCTGGACTCAGCATTGGTCAGGCCACATCTTCAGTGCTGTGTCCAGTTCTGGGCCACTCAATTCAAGAGAGATGTTGAGGTGCTGGAAGGTGTCCAGAGAAGGGTAGCAAGGCTGGTGAGGGGCCTGGAGCAGAACCCTGTGAGGAGAAGCTGAGGGAGCTGGGGGTGTGCAGCCTGCAGAAGAGGAGGCTCAGGGCAGACCTCATTGCTGTCTACAGCTACCTGAAGGGAGGTTGTAACCAGGTGGGGTTGGTCTCTTCTGCCAGGCAACCAGCAACAGAACAAGGGGACACAGTCTCAAGTTGTGCTAGGGCAGGTTTGGGCTGGATGTTGGGAAGAAGTTGTTGCCAGAGAGAGTGATTGGCATTGGAATGGGCTGCCCAGGGAGGTGGTGGAGTCACTGTCCCTGGAGGTGTTTAAAAGGAGGCTGGATGAAGCAATTAGTGCCATGGTTTAGTTAATCTGAAGGGTAAGTGATAGGTTGGACTCGATGATTTTCCAGCCTGGTTAATTCTGTGATAGTGAAGCAAGGCTCAGCTCTCCATGACTTACTCTCCACAGCAGCTGTTTTCATGCTTTGATAATCCTCAGAAATTCTCCACTGTATCCTAAGGATATAGAAGAAATCAGTAGGGGAAATCTTCTTTTGAACCTCAAACTTTTCTCCTTCTTTGGGCCCCTCAGCTCAAGGAGGACGTTGAGCAGTTGGAGTGGGGTCAGAGGAGGACAGTGAAGATGCTCTGAGGGCTGGTGTGCCTCTCCTATGGCAACAGACTGGGAGAGAAGCAGCCTTCCAGTACCAGGAGGGTGCCTACAGGAAAGCTGGGAAAGGGCTTTTTACAAGGACTCATAGCGAATAGGGTGAGAGCTGCTTTAGGCTGGAAGAGGGCAGATTTAGGCTGCAGATCTGGATGAAATTCTTTAGAGGGAGGTTGCTGAGGCACTGGAACAGGTTGCCCAGGGAGGCTGTGGGTGCCCCCTCTCTGGAAGTGTTTAAGGGCAGGTTGGGCAGGGCCTTGAGCATCCTGCTCTAGTGGAAGGTGTCCCTGCCTGTGGCAGGGGGGTTGGAACCAGATGATCTTTAAGGTCCTTTCCAACCCAAACCATTCTATGATGATTTTGTCACTCAGAGTAAGTGATACCAGAGCAGTCCCCACTTGCTGCCAGGCTGTGCCCAGAGCTTTGCTGAAGTCACCAATGGTGCTGGCACCTACAAAAAGACACCAGAGCTCACGTGGGCTGGATCGAGCAGAGCGAGGCCCCTTAGCTACTAACTTTTCCAACAGTGCTGCAAAAAAAGTGAGGCCCAGCAAAACTCACATTGGGAAGGGTAGTTGGCAGTGTCCCTTTCACATTGCTCAGTGCAGTGGCCTTGCTTCCCAGTGCCTCTGTAGCAATTTGCATGCCATTACCCACAATGCCTCCAGTTTTAATGCTATTACGTTTTGGCAGCCTCTCTAACCTAATGATGACAAACACTGCAGCACTCTTTATCTGCTCTTGGCCAAAAAACCCAACACTTATTTCAGAAGGGGGGTGAAAAAAAGTGATTTGTCTGCTTTTTTTTTTTTTTTTTTTTGTTTTTGTTTATTGTTGTTGCCTTCTCTCTCTCTCTTTTTATTTATTTATTTATTTATTTTGCCCTACCTTAAAAAGGGCTCTGGAGGAAAGAGATGGGCAAGGGATAACTTCAGGACAGCATTGGCTACTATAGCAATTAATACCACACTGCTCTTACTGCTCACCCACCTTCCACAGCTCTTTCCCTTCCTCCTACCACCTCCTGCCATTTCCCCCATTTATTGCCAAGTGGTGGCTCCTCTGAGCTGCTTTCATCTTAGCTTTAAGGTAGGGACTTGTGTTTGGGAGTAATGCTTCCTGGCAACTGATTAAGTGCTGTCTTCTAAGTCTGTGTTGCTTTTCATAGAATCACAGAATGGTAAGGTTGGAAGGGNCTCAGCCTGTCTTCATAGCAGAGCTGCTGCAGCCCTCTGAGTATCTTTGTGGCCTCCTCTGGACATGCTCCAACAGTTCCACATCCTTCCTGTGCTGGGGGCTCCAGAACTGCACACAGGACTCCAGATGGTGGGAAATACATATCTGAGTCATACATGGAAATATTCTGAACTTTGAATGTATTTTCCCCCTTGAGTTGGTGGGGGTAAGTTGGTGATTGAACCTGAGACTGTGTCAGCCAGAGGTTTGTTACAAAGAAGCCTGTAACATGGTTGTTGCAGCCTAAGGCTTTGTTTGGCAGGTCCTTGTCTTCACCTGGACCACAGGATTTGATCCTGGGGAGGGCACTGCTGTGCTAAAAGGACAGCCTCTGGAAAGACAGAGATTTGGCAGGGTGGCAATGTGGTGTTTTTCTTTCTTCTCTGGCACAAACCCAGCTTTTCATTATCTTATTTAAGCAAACAGAGTGGGGACAATCAGCTTTGTTTGACCATGGAGCAGAATTAACTCCCCTGGTGATGGGTGACCCCAGGTGATGAGGAAGTCCCAGGGATGGCTTCAGGCATCCCAAGGGCTTAACAGAGGTGAGTGAAGGGCTTCTTGTTGATGCTGGAGTGTGGCTTGCTCCAGCCTGGCTGGCAAGCAAGAGTGAAGCTGTCTGCAAGAGAGACAGGGGCTGGCCCATCAGTGGTGGGATGTAGAATCATACAACCACAGACTGGTTTGGGTTAGAAGGGATGTCTAGAAGCCATCTAGTCCAACCTACCCTACTGTCAGCAGGGACCTCTGCAGCAAGAGCAGGTTGATGAAAGGGCAAAACAACCTGGCCCAAAACAGTTCTAGGGAGAAGTTTCTGAAACCTCTCTGAGCAACCTGGGCCAGTGTCCCACCACCCTCAGTGTAAAATATTTCTTCCTTCCCTCTAGTCTTGATTTCCCTCTTTTATTTTACACCCATCCCCCCCTTGTCCTGCCACAGCAGGCCCTGCCAAAAGTCTGTCCCAAGCTTTCAGGCTGGTTCCTTTAAATACTGAAAGGCCACCAGAAGGTCTCCCTGGAGCCTTCTCTTCTTCAGGCTGAATGAGCCCAACTCTCTCAGCCTGGCCTCACAGCAGAGGGCCTCCAGCCCTCGGGTCCTTTCCATGGCCTCTTCTGGACCTGTTCCATCAGAGCATTTCTCCAGACAGCAAATGGTGAGAATAAGGCTCATAAACCAGCTGCAGCAGCTCTGCCTTGACTCCCTTGCTGTTCCCTCTTTAGCTCACTTTCCTTTCAGATGTCCCATGGACTCTCAGGGGACAGCAGGGACTGTGCACCCAGGATGGGGTTTTTGGTGGCCATGCATCCTCACCCCTGCCCTTTATTTTGGGCTCTACAAGAAAATGGGCTGAGGGCCAGGAGCAGAGCAAGGTGGTTCAGAAACCAGCCTGAAAAGAGTCACAGCAGCACACAGGGTGTAGGAGAAGCAACCAGGTTGTCTTGTAAAGCTACCCCTCCCTCCTCCTCCCACTCCCTGGCTTGTTAATTAACCTGTGTTAATTAAGCTGTGGCTCTCATTGCTAGAAGGTATCGGCGTGCTCAGGAGTTTAGCAGGATTAAATATTATTAGATGTTCTTGGATAATGAGGGAATGCCTCTGCACTGGGAGCTCAGGATTGTTGGCCTGTAAACTGGAGATGAAAAAAAAAGGTTGTTTTTTTATTCATCTGGTCATGCCCCAACTGAAGGGGGGAAAAAAATAGGCTGGTTTCAGTAGCAGAGCTCTCTCCTTAACCTCAGCTGAGGAGCCAAGAGGCTCTGAGCAGCCTGTGCAAAACAGTGCAACAGGAGCTGTGACCTGGGAGATGTTATAAACCAGCTGCAGCCACTTCATTTAGCTGATGCTGAGGTGCTGGAGTGTGTCTAAAGAAGAGCAGGGAAGATGGTGGAGGGTCTGGAGAACAGAGCTTGTGAGGAGCAACTGGGGTTGCTTAGTCTGGAGACAAGGAGGCTGAGGGGAGACCTCACTGCTCTCTGCAACTACCTGAAAGGAGGTTGGAGCCAGCTGGAAGTTGTTTTCTTCTTCCTCATGAAGATAGTACCAGAGGCAATAGATTGAGGTTGCACCAGATGAGGTTTAGCTTGGACATTGGGAATGATTTATTTGTGGAAATGGTTGTTAAACCCTGGATTAGGCTGTCCAGGGTAGTGGTGGAGGCTTTTCAAAGCCATGTAGACACAGTGCTGGAGTGGCATAGTTCAGTGGTATCCTACCAATGATGGGTTAATGCTGGGACTCCCTAATCTTAAAGGTCTCTTCCAATCACAACTGTTGTATGGAACTGGCATGTTTGGGATCCCATCTTTCCCACCTCAGCTCAGCACTAAACCTGGTCCTGTGGAGATCTTGCCACCCAGCAGAGCAGGAAAGCATCCTGCTGGGATCAAGAGCTGAGTATTTTCATCCCTCTCCTGCTTTGTATGCCCATCCCCTAGAGGGGCCTGGGCAGGCCGAGAGCGTGCCGGCTTATAAAGTGAGCAAACATAATATTTACATCAGTGAGGCTCCCCGTGTTTGACTTAGAAGCTAAACAATTTGAGGGAAGATTGATTGGTTACGTTGAAGGGTGAAGAGGGTCAGGGTTATGAAAAGAAGCTTTTAAATACCAACCACAAAAAGCAACATCCATCCCCCTCCCCAGATCCCCCTGCTGCTCTTTTAGAGCGCTGGAAATGTCACAAAGAGATAATCCAAGGGGTGGAGAGGAGCTGCCACCATGAAAACAGCAGCCAGCATGTTCACTTGTGGAGGGTTTTGTCCACTTGGATACATGGGAGCTGGGTTGGGAGCTGGAATTTGTGTCCTGTCACGTGTTCAGACCTTTCCCAGCTTGTGAGCTGACTTGCTGTATAGCATCTTGCATATAACCTGATATACATTAATATATATTCACAATATGTTATATGTATATAGACACAAGATATGCTAATATTATTACATATCATGTTATGTAACAGTATTGTGTGTATATATATAGTATTATATATATGTGTATATATAACATATGTGTGTATGTATATAACATATATGTGTGTATGTATATTATATATAACATTAATAGTATTGTGTTAATATAACATAACATATATGTGTATATATAACATATGTGTGTATGTATATAACACATGTGTATATATGTGTGTATGTATATTATGTATAACATTATTTAACAGTATTGTGTGTACATATAACATGCATATAACATTTAATAGTATTGTGTGTTCATATAACATTTAATAGTATTGTGTGTTCATATAACATTTAATAGTATTGTGTGTTCATATAACATTACATGTATGTGTGTATATAACATGTATGTGTGCATATAACATGTATGTGTGCATATAACATGTATGTGTGCATATAACATGTATGTGTGCATATAACATATATATAGCATATATATAACATTATTTAACGCTATTGTGTGTACACCTATATAATGTTATGTGTGTGCACATGTAACGTTATTTGACAGTACTGGGTGCACACAGAACATGTATGTGTGGGTGCACACAACATATGTAACATTATTTAATAGTATTGTGTGTACATATAACATTATATGTACATAACGTGTGTGTATAACATATAACATTATTTAACACTACTGTGTGTACCTATAACATATATATATATATAATATTAATAGTATTGTGTGCACATTTAATTGTGTATATGTAGCATATATCTGTATATGTAACATAAAATTATTTAACAGTATTGTGTGTGCATATAACATTATATATGTATATATAATGTGTGCGTATATAATACATATGTGTGTATATATAACACATATAACATTAACAGTATTGTGTGTGTGTTTAATTATATATGTGTACATATAACATATATAACATTATTTAACAGTATTGTGTGTGCATGTAACATTATATATGTATATATAACGTGTGTGTATATAATATATATGTATGTATATATAACATACATAACATTATTTAACAGTATTGTCTGTGCATATAACATTATGTATGTGTATATGTAACATATGTGTGTATATATAATATATATGTGTACATATAACATTATTTAACAGTATTGTGTGTGCATATAACCTATAGGGATATGTGTACATATATATCTATGTACATATATATCTATATGTGTATATATATATGTGTGTGTGTATATATATATATATAAAAAAAAAATAGTATTGTGTGTGTATATAACCTATAGGGGTGTGTGTACATTATATATATATATATATATATATATATATAAAAAACCCCCATTAATAGTATTGTGTGTGCATATAACATTATATATATATGTGTATATATAACATTATTTAACAGTATTGAGTGTACATATAACATATATGTACACACAATACTATTAATGTTATATATAACATTATATACATGTGTATATATAACATATATGTGTGTATATATAATATATTTAACAGTATTTTGTGTGCATGTAACATATAGGGGTGTGTGTACCTATAACATTTAACAAGTTGGGTGATTCTGTGCTCCACAACCTCCCTGGGCAACCTGTGCCA
>VWZE01024237.1:147771-165158 GCA_013396675.1 Eubucco bourcierii | reverse complement strand
CCTGGCTTTATAAGATTTATATCTGCTTGTTCTAGGGAGGTTCTCACCCCTCACTAGAGCAGAGTTGCCCTAGTGAGGCCAGATCTGGAAAACTGAGTACAGTTCTGGACTACTCCATTCAAGAAAGACAGGGAACTACTGGAGAGAGTCCAGCAGAGGCTACAAAGAAGCTGAGGGGACTGGAATATCTCTGTGAGGAGGAAAGGCTGAGAGACCTGGGGTCGTTGAGCCTGGAGAAGAGCAGCCTGAGAGGAGAGCTGATCAATATGCAACTAAAAGGTAGGGGACAAGGGGAGCTAGACTCTTTTCAATGGCCCTCTCTGATAGGACAAGGAGCAACGGGCACAAACTGGAACCCAGGAGGAGGAAAAATGTCTTTGGTGTGAGTGTGCTGGAGCCCTGGAGCAGGCTGCCCAGAAAGGTTATGAAGTGTCCTTCTCTGGAGAAATTGCAAGCCCCTCTGGGCAATCTGCTGTGTGTAAACCTGCTTGAACAGGGGGTTTGGGCTAGGTAATCTTCAGAGAACCCTTTCAACCCCACTGTGCTGGAATTCTGTGTAATTTGCAGAGTCTTTTCCATCTCACTCCCACCTGGAGTCCTGTGTACAGTTCTGGAGCCCCCAGCACAGGAAGGACATGGAACTGTTGGAGTGGGTCCAGAGGAGGCCACAAAGATGCTCAGAGGGCTGCAGCAGCTCTGCTATGAGGACAGGCTGAGAGAGTTGGGGCTCTGCAGCCTGGAGAAGAGAAGACTTCCAGGAGACCTTAGAGTAGCCTTCCAGTATCTGAAGGGGGCCTACAGGAAGGCTGTGGAGGGACTATTGACAAGGTCTTGTAATGACAGGACAAGGGGCAATGGGTTTAAACTGGCAGAGGGGAGATTTAGACTGGATGTTAGGAGGAAGTTGTTTGCAGTGAGGGTGGTGAGACACTGGCACAGGTTGCCCAGGGAGGCTGTGGCTGCTCCCTCCCTGGAGGTGTTCAAGGCCAGGTTGGAGGAGACCTTGAGTGAGCTGTACTAGTGGGAGGTGTCCCTGCCTATGGCAGGGGGTTGGAACTAGATGATCCTTGAGGTCCCTTCCAACCTTACCATTCTATGATAGAAGCCAACAAGGACTGCTCAGGTGCAGGACAACCAAAGGCAGCACGATTCAGCCCCACAGCACTGAGCTGCTGCAGAACATCTGGTTATAGGCATTGTGCATGGAGATGAGAGATGCCCTTGTGAGGAGCATGTGGCACAGACCTACCCAGCTGCTCCTTTTGCAGCACGCCCCCTGCCTCTGCTGACAGCTTGTGCTGGAGCTCCTAAACGATCCATGAGGTCTTTTAAAGGTTCAATAGAAATAGATTTTATTCACAGCTCCACTGTGTAGCTTTCAGTTAACAGCTATCCTGCTGCTTCACGTTACACTGCTTTCACTGAATCACAGAATCCCAGCCTGGAGGGAACTGGAAGGGGCCTCTGGGGATCATCTAGTCCAGCCCTGCTGCTAAAGTAAGGTCACCCACATCAGGTTTCTCAGTGTCACCACGTCCAGGCAGGTTTGAAAAATTCTTTGCTGGGAGGGTGTTGGAGCTCTGGAACAGGCTGCTCAGAGGGGTTGTGAAGCCACCTTCTCTGGAGAATTTCAAAACCCATCTGGGCATGTTCCTGTGCTACCTGAACTGTTTGTACTTGCTTTAGCAGGGGCTTGGACAAGATGCTATGAAGATGCTAAGAGGGCTGCAGCAGCTCTGCTATGAGGACAGGCTGAGAGAGTTGGGGTTCTGCAGCCTGGAGAAGAGAAGGCTTCCAGGAGACCTTAGAGTAGCCTTCCAGGATCTGAAGGGGGCCTCCAGGAAGGCTGGGGAGGGACTATTGCCAAGGTCTTGCAATGCCAGGACAAAGGGCAATGGGTTTGAACTGGCAGAGGGGAGACTGAAACTGGATGTTAGGAGGAAGTTGTTTGCAGTGAGGGTGGTGAGACACTGGCACAGGTTGGCCAGGGAGGTTGTGGCTGCTCCCTCTCTGGAGGTGTTCAAGGCCAGGTTGGATGAGGCCTTGAGTGACCTGCACTAGTGAGAGGTGTCCCTGCCTATGGCAGGGGGTTGGAACTAGATGATCTATGAGGTCCCTTCCAACCTTACCATTCTATGATTCTATGCTTTCCAGAGGTCCTTTCCATTCCATGATGAGTTTTGAGTTGCCTGTACATAGTCTGCCATCACCTTGCATGCCCCAGCAGAACTCTGTGTACATTCTCCCATGCCACCCCTGCTTCTTGTGGACCCCATGAAGGGCTTATTCCCTTCCCAGCCCATGCGGGAAGGCCCTTTAAAAAAGTGCAAATCAAAGTTGCTTCCATCTTAACTGCTAAAGGTGTTGGTGTGCTTGCTTTTGTGCAGAATTCATGTGTTGAGGCAGCTGCACCTGCCCCTTGCAGATAATGCCCCACTCCCACTGAAAATGTTCCTGTCTCTATTGCTATATATCTGTGTCCTGCTACCTTTCAGGCCAGTGGCATTTTAGGAGGAAACCTCTTTGGGAAGTAGTCTCGATAGTTTGGGGAGTTTTTGTGTTCTTGATATCATTATTTTTCCCTTTTTGTCTTCCCTGCAAGTCACCCTTCCTTTGTTGGCAACTTGATGCTGTGCTGACAGGCAATCTGACCTGACACCAGGGAGGTCAAACAAATTTTAAAAAAAGAAGGACCAAAAACCTAACAACAAACCCAAAGCTTGACAATAAACCTGAGCAGGAGGAGAAGAGGAGAAAGAGGAGTGGCTTGAGAGGTGAGCAGCTGCCAGCAAGCAGAGGGGGATGAGGGAATAAAAGTAGCATGGGATGGAGATGGGGCAAAAATCTCATGCAACCCAAGGTGAAAAGTAGGACACAAAGTATTGTGAGGAAGCAGGAGGAGTTTGTGAGTGACTGAGGGAAGTTTTCCTCCATGTAGGTCCGTCTTTGGTGTGGCAGCAGTGCAGTGGTCCCAAATTACCCCAGGCCTCTGGGGAATACACCACTTGCACCTGAAAAATGGGTCCTGTTCTATCTGTCTTGCCATTACAAATAGAGGAGTGTCAGGAGTCGAGGGGAACATCAGCTCCCATCCAGGGGAGATAGGCAAAGCAGGGAGGAGAATGGCAGCAAGGGTGAAGGGACAGCCCATCTCCCTGCCTCCTTAGCTGTAATTAACCCCAGTGCTAATGAAGTGAGACCAGACAGCTACCTTCATATGATGGAGAGCTCACAAGGAGCAGCGCTGGCTAATGAGGACATTAGAGGCTGATCTCTCCCTTGTCATCCTCCTACTGTTTTAATATTGGGCTAATTTCACTTTAATGTAGATTAATTGCCACCTTTCTGCCTACAAATTCCTTGTTCAGTCAAAAATGTTATTTTTGTTTTAAAAAATAGATATATTTTTATATAAATATATATATGTATTTCCCATCCAAACAAAATAATTTCCTTGGTTTCCTATGAGGAGCAGCTGGAGGAACTGGGATCATTTGGTCTGGAAAAGAGGAGGCTGAGGGGAGACCTCATTGCTCTCCACAGCTCCCTGGAAGGAGATTGGAATGAGGTAGAGATTGGTCTCTCAAGTAAGTGGTGATAGGATGAGAGGAAACAGCCTCCAGTGGTACCAGGGGAGGTTTAGTTTGGACCACTGAAACAGTTTCTTTCCTGCAAGAGTGGTCAGGCATTGGAACAGGCTTCTTGGGGAGGTAGTGGAGTCACCAACCCTGGAGGTGTCCAAAAGGTGTGTAAACATGGCACTTTGCAACATGGTTTAGTGATTATGGGAGTGTTGGGTTGCCACAAAGATGCTCAGAGGGCTGCAGCAGCTCTGCTATGAGGACAGGCTGAGAGAGCTGGGGCTCTGCAGCCTGCAGAAGAGAAGGCTTCCAGGAGACCTTAGAGTAGCCTTCCAGGATCTGAAAGGGGCCTACAGGAAGGCTGGGGAGGGACTATGACAAGGTCTTGCAATAACAGGACAAGGGGCAATGGGTTTAAACTGGCAGAGGAGAGATTGAAACTAGATATTAGGAGAAAGTTGTCTGCATTGAGGGTGGTGAGGTACTGGCACAGGTTGCCCAGGGATGTTGTGGAGCACAGAATCACCCAACGTGATCAAAGATCACGTTGGGTGATTCTGTGCTCCACAACCCCCCTGGAGATGTTCCAGGCCAGGCTGGACAAGGCCTTGAGTGACCTGTACTAGTGAGAGGTGTCTGTCCCTTCCAGCCTTACCATTCTATGATTCTATGGTTGTGCTCAATGATCTCAGAGGGCTCTTCCAACCTTCCACGATTTGGAAGAGAGGTGGAGAAAAAGGGAATGTCTCTTCTAAAAACCACAAGCAAGGCCCGGGTTGTGGGGGGGGGGAGGCTGAGCAGGAGGGAAAAACTGTTTTGTGTTCTTCAGTGAGCAAATTTGTCTCATCCCTCCTCTTGCTGGGCCATTCCCTCTTTGCTCAGCACGGTGGTGAGGCAGAGTGACAGGAGGAGGCTAAAGAAGGCAAACAAAGCAAAGGCGAAACCAGGAACCAGCATCACTGACTGTCTTGACTGGCAGACTGAAGGAGCCAAACCCCCTACCAGTTGTCTAAATGCCTTTGTTCATTTTCCTCCTGGGGTGAATTTGGCAATTCCTCTGTCTCCGTGTGGTGAGCAGTCATAAAATAAGCCTGCCTGTGCTGTCCCACTGCTGTGCTGCAAGGCTGGAGAAGGATGCATCGATCCAGGCGTTTGGCTGAGGCCAACTAGGGCAAAAGTTGGGAGGCTTGTGGCGGCCTAGAAAGTGGTACCAGCTTGGTGAGGGAAGCCTCCAAGTCCTTTTAGAAGTTTGTCAGAGCAAGGCTGGGTGGAAAAAACAATGTGGGAAGGCAGCACTGACTTCTGAGCATTGTATAGGGGTGGGGAGCCTTGTACAGCAGCTGCTGTGGGATGGGAAGGGGCAGAAAGGGAGATCGGCTTGGACTGCTTGCCAGTATGCTTCAGATTCTATGCACTGTGCTGCTGGTGGTGCCACCTGGGATCCTCAGATCCTGGATCAGATGTAGGCAGAGTTGGTCTGTGTGCTGCTTTGAGGCTAATTAGAATATTTTAATAGAGAAAATTACACTATAGGCTGTGAAAGGAAAACATCATGATGTCTACTTCACTCATATGCTTGCTGCAGAATTGTTTGGGAACACTAACCAAAACAATTGATAAGTCAGTCTCTCTCTGTTGCTTGCTTGAGCAGGAGCTGCTGGTGGGATCTAGCAGCTTCTGGGCTCTGGCTCCTCTGCTGATTAATCCTCACTAACCACTTTTCTTCTAACCCTCCTGGCCGATCTTCCTAATTTATCTTGCACGTAAGGCAAACCTTGGGGAGAGGTACAGGGGTGGGGAGAAGGTGGAAGGGTGGTTGGGAGCCCCTCCTGGGGTCTCTGATTTCTGGGAGGGGAGTTGTGTTGTTGTATTACTTTTTTTTACTTGTATATTTCTGTAAATATTGTGTATATAGTGTAAATATCTGCTGTACATTGTGCAAAGCTGTAAATAGAGCTTCATCATTTAACTTCCAGCCGACTGAGTGCTAGTCTGGGTCATTTTACAAAGTGTGGGGGGGTGGGGAACTCCCAAACCTTCACAGTCTGTTTGGTTGGTGCATCTAGGTTTTGATAGGTGTGGAGAGAAGGAAAAGGTAGTGAGCTGGTTATGAGCGTGGTAGGAGAGAATTATGAGGAGTGGTGAGGGACACGTGCAGATGAGATTGGTTGTTTCTTCAAACTGACGTGCTCGCAGAATCCCAGCCTGGCAAAGGTTGGAAGGGACCTCTGTGGATCATCCAGTTCAACCCCCCCTGCTGAAACAGAGGCACCCAGAGCAGGTTGCCCAGGGACATGTCCAGGTGAGGTTTGGAATCTCTCCAGAGAAGGAGACTCCACAATGTCTCTGGGCAGCCTGCTCCAGGGCTCCAGTGCCTTCACACCAAAGAAGTTTTACTGCTGTTCAGATGGAACATCCTGAGTTCCAGTTTGTGTCTGTTGCTCCTTGTCCTGTCACTGGGCACTACAGAAGAGTCTCTTCCCATCCTCTTGCTCCTCACCCTTTTAGCTCTTGCTGAGCATTGATCAGATCCCTTCTCAGGCTGCTTTTCTCCAGGCTCAACAGCCCCAGGGCTCTCAGCCTTTCCTCCTCACAGAGATGCTTCAGGTCCCTCAGCATCCTTGTAGCTTTCTCTGGCCTCTCTCCAGCAGTGCCCTGTCTCTCTCATTAATCCATCCTTGAATTCTTTGATTTCCCTCACTGGGAGCATATGTTCCTGTAGACGGGCAGATATTTTTCTATCCAGCCTAGAGCTGTGCCTCAGAAGAAAGATCTCCACTAGCAGCAGCTAGATGCTGTGTTCAGTGCTTGAACTCCTCAAATGTCCTCACTGTCTGGAGGTGACCCATGCAAGAAAGCCCAAGCATGAGAAGCAGGGACTCTCTTGGTCACCAACTCATGTAGACATGCCCAACATCTGCCAATGGACCAGACTCAAGTTCAGCTGATAAAGTCCAGAACAGCTCAACCAGGACTTAGAGCTTAGCCATTTGCTGCAGCAAAAAGAGATTTTCCACCGCTAAGCACGAAACCTCAAGGTCATGTTTCCCTCTAATAACAGAAAAATCAGGTCTCTGTAACCTTGGAAGATCTTCCTGTTTCTCATTACTGGTACCCTAATCATCTCCCCAGAAGAAAAATTTAAAAAAAAAAATAAAAAAGCAGGCTCCTTTTACACCTGACTAATTCGGCCGCTGTTTTTCAGTGCTGCTTTCACACCACTTCCCAAACCTGCCAAGACACCCTTGAACCTGTTTAGAAAAGGTTAGGGTGCTAATTAAGAAACGCTATTTTCCTTCCCCCTGCCCCAAACCTGAGGGAGAAATGTGGAAAGGTCCAGGAGCTGGGCTTGGATCTATTATTACTCTCTCTTTTTTTTTAATTTGTTTTGTTTCCCCCTTCTGCGAGTTATGAAATGTGTGTCCCACTTTTCCCCCCTGGGGGAAAGTGCTGCTCCTGCAGGTCCTCTGTGCCAATGTGACCGTGGGCCAAGAGGTTAATTTGTAGCCCTGTGATGCACCAGCTTTCCCTTTGCACAAATATTGATCTAAGGCTGTTCAAATATCCATCCCTGGCTGCCAGAGCAGCGGTGTGATATTGCTGCTGGAGATGGGCAAGGACATCAGAGGGGAATGGAGAAAGAAAGAGAGGGGCAGGAGCTGCAGGTTGGACATCCACATTCTTTCCTTTCCCTGCCCCACCCCCACTATCCCCTCCACTTCTCAACTTAAATATCTTTGTATTGACATTTCTCTGAGTGGGCAGGGCCATCTCTCAAAGAAGATGAGAGCAGCAGCTTTGTTCCACCCTGAGCGTTCATTAGATGATAGCATTTCACCGCTTGAGTTGTCTGAGCTGCCTAGGTGGTGTTGAGCAGAAGGTTAAATATAGCTCTCGAGTTCTAGGCAAATAAATCTCCCTCTGCCAGTTCAAACCACAGCAAAGGAGACCGTCTGCTTTCCTGCCCCTTGCCCAGAAGACCAAGGCAGCAGGGCTGCCTCCTTCACTGAAAGAGCATAAGTAGGGCTGGTCCCATACAATCATAGAATTGTTTTGGTTGGAAAAGACTTCCGAGATCATTGATACCAACCATAGACCGAACACTGCCATGGCCATTAAACCATGTCCTGAAGTGGTTGGATGAGGCCTTGAGTGACCTCTTCTAGTGGGAGGTGTCACTGCCTATGGTAGGGGGATTGGAACTGGATGATCTCTGAGGTCACTTCGAACCTAAACCATTCTATGATTCTATGAAGTGCCACATCATTATGTTTTTTGAATGCCTCTGGGGATGGTGACTCCACCACCTCCCTGGGCAGCCTGTTCCAGTGCCTGAACACTCTTGCAGGAAAGAAAATCTTCCTAATGTCCAACCTAAGCCTCCCCTGACACAACTTGGGGCTGTGTCCTCTCATTCTGTCACTTGGTGATAGGGAGAAGAGACCAAGATCCACCTTCCTTCAACCTCTTTTCAGAGAGCTGTAGAGAGCAAGAAGTTCCCCCCTCAGCTTCCTCTTATCCAGGCTAAACACCCCCAGTTCCCTCAGCTGCTCCTCACCAGCCCCGTTTTCCAGACCCTTCACCAACTTTGTTGCCCATATCTGGACCTGCTCCAGCACACCAATGTCCTTTCTGTAATGAGGGGCCCAAAACTGAACCCAGTATTTATGGTGTAGACTCACCAGTGCTGAGTACAGGGAGGGGACAGTCACTTATCTGGTTGTGCCAGCCACACTACTGCTGATCCAGACCAGGATGCTGTTGGCCTTCAGCCTGGTTCATGTTCAGGCAGCTGTCATCCAACACCTCCAGGTCCTTTACTACTGGGCAGTTTCCATCCACTCTGCCCCAAGCCTGGAGCCTCCATGGGGTTGTTGTGACTCAAGTGTAGCACCCAGCACTTGGCCTTGTTGAACTGCATCCCATTAGTCCAGCTTGTCATGGAATGGTAAGGTCGGAAGGGACCTCAAGGATCATCTAGTTCCAACCCCCTGCCATAGGCAGGGACACCTCCCACTAGTACAGCTCACTCAAGGCCTCCTCCAACCTGGCCTTGAACACCTCCAGGGAGGGAGCAGCCACAACCTCCCTGGGCAACCTGTGCCAGTGCTTCACCACTGGCAAAATCAGTTCACTCTTCTGAATTTGGTTGTAAAAATGTATTGGCATTTAATAAAGAAAACAAAACCAAACCATTTTCTTGGTAGAGTTTTTAACNGTGCTGAGGGCTCCAGAACTGCACACAGGACTCCAGATGGGGTCTGAGGAGAGCAAAGGGGCAGAATCCCCTGCCTTACCCTGCTGCCCAGACTTCTCTTGCTGCAGCCCAGCACACAGTTGCTGTCTGGGCTGCACTCACACTGCAGGCTCATGTTGAGCTTTTCATCAGCCCAGACCCCCAGGTCCTTTTCCTCAGGGCTGCTCTCAGCCATTCCCCATCCAGCCTGGAGTTGTGCTTGGGACTGTGCCTACCCAGGTGCAGGATCTTATACTTGGCCTTGTTGAATTTCATGAGGTTGGACTGGGCCCACCTCTGTAGCCTGTCCAGGTCCCTCTGGATGGATCCCTGCCCTCTAGCAAGTCGACTGTGCCACACAGCTTGGTACCATCTGCACACTTGCTGAGGGTGCACTGATTCCTCTGTCCGTGTCACTGGTCCCAGCACTGACCCTTGAGGGAGGCCACTTGGCACTGGTCTCCAGTGATCTTGATCCCTTTGCAAAGCCTCTTTACTTTTGAGCAGATGACAACACTTCCATCCAATTTGGTGTCATCTGCAACCTTCCTGAGGGTGCCCTCATCCCCCTTATCCTTCAGCAGGACAGCCTCAGAGGATAAAGAGCTTTTAAGTCCCCCAAGAAGTTCTGAAGAGGCTCAGCTTTAGGCAGCACTCCTTTCTCTCTGCACCTCACTCGGCGCCCAAGCTCTCCAGGATTCCTTCTCTGTGAACAACAACGAGAAACCTTTCTAAATGAGCTGATTACTCAGCTCCCCTAATTAGCTAATTACCCTGCTCTGCTTTCACTTGTGCTTTCCCACCCTTCTCCCAACCTCAGGTTGAAGGTCTGAGGGCTCAGGTGGCTGTGCCCAGGTCCTGTCCCGCTCAGAAGGGTTTTAAACTTGCAGGAGGCAGCCGCGTAAGGCTGGCAGGCAGCTGACCTTACACAACTTCTCTCTTCTGTGTGGAGCACATTACCTGCCTCCAGTGCCAGGGACCCGCGAGTCTCCAGTGCCAGCTTATGCAACTGTCCCCTCCTCCGTGCCCGCTGTCAGCAGCTGTAGCCGTTAAACTGCAGCCCCGCTCTGCGCTCCCCCTGACGGCTCACAAATCCTGTGGGTTTTCCCCGCAGCTGCAGCAGAGTGGTCCTGTTGTCTCTCCAGCCATGTCTTGGAACTACTGAGGTGTGAAGGCAGACGGCTCTGGGTACCAGGAGCATCCCTGCTGACTGCAGGGAGGGTTGGGCTGGGTGGCTTTTAAAGAACCCTTCCAAGCCAGACTGTTCTGTGGTTCTATGGCAGTGGGTCGGAACTAGATGATGGGGTGCAGCAAGAGCAGTGTGGGCAGCAGGGCAAGGGAGGGGATTCTGCCCCTTTGCTCTGCTCTCCTCAGACCCATCTGGAGTCCTGTGTGCAGTTCTGGAGCCCCCGGCACAGGAAGGACATGGAACTGTTGCAGTGGTTCCAGAGGAGGCCATGAAGATGCTGAGAGGGCTGCAGCAGCTCTGCTATGAGGACAGGTTGAGAGAGTTGGGGCTCTGCAGCCTGGAGAAGAGAAGGCTTCCAGGAGACCTTAGAGTAGCCTTCCAGGATCTGAAGGGAGCCTACAGGAAGGCTGGAGAGGGACTATTGACAAGGTCTTGCAATGACAGGACAAGGGGCAATGGGTTTAAACTGGCAGAGGGGAGATTTAAACTGGATGTTAGGAGGTAGTTCTTTACAAGGAGAGTGGTGAGACACTGGCACAGGTTGCCCAGGGAGGTTGTGGCTGCTCCCTCCCTGGAGGTGTTGAAGGCCAGGTTGGGTGAGGCCTTGAGTGACCTGTACTAGTGGGAGGTGTCCCTGCCTATGGCAGGGGGTTGGAACTGGATGATCCTTGAGGGCCTTTCCAAGCTTACCATTCTATGATTCTATGATCACAGTGTTCCAGCTTGATGGTGGTTGGGAGGGACCTCTGGAGATGGTCAGTTCTGCATCCCTGATAAAGCAGTGTCACCCACAGAATCTTGCCCAGGCTCTCGTCCAGATGGGCTTGGAATTTCTCCAGAGAAGGAGACTCCACAACCCCTCTGTGCAGCCTGCTCCAGGGCTCCAGCACCCTCACACCAAAGAAGTTTTCCCTCATACTCAGCTGGAACCTCCTGGGTTCCAGTTTGTGCCTGTTGCCCCTTGTCCTGTCACTGGGCACCACCAAAAAGAGTCTGGCCCATTCTCTTGCCCTCTGCTGAGCATCAATCAGATCCCTTCTCAGGCTGCTCTTCTCCAGGCTCAACAGTCTCAGGGCTCTCAGCCTTTCTTCCTCACAGACATGCTCCAGCATCTTTGTAGCCTCCACTGGCCTCTCTCCAGCAGTTCCCTGTCTCTCTTAAACTGGGAAGCCCAGAGCTGTATACAGTACTCCAGAAGTGGCCTGCCTAGGGCAGATCCTGTGTCTGGTGCAGACAGTAGTGGGATGCTGTCTAAGTTCGAAGTGAGTAGTAGTGGCAATGCTCCAGGATGCTTCCTCAGCCTCTGGTGGCTTGCAGAGCAGGGACCTCCTCACCCACAGTTGGTGTGTTTGTACATAACAGCCTCTGCAGGCAAGCTCTCAGCAGAAAAAAACCAGTGTTTTTTATGAACTCTTATGAGCTTTTAGCAGCCTCAGAGCCTCTCTCAAAGAGTCTCACAGCACAGAGATACACTGGGTATAAAAATAGCTCATCCTGTTTGTTCTGAACTTGTGAGTTCCCTCTGATGCCCCCAGTCCTTGCTCCAGGAAAGGTGGAAACAGCTCCTCTTGTGATTCTCAGATCTCTGTCCTATCCCTTTCAAAGGCTGAGCAGCCCTTACCTGGCTAATGTTCCTCATTCCTTTGATCCGGCTGCCTGCCAGCCTCTGAAGCTGTTACTCTGGGTCTGCAATAATTACCCCCTAAATCTCAGATTGAGAGAGAGGGAGCACAACTTCACGGAGAACACAAGGCTGGGCCAGTGCTTTCTGCTTTCTTCTTTGCTCTCCCCTCTCTGCATGCCTGGATCTTCCACAGAAACTCATGAGTATGATAGAAACCTGAGAGTGTCAGGGAGAAGAGGTGATCTTGGTCGAGTGGCTCAGTGAGGGAGACTGCAGGGGGAAAGTGGATGGGTTGTGCTGGACACAAAAGAGCATCAGTGAGAGAAAAGGCCAAAACCAGGAGAGGAATGAAGAAAAAGTGTCCATGAATCTTCCGATGGACATTTCGCAGGTGGCTTTGGATGTCTCACATGTCATACAGCTACTAGCCTTTCTCTGAGGAGGGTGAGGGAGATGAGCAGTTGGTGTGGGTCACGCCATGGTAAGAGCTTTCCCCTCACCAAGAGCTGCGCAGTGAAAGAATGAGTCTCACATTTGCTGTCTTGCCTTGCAGAAGCTTTTGAAAGAGACGTTTGGATGAGGAGATTAGGGACATGTAAGCTGGAGTGAGTCCAGGGGAGGTCCACAAGGATGACCCAAGGGCTGGAGCACCTTGTCTATGAGGATAGGCTGAGACAACTGGGGTGGTTCAGCCTGGAGAGGAGAGGACTCTGGGGGGGCCTTATAGCTACCTTCCAATACTTGAAGAGATCCTACAGGAAGGCTGGAGAGGGACTTTTCGTAAGGGTGTCTAGAGACAGGGCAAGGGGGAATGGTTTGAAGCTGAGGGAGAGTAGGTTTAGACTGAATCCTAGCAAGTTCTTCAGTACAAGGGTGGTGAGACTGTGGAATAGGTTGCCCAGAGTGGTTGTGGATGTCTCCTTCCTGGGAGTGTTCAAGGTCAGGTTGCATGAGGCCTCAAGCAGCTGAGTCTAGTTGAGGAGTTGGAGTAGATGATCTCTGAGGTCCCTTCCAAGCTAAGGCATTCTGTGACGTGGTCTAACAGTTGTGTCCAGGGAGATGTTAGGTTACAGCTGGTCTTTTCCAACCAGGCAATTCTGTGATGATTCTACTCCTAAGGTGAGAAAGTACAACTTTGGAAGCAAGCTGCTGTTTCTGGTTTAGTTGCATATTAGACCCTTCTGTGATGTTTCAAGGCTACTCATGCATTACCAGCTGTAGGTGACTTACAGAGGTGGGTTAAACAAGGAAGTTGCTCCTGCTGGAAGGACCTAATGTTGTATCTGTGCTTAAGTTGACTTTACTGTTTTGCTGCTGTCACATCATCCTTGCAAAGGGCTCAGCAAGCGACTGAGAGATGATCCCATCTGTAGTGAGAGGCAGGAACCCTTCCCTCCCTCCCTCCCACCCCTTCCTCCTGCCTTTCCCATTTACAGATAGAAATGAGGTCTGTGGTACAGACCCTTAAGCCGGTTAGACACTTGAGACTTGGAAGTCCTTAAGCACATTAGCAGCTGGAGGTCCATTATTATTCATTGAATCTCTCCGGGGCCGATTGGAATCCTCCTTTTAATTGNACGTCGCCCACTTTACATATTAATGGCAAGAAGTCAGCCCTCCCCACCTCCCCTGCCCATATCTCCCTTAGCAAGCCGCAGTTAATAATTCACATTTCATTAGCACGTCTGTGTGGCCTTACCGTGTTTCCCTTCTGTTGATGAAGAGATAGGAGGAAGGCTTAGAGGAGCGGGAATTGAGGCAGAACGAGCTGAAGCAGCTGCTGGCATCAGTCGGGCTGAACTTGGAAGCAAAGGAACTGGCAGTGTAGGGGGCTCCTCGGCAGCTGGGCGGTGTAGGGGACCCCTCGACGGCCGGGCGGTGTAGGGGACCCCTCGACGGCCGGGCGGTGTAGGGGGGTCCTCGACGGCCGGGCGGTGTAGGGGGCTCCTCGGCAGCCGGGCGGTGTAGGGGGCTCCTCGACGGCCAGGCGGTGTAGGGGGCTCCTCGGCGACCGGGCGGTGTAGGGGGCTCCTCGGCGACCGGGCGGTGTAGGGAGCTCCTCGACGGCCGGGCGGTGTAGGGGGCTCCTCAGCGGCCGGGCGGTGTAGGGGGCTCCTCGGTGGCTGGGCGGTGTAGAGCAGATCGATTGGGGCCATAGTTCCTTGGCGGCTTGTGAGGAAGCAGAGAAGGTCCTCCAGATTGAATCGCGGCAGGAGAAAGCCTCATTGCAGGTGGTCTAAGGTAGGAATCACAGAATCATAGAATGGTCTGGGTTGAGAGAGACCTCCAAAGATCATTAGGTCCAATCCCCCTCTGCAATAAGCATGGGCATCCTCAGATCAGGTCACTCAGAGCCCTGGTGGGACTCACTGTGAGCCTCAGCCACCTCCTTGGGCACCTCTTCCAGTGTTCCACCACTCTCATGATGCAGAACTTGTTCATGACATCGAATCCAAATCTCTTCTCATTTCAAACCATCACCCCTTGTCCTGTTACTGCAGGCCTGTGGAAACAGCCCCTTTGCAGCCTTCTAATAGGCCCCCTTCAGGTGCTGGATAAAATCAAAGTTGTCTTCCAGCCTCAGCAGTTCTATGATTTGAGGACCATCAAACCAAGAGCTGTTCTTTGCCTGGCTGTATCTGGTTGGAAGGGACCTCAAAGATCATCCAGTTCCAACCCCCTGCCATAGGCAGGGACACCTCCCACTAGTACAGCTCACTCAAGGCCTCCTCCAACCTGGCCTTGAACACCTCCAGGGAGGGAGCAGCCACAACCTCCCTGGGCAACCTGTGCCAGTGTCTCACCACCCTCACTCCAAACAACTTCCTCCTAACATTCAGTTTTAATCTCCCCTTTGCCAGTTTAAACTCATTGGCCCTTGTCCTGGTATTACAAGACCTTGTCAATAGTCCCTCCTCAGCCTTCCTGGAGGCCCCCTTCAGATTCTGGAAGACTACTCTAAGGAGTCCTGGAAGCCTTCTCTTCTCCATGCTGCAGTGCCCCAACTCTCTCAGCCTGTCCTCATAGCAGAGCTGCTGCAGCCCTCTGAGCATCTTGGTGGCCTCCTCTGGACCTACTCCAACACTTCCATGTCCTTCCTGTGCTGGGGGCTCCAGAACTGCACACAGGACTCCAGATGGGGTGTGAGGAGAGCAGAGTAAAGGGGCAGAATCCCCTCCCTTGCCCTGCTGCCCACACTGCTCTTGCTGCAGCCTCGGTTGCTGTTTGGACTACATTCACACTGCAAGCTCATGTTGAGCTTTTCCTCACCCCAGACTCCAAGGTCCTTTTCCTCAGGGCTGCTCTCAGCCATTCACCACCCAGCCTGGAGTTGTGCTTGGGATTGTGCCTACCCAGCTGCAGGACCTCACACTTGGCCTGGTTGAATGTCATGAGGTTGGCCTGGGCACACCTCTCCATCCTGTCCATGTTCCTCTGGATGGATCCCTGCCCTCTAGCAAGTCAACTGTGCCACACAACTTGTTGCCATCTGCAAACTT
The DNA here is from genome assembly GCA_013396675.1 of Eubucco bourcierii. NCBI lineage: Eukaryota > Metazoa > Chordata > Aves > Piciformes > Ramphastidae > Eubucco > Eubucco bourcierii. The sequence continues at coordinate 150,028 of VWZE01024237.1, read as the reverse complement.
GCTGAGGGTGCACTGATTCCTCTGTCCATGTCACTGATGAAGCTGTTAAACAGCACTGGTCCCAGCACTGACCCCTGAGGGACACCACTTGTCACTGGTCTCCAGGTGGACATTGTGCCCTTGATCCCCACTCTCTGCATGTCACCATCCAGCCAATTCCTTATCCAACAGTGCTCCACACATCAAGTCCAATGTGCTGTAGAGGTGAAGGAGTCAGACAGATGAGGATGCCAAACCTCATCTGACCATCTGTTAGGAGCAAGCTCTGCCAGCTCAGCATGCAACCCCACTGCAGAACAGGAGTGCCCCATGCTTGTAGGTCAAGTGTTGAAGTGGCACACTTTGTGAAGCACCAAACCAGGGGCAGGAGCAATTCTGAAGGGGGTTAAGCGAAGCACCTCCTCGGAGGAGTTGACCATGTGAGTTCTTCTGCCAGCTCAGAGCATCTTACATCAGGAAACCTGTCTCTTGGGCTTGGTTTTCCACACACTGAAACATTAATCAACTTTTGAACCATGTACCCTATGAAATATTCATCTTTTCTTCTCGTGAAAAAAACAAACCAGAAACCCCAGCTATCTTCAAAGCTGTCTCGTGGCCTTCCATGCTCTGATCCTTTAGGAATTGCTGTGTCATTTCCACCCAAGTTTATTCAGTGATTGCTGTGGAGCCAGTGAGCTGAAATACACTTGCAGAGTGGCTTCACGAGGGTGTCTTGGCTGGAGAGGCGAAATGAGTTTTGGCTTTGGACCCAATGAATGTTTTGTGCTCCTTTTATTTTCCTCCTATCTCTCCGATACTTCCAATGAGGAGAGAAAAGGAGGTTAATGCTATCTTGGAACCTAATTTCATGGATGTCATTTTGGAACCTAATTTCATGGGTAGCCAATTCATGCTGTGCTCCAATGGCAGGTGATTTCTTTATTAAAATGGCTGAAGAGAAAGCAGCTTAGATCAGCCATCCATGAAAGGGGGGAATTCTTCCTGCTGGGCCTTTAAACACTGATGGAAAACTCTTCCCCAGTGGATTGCTTTTTAGGAAAGCCAAGAACCATGAAAGTTCATAGATTGATAGAATGGATCTTAAAAGCCACCCAGTTCCAACACCCTGCCATGGGCAGGGACATCTTCCACTAGAACAGGTTGCTCAAGAAGACCTCATCCAGCCTGACCTTGAACACCTCCAGGGAGGAAGCATCCACAACCTCCCTGGGCAACCTGTGCCAGTGTCTCACCACCCTCACTCTAGAGAATTTCTTCCTAGTCTCCAGTCTAAATTTCCCATCCTCAAGCTTCAATCCATTCCTTCTCATCCTACCACTACAAGCCCTTATAAAAAGTCCCTTCCTGGCTTCCTTGTAGCCCCCTTCAGGTATGGGAAGGATGCATTAAGGTCTCCTCAGTCTTCTCTTCTCCAGGCTTGAACAGTTTCAGTCTGTGCCCACAGAGCAGATTCTCCTGATCAGGAGGTCATCTTCATTGCCCTCCTCTGGACCTACTCCTCCAGGTTCATGTCCCACTTATGCTGGGAGCACCAGAATAGGAACCCCTGATCCAGGTAGGATGTCATCAGAGCAGAGGGGCAGAATCTCCTCCCTGTGCTGCTACTCTCACTACTTTGTATGCAGCCCAGCACACAGCTGCCTTCTGGGCTGCCAGGGACCATTGCTGGCTCATGGGGAGTTCATCATCAACTGACACTCTTAAGTCCTTCTCTTCCAGACTGCTCTTGAGCCACTTCTCTCCCAGCCTGTATCTGTGCTGTATCTGTACCCGGACCCAAGTGTAGGACCTTGCTCTTAGCCTTGTTGAGCTTCATGAGGTTGGCTTGGGCCCACTTCTCAAGTCTGCCTAGGTCTCTCTGGATGGATCCCTTCCCTCCAGTGTCTTAGCTGGGCCACACAGCTTATTGTCATCCCCAAACTTGCTGAGGATGCCTCAATGCCACTGTCCATAACAAAAAGTGTTTAACAGCACCGATGGCAGTACCAACCCCTGAGGGCCACCACTTGTCGCCAGTCTCCATTTGGACATTGAGCTGTTGGCTGCAACTCTGAGTGCTGCCACCCAGAGTCATTTCCTTCCCCAGTGAGTGGCCCGCCCACCCCTGGCTAGTTGGAGGGATGGTCTTTCACAGAGGTGGGTGAATATCTCCGAAGTGTGGATCCTCCTGAATAAGTTTCTCTGGAAACTTATTACACTGTGTGTGCTTCAGGGAAAAGTTCCAATAAATAACTATTTTTTTAAAATTAAAAAA
>VWZE01024237.1:100478-147699 GCA_013396675.1 Eubucco bourcierii | reverse complement strand
AAAAAACAGGCAGAAAAATCAGATACAAATTGTACCTTCCATTAGCAGACCTTAAGGCACTTTCAGAAACATTGAATGAATGAAGTCTTTTCCTTGCCCTATCTGGGGTAAACAAATCCATCCTGTCCTTCAGCTTGATCTTGCAGTAATGTCATAATCCCACCTTTATTGCATCATTGTTGTCATGGAAATAACTGTGATTTCATAAAGTCTCCATAATGACTTTACCACAAGATCCATTAGGATGGGAAGATGGATTGTGAAGGCCAGAAAAATGCTTCCTTTAAGCAAATGCATACTGGGTAATTAGCAAATGCAGCACAGGGAAGGAAGGGAAGTCTGATGGAGGAAAAAAAAAAAAAAAAGAAAGAATAAATGGATTCATCTTCAGCATGGGCTCTTTATGAAAGTTTTCATTGATTTGGTTTCAGAAGGCAAAAAGGCACTAGTGCAGCTGGGTCACAGACTCATAGAATGGTTTAGGTTGGAGGGCACCTCAAAGATCATCTAGTTCCAACCCCCTGCCATAGGCAGGGACACCAGTCAAGGCCAGAAGTGCCATACTTCAGGGTGTAGGCAGCATGTGTCGAACAAAATGTCAGTTCTTGCCTGAGCTCTGCCCTGGTGAGGCTACATCTGGAGTTCTGTGTTCAGTTCTGGGCCTCCCAATTCAAGAGGGACGTGGAAGTGCTTGAAAGAGGCCAGCACAGAGCCATAAAAATGATGAAGGGAATGGAACATCTCTGTTATAAGGAGAGCCTGAGGGAGCTGGGGCTGTGCTGCTTGGAGAAGAGAAGGCTCAGAGGTGACCTCATCAATGGTTATAAATATGTAAAGGTGAATGCCAGGAGGCTGGAGCCAGGCTCTGCTGGGTGATGCCTCATGACAGGACAAGGGGCAGTGGGTGGAGGCTGAGGCATAGGAAGTTTCATGGAAACATGAGGAGGAATTTTTTCCCTGTGAGAGTGACAGAACCCTGGAACAGGCTGCCCAAGGGGGTTGTGGAATCTCCCTCTCTGGAGATATTCAAAACCCACCTGGATGCATTCCTGTGTGATCTGGTCTAGGTGATCTTACTCTGGCAGGGGGGTTGGACTGGATGAGCTTTGGAGGTCCTTTCCAGCCCCTGACATTCTGTGATTGTGTGAAAGGGCAAGCATGTGGCTTCTCCCTTTTCCCTGCAAGGAGGCCCAGGTGGGAGGTTAAAGGCTTGATGGAACAGCAGAGCTACCTGAATGAGAGTCTCTCATCTCTCAGCACTCCAGACATCAAAGCCACCTTCTGCCAGTAGTCAATGAATAAAGTAATTCTGATACTGGTTTCTTCTCTCCAAGAGGGAGATGGTGCTGAAGAGAAGATGTCCTGTTGGTAAGTGTTTGTTTTTAATATGGAACATTGGTGGATGAAATACAGGGTGAAGGTGCTGGGAGGTGAAAAACCAGCAAGAGCTGACACCATGAACCGCCAGCTGTGTCCTGGGCTGATCCCCAGCAGTGTAGGCAGCAGGTGGAGGAGGAGGATTCTGCCCCTCTGCTCTGCTGACTCCACATCTTCAGTGCCAGGGCCAGCTCTGGAGTCCTCAGTGCAGGAGAGACATGGACCTGTTGGAGCAGGACCAGAAGAGGACAGCAATGATAGGAGGGCTGGAAGCCCTTTGCTGTGAGGCCAGGCTGAGAGAGCTGGGGTTGTTCAGCCTGGGGGAAGAGAAGGCTCCAGGGAGACTTTTTATGGCCTTTCAGTACTTAAAGGGGGCAATAAGAAAAGTGGAGAAGGACCCTTGATCAGAGCAGGTAGTGATGTGATAAGGAGTAACAGTTTAAACTGAAAGAAGATTTAGAGCAGGTGTGAGGAAGAAATTCTTCACTGTGAGATTGATGAGACCCTGGCCCGTGTTGCCCAGAGATGTGGTAGAAGCCTCATCCCTGGAAATATTCCAGGTCAGGTTGTCTGGGGCTCTGAGCAACCTGCTCTAGTTGCAGATGTCCCTGCTGACTGCAGGACTAGGTGACCTGTAATATCCCTTCCATCCCAAACTCATCTCTGAATCTATGATTTCTTGCCAAATATCCTGACCCGGGCTGATGCAGGATGCAGAATTTCTGCAGGATTTCTGCTCTGCCCTATGTGATCCCTCCTGTCCCAGTGCCCTTGTACCACAGCTGGCAACCCCACATGCAACCAGCTCCCTGGAGAAGCTGACAACTCGGGCAGCAAAGAGGCCCAGGGCACTGGAGCTCAGGAGGGAGGTCGGAGAACACCGTGTATGGGAAGTGTGCAGGCACCAGACAAAGGCTCAGCTGAGCTCCGTTGGCTCAGTGCTGCAACACCTTTGAGAGCAGTTTGGGCTGCTGCTCCCTTCAGAGCTTCAGCGTCTGCCCAGCTTTGTCTCTGCCAGCTGTGCCTGGCCTGGGAGTAGAGATGCATTCAGCACTCCTGAGCTAATTGAAGTGGTCGTGTCCTAGCCAGTAGCATTTCCCACATTAGCCAAATTTGATCTAAAGCTAATCTCCTGGTCAAGACAAATCTCTCCTGTGCAATCTTCTTACTAGATTTACATATTGAAATCCACAGACAGTTCCTGAATTGGCTGATGAAGGACCTGGCAATGCTGGCTGGAGAGGGTACGAGGCACTAATGACACCTGCATGCCTCAAATCCCTGTTCTCTCTGAGGGGCTCCTAAGAGCTGGGTAGCTGGAACCCATCTCAGATACTTAAAGTAGTCTTGAGCTGATGATCTGACAGTTCCAGACCTGCTGGATCAGACAGTTTCAGGCTGCCCAGGGAAGTGAAGGAGTCACCATCTCTGGAGCTATTTAAAAGATGTGAAGCTGTGACGCTGAGGGACATTGTTTAGTGGTGGACTTGGCTGTGCTGGGTTAATTCTTGGACTTGATGGTCTTAAAAGAGGGCCACAAAGATGATCAGAGGGTTGAAGCACCTCTCCTATGAAGACAGGCTGAAAGAATTGAGGCTGTTCAGCCTGGAGAAGAGAAGGTTCCCAGGGAACATTATTGCTGCATTTCAGTATCTGAAGGGGACCTACAGGAAGACTGAGGAGGGCCTGTGGTGATAGGACGAGGGACAGTGGTTTGAAGCTGGAGCAGAGCAGAGTTAGGTTGGACAAAAGAAGGAAGTGGTGAAATACTGGAACAGGCTGCCCAGGGATGTGGTTGAGTCCCTGACCCTGGAAGCATTCAAGGTCAGTCTTGATATGGCCCTGGGCAGCCTGATCTGGTTGGAGGTGTCCCTGCTGAGTTCAGGGAGTTACCTGAGATGGCCTTTGAAGGGTCCCTTCCAACCTGATGCAATCTGTGAGTCTGTGAAGGTCTCTTCGACAAAAACTACTCTTTAATTCTATGATTCTTTTCCTCCTGGTATGTGAAAAAAAATACCAGCTAAGAAGGAAAAAAAAAAAAAAAAAAGCTTTGGTAGGACTTTCTACAGATGCAAGATGATCATGAAAACATTGCCTTGTTAATTAGAGGCTCTCCTCTAACTTCTATTGCCAGTGTTAGAATCATAGAATCATAGAATGGTAAGGTTGGAAGGGACCTCAAGGATCATCTAGTTCCAACCCCCTGCCATAGGCAGGGACACTTCCCACTAGTACAGGTCACTCAAGGCCTCCTCCAACCTGGCCTTGAACACCTCCAGGGAGGGAGCAGCCACAAGGTCCCTTCTGACCCAAACTGTTCTGTCCATCTGTGAATCTGCAGACCAGGGATGGTGGCCACATCCTGATATGCAAACCCCAGCCCTGCATCCACTATCATTCATTCAGCAGACTGCTGAGGTTAGTTTGGGGCTGTGGAGCTTTAGCACAGGTCATCTGGGCTTCTAAGAACCTTAACCAACTACAGTGGTCTAGAGAAACAGGTTGAGTGTGGGTTTTTTATCCAGGCTTTAGGTTGGGAAGTTTGGAAATAGGGTGTCAGTGAGGGAAGTAACTTGTGGTTTGGTTTCTTCAGTGAGAATAAATTGTTCAGGGCTTTGAAAAAGAAAATAAAAAATCAACTGCGTGCAGAAGTTGAAGTGTTCATTTTTGGGTAAAATGAAGCACTCTCACTGGGCTTGAAATGAATTGGTTGACCTCCAAAGCATTGTTTTTGGGGGTGTCATTTTTCAGTTGGGCCAGGGAACCAGGAGACCTATTACTCATCCTGCTCTGCTAATGAGGTCCTGTGGTCTGAAGGATGGGTTCTATATCAACACCTCACTCCCTTTTTGTGCATGATCCAAGCTCTGTGAATGTCAGTGGAGGGCTAAAAAATGGTTTCACTGAGCTGGACCAAGCTTCTCATGCCATGCTTTGTTTGAGCCTGGCTGAAGGACATGGAGGATGAGTGTTTATATGAATAGAGTCCTACTTTGCTAAACAATGGTATCTTTTGGCTTCCCTGAAGTACATTCTCAGGCAGCAATTCAGTCACACTAATTTATTCAGATAGCATGGAGTCACCATCCCTGGAGGTGTAGAGACAGCGCTCTGGGACGTGGTTTGGTGGGCATGGTGGTGTTAGGCTGATGATTGGACTTGATGATAGAATCATAGAATGGTAAGGTTGGAAGGGACCTCAAGGATCATCCAGTTCCAACCCTCTGCCATAAGCAGGGACACCTCCCACTAGTACAGGTCACTCAAGACCTCCTCCAACCTGGTCTTGAACACCTCCAGGGAGGTTGTGGAGCACAGAATCACCCAACGTGATCTTTGATCACGTTAGGTGATTCTGTGCTCCGCAACCTCCCTGGGCAACCTGTGCCAGTGCCTCACCACCCTCACTGCAAACAACTTCCTCCTAACATCCAGTCCAAATCTCCCCTCTGCCAGTTCAAACCCATTGCCCCTTCTGCTGTCATTGCAAGACCTTGTCAATAGTCCCTCCCCATCCTTCCTGTAGGCCCCCTTCAGATCCTGGAAGGCTACTGTGAGGTCTCCTGGAAGCCTTCTCTTCTGCAGGCTGCAGAGCCCCAACTCTCTCAGCCTGTCCTCATAGCAGAGCTGCTGCAACCCTCTGATCTTAAAGGCTGTTTCCACTGTAATGATTCTACAGTTCTGTGGTGCAGGGCTGTGAATTCTACCTCTTTATTACCAGGATGTTTTCATCTTTGGCTGAGGTCCATAAGGAACGGTTCTTTTTTGTAAGTGAGGTGGTGCCTCATGTAACAGCTGAGTAGCAGCAGGACAAGACATAGCCTTTCTTCTTGGCTGCCCAAGAAGAAATCCTTCCACTGTGAGAACTGTCCCTGCACCATCAAGTGCTCATGTTTACAGACTTGCTCATCTTATTAGAAATCAACCTTTTGGCACCTCACCAGGGATTGAAAAGTTGCTCCCTGCCAGGGCTTGGGGGGTGAAAAATGCTTTAAACTGCCTTCTGCTCTTGAACTTACCCTACTGTGCTCACTTAAGAGCAGCTGAGAGATGCATATCCTCTGTGCCACCCGCAGATTAGTTGCAGGCATGCCCCTTATAGACAGGATACCTCCAGAGAAGGAGCAGAACGTGCCTGTGGTGCTGTGTTTCTGTGATAACTTCACAGCACTGGCAGTGGTCAGTAATGCTCTTGCTGCTGAGAGCTCTCACTTCTTCACAGCTCCCAGGCTGTCATCTGCTTTCTACCCCTGCTTAAATGGACCTGAGCCATGCAACTTGCAAAACAGCTCTTAGGAAGAACTGAAATACTCTTTGTAAAGGCAGAGATAAGGTGTCCAAGAGTCGCCATCTCTTTTCTTTAGGTGCTTGGTCATCTTCATGCTCCTCGGTTCCTCCATAAAGGGCATTGTGGGTCATGCAGAGAGTTCAGAAAACAACATGGAGAGAAGGGAGAATGCAGGCAGTCTTTTTTTAATTCAAGGTTTTGGGTTTTTTTTCAGTAAAAAGAAGTTAGGAAATGTTTAACTTATCTTTTTCCAACTCAGAGCGTTCAGCTGCTGCCATGATTTTTGCTGTTCTATGTAAGGCAAGCAACTGATACACTTGCAAGTGCCTGTGCTCACCTGAAGGAAAGAGATATTTGGATCAGTGTTAACCTTCATCTTTCCATCATGCAGAACAACTGTGAATGCTCTCATGTCCCTGCAGGAGTTCAAGAAATGTGTGGTCATGGCACTTGGTGGTTAATGGCCATGGTGGTGTGGGGTTGATGGTTGGACTCTGTTCCTGGAAGTCTTTCCCAACCAATTGTATGACTCTATGTATCAGCCTTCCAGGATGACAGGGCTGAATTGCCATGATGTTGTACTTCTGTTTTCCCTGTTTCTTGGTTTCCCAAGGAGCCTTTCTGCACTGCTGGAGCCCTATGTCTGCTCTAAGCAGATGCAATCAAACCCCTGTCTCACCCTGTGCAGTGGCTGCAAATGGAAGGAGCAGGTCATGGACATTTCAAGTGCAGATCCCAGCTTGTGCAGCAGACACACCAGGCAGGGGCTCAGCCTCGTGGATCTGAAGAGCTGCTTCTGACCTAAACCTCAGGCCAGGCTGTGGAACCAACTGAGCCTTGTTCCTGCAGCACTGCAGGCTGGAAAACAAAGCTGATTTCCAAGGGGAATATGAACTGCCTTCAGAGAGTTAAAAGGAGCGTGGCTAGCCTGGTAGGTGTGATTAGCCCAGCCTCCCATCCTGCCATCACCAGCAGGAAAGAGCATGGATTCCCTGCAGCCCTTAACACACCACACTCCTGCTGCTCCAGCCTGGGTCTAATCGTGCCCTCAGCACTGGAACAGCCATTGAGAAATACCCACCTTGATTCATACCAACACAAAGACAGGGAGAAAGTGATGGGCTTGGTTTTTCCTCCACCACTTCTCTGCAGAGAGACAGCTCTGGGTCTAAAAAGCCAGAGAACTTTTTCCATAGCTGCTCCAGCCGGAGTTTAGAGGTGTTTAGAGTGCAATTCTTTCATTCCTTGTTTTCCTGTTTTAATTCCATCACCCTACTTAAAATTGAGTGGTAGCAAGCAGGTCCCTAAATCAGAGAATCACAGTATTGTAGGGGTTGAAAGGGACCATCTGGAGATCATCTAGTCCAACCTTTCTACTAAAGCAGGGTCACCCACAACAGGCTGCCCAGGGTCATAATGTCCAGGTGGGTTTGGAATCTCTCCAGAGAATGAGACTCCACAACCTCCCTGGGCAGCCTGCTCCAGGGCTCCAGCACCCTCACACGAAACAAGTTGCTCCTCATGTTCCTCCTGGGTGCCAGTTTGTGCCTGTTGCCTCTTGTTCTGTTGCTGGCCACACCGAAAGGTCTAGCCCCATCTCCTTGTCCTCCAGTCCCCCTCCACCTTTAAGTATTGATCAGTACTAATCAAATCCCTCTCTCAGGCTGCCCTCCTCCAGGCTAAACATCCCCAGGTCTCTCAGCCTTTGTATTTCACAGAGATGCTCCAGGTCACTCAGCATCTTCGTAGCTCTCTGCTGGACTCATCACTCTTGAACTGAGGAGCCCAGAACTGGACCCAGTACTCCAAATGTGGTCTCAGTAGGACAGAACCAAGAGGCAGTAGAATCTCCTTAGACTGGCTACACTCTTCTGTCCATTGGCCTTGTTGGCCACCAGGCCACATTGCTGACTCTTTGTTGTCCACCAGCACTTCCCAGCCTTTCTCTGTGGAGCTGCTTTCCAGCCTACCCCCTCAACTGTCCTGGTGCAAATAACCCATTCTTCAGCAGCATCGTTGCTTTGCCACTGTGATAGAAAGGGGAAGGCAGGTTCTATTCCCAGCATAGGTTTTCCCCATGTCTGGCCCCCATAGGAACTATTTCTTGGGGTTTGAGGAGGACTGAACAAAACAAGTCTGTTGCCACCAGGTCTGGATCCGCCCCAGGCTGTTCACAGCCCCGTGGGAAATCCATAAAACTCCCCAAATCAAAAGGCTGAAAAATCCCTGGTCTGGCATCCTGAGTGCTGTGGGATGGCTACACGGGCAGTGCTCTGTGTGAGGGAGGATTTCTCCCAGCAAGAAGGCTTCAGACTAACTTGCAGGAGGGAGAGTGTAACTTGACAGTGGAGCTACCTTCAACTGTCAAACCTCTTTCTGCCTCTCTACTTAGGAGAGTGAGATAATAATTGGGAGCAAAGCTTAGGTTAATCTCCTCCGAGAAGATGCTATTCAGTAGCTTTATTAAAAGAAGGGATGGGAGGGAAGCAGAGGGGGGGCTGCTTCAGCTCAGTTTGGTTTCCAGCTTCACTTTTGGGATTGCTGGCTGAAGTGCTGTGCAAAGAGGAGGTCTCAGCTGGTGAAGAGGGAGAAGTTGGTGCCTTTCAGACCAGCCTCCTAATTGGGAAAGCGGCGTTAGACACCTTTTGAAAGGAGCCTGCTAGGTGCGAAAGCGCCGTTTGCCTCTGTGGGCTGAAAAGGCCAGCGTGGCATTTGCAAAGCCCTGCTGAACATCACCTGTGTGAAATTTCCCTCTGTTCCCTGTCTAAATCCAGCTCCCTGCCAAGCTGTCTCCAAGCATCCTGGGTTTCCTTCCACCTGCAAGCCAGCAGAAGCTCAGCAAGTTTGCAGATGACACCAAGCTGTGTGGCACAGTCGACTTGCTAGAGGGCAGGGATCCATCCAGAGGGACCTGGACAGGCTGCAGAGGTGGGCCCAGGCCAACCTCATGGCATTCAACAAGGCCAAGTGTAAGGTCCTGCACCTGGGTAGGCACAATCCCAAGCACAACCCAGGCTGGGTGGTGAATGGCTGAGTGCAGCCCTGAGGAAAAGGACCTGGGGGTCTGGGTTGATGAAAAGCTCAACATGAGCCTGCAGTCCCTTCCAACCTTATCATTCTATGATTCTCTCCTCTCACAACTGGCTGCTTCCTGCAGCATGGATCTCCACTGAACCCAGCGGTGGCTCTTCCACTGGCTTGGTCCGTATGACCAATCTCATCTGATGCAGGATGCTTTACTGGATCACTCTTCCTCCCAGAAGGGAAATAAATGCCAGTGTCTTCCAAGTCAGGTTGGTTTATTGAAATGGAAATTGAAGGGAGTAGAACAGAATCATAGAATGGTAAGCTTGGAAGGGACCTCAAGAGTCATCTAGCTCCAACCCCCTGCCATAGGCAGGGACACCTCCTACTAGCACAGGTCACTCAAGGCCTCATCCAACCTGGCCTTGAATACCTCCAGGGAGGGAGCAGCCACAACACCCCTGGGCAACCTGTGCCAGTGTCTCACCACCCTCACTGTAAAGAACTTCTTCCTAACATCCAGTCTAAATCTCCCCTCTGCCAGTTTAAACCCATTGCCCCTTGTCCTGTCATTGCAAGACCTTGTAAATAATCCCTTCCCAGCCTTTCTGTAGCCCCCTTCAGATACTGGAAGGCTTCCAGGACACCTTATAGTAGCCTTTTCTTCTCCAGGCTGCAGAACCCCAACTCTCATAGCCTGTCTTCATAGCAGAGCTGCTGCAGCCCTCTGAGCATCTTTGTGGCCTCTTCTGGACCTGCTGGTGGGGTAGGTAGGAAATCTCTTTTCCCTGGGTCTGGTAGCTAGATCCTGTCCCTTGTAAGCCCAGCTTGATAAGAGGTCAGGCTTGCACTGAGCTGACGACATGGAACTATTGGAAGGGATGCTAGGGAGCTACTGGAAGTCCAATGGAGGGCCTCAAAGATGCTGAGGGGAGTGAAGCATCTCTGTGAGGAGGAAAAGCTGTAAGACCTGAGGCTGTTTAGACTGGAGAAGAGCAGCCTGAGAGGGAAGCTGATCAATGCTCACCAATAGTTAAAGTTGGGGGGGGCCAGAGAATGGGGCCAGAGTCCTTTCAGTGATTTTCAGCAACAGGACAGGGGGCAGTGGGCACAAACTGGAATTCAGGAAGTTCCACATCAATGNGAAGGTGCTGAAGCTCTGGAGCAGGCTGCTCAGAGAGGTTGTGGAGTCTCCTTCTCTGCAGAGATTCCAACCCCACCTGGACATTGGAATCCTGGGTAAGCTGCTGTGGGTGACCCTGATGTAGCGTGGGGTTTGGACTAGATGATCCCCAGAGGGCCCTTCCAGGCCTCCTCATTCTGTGATTCCTCAGGCATTGAGGAATGACTCAGGACGTCCCTAGGACCCCTGGAAGGAATTATAGGGCCATAACTCCAAGCTGCTGCTATCTGACCCTCCATACATACGAGTGCCTGTCAGGGATTTATTACTAATGTGGTTTTATACCATACTTCATAATAAGCAAAGAAAGACTCCAGCTGTCTCTAGTGACCTTTTTATCACCTCAGGATGAGTTCATCCAAAAGCTCTACACCTGAAGTGGCCAACACCCAGCCCAGTGCTTGGAGACACTTTGTTCCACGTGTTTTATGTGAGCTGCATGGTTTGTTTTATAGGATCTCACCTCTCAGAGGAAGAGAAAAACAGCTCTCCATCTTTTGTGATGGTGAAGAAAACCTGTCTGGAGTGTAACTGGTGCAGCAATATCTTTCCTGAGTCAGCTCACAAAGCAAGCAGCCATGGTTCATTAAACCATCTCAGGTAGGTGTTTGGAGACCATGTGTGAGGGCAGAGCGTGGAGGGAAGCAGGCTGCCTGCAGTAGTGCTGCTGGGGGGTGAGTTTTGTCTTCTGCACAACTAGAGAGAGTGGTTTTGGTTGTATCAGTTAAGTGTGCCCCAGAAGGCACAGAGAAGAGAGGGGTCAGCCCATGCAGGATGGATGCTTCTGCTTTAGCAGCACTGTTTTCCAGTGTGGCTGATGGTAATGGCTACATTTCCTCGCAGGCTTTCAGAGGAGACCCTGCAGGTCTCCAAAGATGATGCAGACCAAGTTGTGATCCCTTATCAGACACCCAGACTGCAAAGGCTCAGATCTGCCTCCCTAGAAATGCCCAGGATCAGTCAAAACAAGAGAATTGTGGCAGTTTGCTCCAGATAAGTGGCTTAAAAACCTCCAACTTTTATTCTTGTTGTTACAGCAGGGAAGTGCAGTTCTACTTCCTGGGCTTTATACAGAAGTAGAAAGGAGATAAGCAGGAGCATGGTGCTCTAGAAGCCAAAGAAACACTTCAGCTCCTACCTCTTGTTGACATTTTATGAGCATGCAGAGAGATAAGGGCAATGGAGGTCCTGAGATGGTCTTGCGCTTTTCTAAAAGAGACAAAGAAAAAAAATTTAAAAGTTTGTTTGGGTCCCACATTCACTGAAAGGATAAACTTTGAAATTTTTTGATGCTCACTTCCAAAATTCCTGTTTGCAGAACAGTGACAAAGGATTTGTGTTAGTTGAAGAGTTGATCTTACCTTCTGAGGGAGGTAGAAAAAGAGAAATGGGATGGAAATAGGACAAAAAAGAGCTATCTATTGGGCAGTGATGACCCCTTAAACTCTCCTAGTGTGATGACCCATCTGGTCCACCAATGCTTTTAAACTGGTTGTTGCCTACCCAAGGTGCAAAGCAGCATATAGCAACTAGGTGTGCCTCCAGACAGGCCCTGGTAAGCCTTCTTCATGTGATGTGGGTGCTAAGAGTTTAACAAAAGCCTCCTTCTTGCCCTGGAAAGATTCCCATGTGGATTTGCCATCACTACTGCTCCTCACCTGAGCTTGCCACTTGTGCCTTTTAGAAGCTAAAACAGCTACTGCTGTGCAGGGCTGAATTGTCAAACAGCTTTGTGCAGGACCTTCTGGAAATCCCAACTGTTAGTGGGCTCCAACAGTGATGGGACAAGCTTAGAGAAAGCTCTGTCATGGGGTATTGAACACGGAAACTAAAAGGTAGATTCCAGCTTGGGGTATGGACGTGGCAGGCTGCTGGGAGGGTGGGTTTAGGGGAGTCATGCTCTGATCTTGCTGGAGTTTCATTCTCCTCCCAAGATTTCTGCTGATGGGCACAGTGTGGGGAGGAGATGGGTTGGATGGACAGGGCTGTGAGCAACCTGTTCTAGTTGAAGATGTCCCTGCTGGCTGCAGGGTTGTTGGACTGAATGACCTTCAAAAGGTCCCTTCCAACCCAAACCATTCTGTGATTTATAAAGATGTAAAGGGTAAGTGCCAGGAGACTGGAGCCAGACTCTGCTCAGTGATGCCCAAAGACAGGACAAGGGGCAGTGGATGGAAACTGAAGCACAGGAAGTTTCATATAAACATGAGGAGGATTTTTTTCCCTGTGAGGGTGACAGAACCCTGGAACAGACTGCCCAGGGGGATTGTGGAGTCTCCCTCTCTGGAGGTATTCAAAACTTGCCTGGATGTGTTCCTGTGTGATCTGGTCTAGGTGATCCTGCTCTGGCAGGGGGTTGGACTGGCTGAGCTTTGGAGGTCCCTACCAGCCCCTGACATTCAGTGGTTCTGTGTGATTTTTAAGGGGAGTTTTTAGTCCTCAGAGCTGCAAAAGTAAAGGAAGAGTATGCCAAAACTTCTGGTTTTGCTCAGGAAGCCCTGGGCTGTCAGGAAGATCAGTGGAGCGCAAGTGCAGGAACTGGAGTGCTGCTGAGGGCTCTAACCAGAAAACCATTTTCTAGAGGGATTAGTGGACACCTTTGGGTCTTTTGTGACCTGGGGTGTGGGTCAGCCCTACTGACGCTCCTGTGGCATGCACACATGGTGACAGCATCGCCACAAGGTGTCTCATCCCCTGTGACTCTTTGAAGCTCGCCTTGCTTGACCATGCACTGGTTTTATTTCATCGCAATGAAAAATGGGTTTAGAGACCTTTAGCCTGCAGGGTGGCAGCAGAGAAGGGTCCTCCACTGCCCCTTTTTCCTAGCATCTCTAGGAGGTCCAGGCACCTTTTTCAAGTAAAACCTCCCTGAGGCTGTGTTTTCTTTGTCCATCAGAGCAACAGCTCCTGGGAGCTTCCTGCTCAGCTGAGAGGCAGGTTAAAATCAGTTTTCCCAGGAAATGTCTCTTGATCTATTTTATGGCTTAATATTTGTCCTCTGTGTAGCATCTTCCTTTCATGCTAAATGCTCACCTATTACATGCATGGTTTATTTTCAAATTCCTAGAGGAGGCTGGAGGCTTGGTCTGTCTGTAGCAAAGAGGAATTCATCTTCACAAGCAAAGAAGCTCCCAGATTTAAGAGATTTTCCACCCAAGAGCTTGGGAGCTGAGTTTTCCCCATGCCTGCTGGAGGACTTGGCTAGAGGCTCTGCACACAGGCTGTCCTCAGATGCAGGGTACAGGCATCAGTGAGTTGAAGGCTAGAAAGACATTTTGGAAGGGCAAGGTGTTAGTTTCTTTTTTCACTTGCTGGGGAAAGCATTTATCTCTGGATGTACAGAAGTGACCTCCTGATGTCACAAAGAGGATTGGGGAATCTTACTGCCCACTGTCAGTATTTTCTACTATGTTCTAAGAGCTTGATTTTTATTTTTTTTTTTCCTACTCTAAAGCCTGGCTTATTACAAACATTTGTCATTAGTTCTGGGGTCCTGGTAAAAGAAGATACAAGCCCCTCTGCCCCCAAACCTACCTACAAAATCACAGAATGATAACCTCTGGAGATCATCCAGTCCAACCTCTGTGCTAAAGCAGGGTCACCCACAGCAGGAGCACAATGTCCAGTTGGGTTCAGAGTCTGTCCAAAGAAGGAGACTCCACAACCTCTCTGGACAACCTGCTCCAGGATACTCACAGCAAAGAATTTTCCCTCCTGTTCCTTCAGTGTTCCAGTTTGTGCCCATTGCTCCTTATCCTGTCTCTGGGCACTACTGAAGAGTCTGACTCCATCCTCTTGGCCCACACCATTTAGCTATTGATGAGCACAGATCAGATCCCCTCTCAGGCTGCTCTTCTCCAGGCTCAACAGCTCCATATCCCTCATTCTTTCTTCATAATAGGGATGTTCGAGCCCTCTTAGCATCTTTATAGCCTTTTGCTGTACCTTCTCAAGCAGTTTCCTGCCCTTCTTGAACGGAGGAGCACAGGACTGAACCCAGTAGGCCAGGTCTTAGTAGGGCAGATTAGAGTGGGAAGAGAACCCCTCCCCGACCTTCTGGCCACACTCTTCTTAATGCACCCCAGGATGCCATCATCCTTCCTGGCCACAAGTGCACATTGATGGCTTGAGGTCATCCTGTTGTCCACTTGGTCTTTTTCCACAGAGCTACTTTCCACCCCCTAGCCTTCACTGACACATGGGGTTGCTCCTCCTCAGTAGCTCCCAGACTTTGACTTTGCCAGTAACAACTTGAGATGGATGCTGACATTCAAGAGGACTGGAGAAGTGTAAGCTGCAGTCTCAGCCTCCCTCCCCTCCTACTGACAGCACAGCACTCAACCAAGGCTTTCCTGTAGTTCTGAATGAAGATGGGGACTGTGCAGTATCAGAGGAGGCAGGCAGCACAGAGAGGCTGGTGGTTCTGCCTGGGCCTTCACAGAATCACAGCACATTAGGAGTTGGAAGGGACCTTGAAAGCTCATCCAGTCCAACCCTCCTACCAGAGCAGGATCACCTAGAGGAGGTCACACAGAATTGCATCCAGACAGGTTTTGAACATCTCTGGAGACGGAGACTCCATAACCTCTCTGGGCAGCCTGCTCCAGTGTTTTGTCACCCTTACAGCAATAAAGTTTTTCCTGATGTTCATCTGGAACCTCCTCTGTTCCAGCTTGTACCAACTGCCCTGTGTCCTATTCTTGGACATCACTGAGCAGAGCCTGGCTCTGTCCTCCTGACACTGCCCTTCGCATCTTTATAAACATGAATAAGGTCACCCCTCAGGCTCCTCCAAGGTGAAGATCCTCAGCTCCCTCAGCCTGTCCTCATAAGATGTTCCACTGCCTTCAACATCTTTGTGTCTCTGAGCTGTTCTCTTTCAAGCAGTTCCCCGAGGTCCACCTTGACCTGAGGGGTCCAGAACTGGACACAATGTTCCAGATGCAACCTCCCCAGGGCAGAGCAGAGTGGAAGTAGAAACTCTCTCGACCTGCTAATCCCCGAGGTGTGCAGTGCAGAGAGGCTAGTGAGCCTGCCTGGACCCTGCTGCTTCTGGCAGCTGGCTGAGGAGGGTTTGGAGGACGGCGAGTTGGTGGCGGCAGCGCGGCTGTGGGCTTGCAGCAGGAGAGGCAGGCAGCAGGCAGCCCTGCAGCCTGCTGCTGGGAGCAGCGCCAGGCTCAGGCGCTGAATTAAACGAACCAGGAACATTGCTGTTTCAAAACCAGCTTGGCCACTCTCACTGCTGTTGACATGCATCCTGTAACGGCTGCTGGGTCCCCACCCAGGGGTGAAGAAGGGGACAGATAGGGGAAGTATGGGAATAACGTTGCTGGAAAGCAAGTTTGATGTTGGGAGAGGGTGAACAAGAAGAATCCTTTGCTCCTTTCGTAGAACTTCAGCATGAGGAGCTACCTGCTGAGAGGAGCCATTTCAACAGCAGCTCACACAGAACAAGCTCCACCAGGGAAATGCCTGTTGCTGAGATGATGCTTTCATTGCTGAATTGGCTTCTTTGCATACTGACAGCATCTGAAAACAGAAGGGGGGGAATGGAGTTAGCTGGAAAACATCAGTCCCTCTTCCCATGCTCCCAGTTTTCTCTTGACAAGAATCTGGCCAGGAAGCATTGGGAAAACTGGAAAGTCTGGAGAAAGTTCTTCCCAGAAAGGCATAATAGGAACAATAGGCTGCCCTGGGAAGTGATGGAGTCACCATCCCTAGAGGGATTTCAAAGCTGAGTAGATGCGGTGCTGAGGGACGTGATTTGGTGGTGAGCTGGCAGTGCTGGGCATATGGTTGGACTCCAGGATCTTAAAGGTCTGTTAAAACCTAAGCAATTCTATGACTCCTAGTTCCCAGGAGGAAAAAAAAAAAACCAAACCAGGTACAAGATCATGGTAGGAAGCTCTTCTCACCCTGAGCAACTACACAGTTTGGGATCAGGGAATCAGTTCAGCATCCAAGTGGCCCAACCAACACCTACCCCAGTGCAAAACAGTCTTGACCACGATGGTCTCACGGGAAAGCGCAGGGCAGGTTGCATTCCCTCAGCACTCATTTGGGGCTTGCAAGATAAATGTTGGGTTTGAATGACTAGACTGTGGGCAGCCAGTGCAGAAAATCAATTAAAATGCCAAGCAGCTTAGAAACAGGAGCTTTAATTACTCCACAGACAGGTCTTTAAAGGGGAGAGGAGCACAAGGCCTCCTCTGCTCTTGTGTTTTTCACCCCAGGGATCTCAGGATGTCTTTCCAGCACCCAGAAAAGGTGCCCAGATCTTCTTTGAGCTGAGCCAAGTAAGGGTAGAGGGCTGGCATCTTGTTTTGTGGTGTAGGAACTTAGTCACCTCAGAATATCAGCTGCGCAGGGTCTCCACAGTGTGAGTTGGGGTAGGGTGTCTGGTGATGGCCAGGCTTTAGCTGGGTTGCAGCAAAGGATGAAGGTACCTGGCAGGCAGTGTGGTGGGATGGCTGATCTCTGCAACTAATGCTTAGGACTTTCATCTGGAGCAGAAGTGGCTCTCAGCAGGACCTGTGATTCAGCAAGCACTTTATTTAGCACCAGATGTGGTAGAGCTGGACAATGGTTGGACTGGATCATAGAACCATAGAAGGGTAAGGTTGGAAGGGACCTCAAAGATCATCTAGCTCCAACCCCCTGCCACAGGCAGGGACACCTCCCACTACTACAGGTTACTCAAGACCTCCTCCAACTTGGCCTTGAACACCTCCAGGGAGGGAGCAGCCACAAGTTCCCTGGGCAACCTGTGCCAGTTTCTCACCACCCTCACTGCAACCAACTTCCTCCTAACATCCAGTCTAAATCTCCCCTCTGCCAGTTCAAACCCATTGTCCCTTGTCCTGTCATTGCAAGACCTTGTCAGTAGTCCCTCCCCAGCCTCTCTGTAGGTCCCCTTCAGATCCTGGAAGGCTACTCTAAGGTCTCCTGGAAGCCTTCTCTTCTGCAGGCTGCAGAGCCCAAACTCTCTCAGTCTGTCCTCATAGCAGAACTGCTGCAGCCCTCTGATCACCTTCGTGGCCTCCTCTGGATCCTCTCCAACAGTTCCATGTCCTTTCTGTGCTGGGGGCTCCAGAACTGCACACAGGACTCCAGGTGGGGTCTGAGGAGAGCAGAGCAAAGGGGTAGTATCACCTCATCATCTTAAAGGGCTTTTCTAACCCAAATGATTCTATGGTCTATCAGTGGATTGGGTCTGTGAGTCTGGGGGACAAAGGATCATGAAATTATGGAATGGGTTCAGTTTGAAGAGACTTTAAAGATCATATAGTTCCACCCCTACCCCTGCCATGGGCAGGGACACCTTCTACTAGACCAGGTTGCTCAAGGCCTTAAACACTTCCAGGGAAGGAGTATTCACAGCTTTCCTGGGCAATCTGTTCCAGCGCCTCACCACCCTCCTGATACCCACACTAAATCTCCCTTCTTCCAGCTTAAAGCCATTCCCTGTTGCTCTGTCTCTACAAGCTCATGTAAGAAGTTTCTCCCCAGCTCTCCTGTAGACCCCTTCAGGTCCTTGTGCACATAGACATGCTGACAGAGTGATGTGCATCAGAAAGGCGGAGGCTGGAAAACAGAACTCCTCCTTTTCTCCAGGAGCAGCAGGCTGTGGAGCCTGTTTCTCCCATCTGCCTGTTTCATTTGCTTTCTGCTGACTTGCTGCAGTGCTCCCAGCACAGGCCTTCAGCGATGGCAGGAACCACAGGGATTCCAGTGGGGCTGCAGCAGCAGCTCCTGGCCCACAGTGCCCCATCTCCTGCCTCTTCAAAGCGGCCCCACTCCCCTTGCACAACCCAGGCGGCATGTGAATAACACCCCGAGCGTGGAAAGCCTGCAGAACAAAACAAAGCCTTGATGAAACTCTTGTGGGCTTTCCAGATGCCTGTCCACATCAATGTCCTGCTGGGAGGTACAGAGAGTGAAATAAGGCTCAGTGGGAGCCAGCCAGGGACCGGGATACGCTTCCCTGCTCTTTTCCCAGCCTGGTGGAAGAGCGGTGGGACACGAGGTTACTCTGCAGGATGTGCTGCTGGCTGCCAAGAGAATATAAAGGAGCCTGGGTTTATGTTTTATGTAACTTTTGGGGGTGTGGTGGGGGGATAAGGAAAGACAAACCTTACTTTGTGCCTTGCATCAAGAGTTTGGATGCACAGGCTTGGAGCTCTTCTTTCTGGCTGCCTGCAATGAGCAATTCTGAGTCTTCCTAGGGGTTGTTGCTGCTCAATTGTTGTTCCTCCACCCCCAAAAAGGAGACAGGCGGGTTTGGGATTTAAATTGCTTGCCTAGAGGTAAATAACAGTAATCATCAAAAAGGAATCTGCCTGGGAAGAGCAGAGGAGACATCTGCCTGCTGGCAGGGAGGAAGAGGTTTAAAAGCATTCTCTGTTGACAGAGAAATGAGTTATTGCCATCCCTGAGCAACCCGGATGGGGAAGAGCTTGAGGTCTGCCCCATGCAAGGGAAGAATTATTTGGGATGGGGGATGAGCTATTTGGGATGAGGGATGTGGCTGGCAAAAAGGGGCTCACACCACTGAGAGCTGCTTTTTGGTGGGGTTCTGCTCATGGCCCAGTTTGCAGCAACACTGATCTCAAACAGCTTGCTGTGTTTGCACCATGGTCAGTGATGTCTTGGGCAGTGGGCTCTAGCAGGTGGTGGAGTTGGAAGGGACACATGCTGTTGTCTGCTCTCAGCTCTTGATGTTCTTCAGAGTTCTGGAGCATCTATTGGTGTTTCCTGCTCTCAACTGCATCACTGTGTGACGTTCTCTGCTTTTGCTTTTTCTCTCTAAAGGAAGTTTCCAGGCTCTAACCTGCCAAAAATATCTTGGAGGCAAAGAGTCAACCTTATCCAGGGGCTTAGGAAAAGGAAGGAAGAGCAGTGAGAATCCATCACTGTAAATGCCTTCTCCCTGGCAAAGAAGGACTGAATGATCCTTCTGGATCATTGGTGGGGAGCTTGTGCAGCCTTGGGGTAAAAGGGGCAGGGCAAAGTCCCCTCTTGAGTCTCTTCATGTCTGAGTCAGGGATTTGGGGTGTAATAAAATAGGAGGCTCAGGGGAGACCTTGCTCTCTACAACTACCTGAAAGAAGGTTGTAGGCATGTGGGGGTTGGTCTTTTTTCCCAGGTAACAAGTGATAGAACAAGAAGAAATGGACTGAAGTTGTACTAGGGAAGGTTTAAGCTGGATGTAAGGCAGAACATGGACATCAGGGAAAGGTTGTCAAACCCTGTACCATGCTGACCCAAGCAGTGGTGGAGTCCTTATCCCTGCCATGGATTTCAAAGCTGTGTGGATGTGGTGCTGAGGGACCTGGCAGTGCTGGGTAAATGATTTGACTTGATGACCTTGAAGGTTTCTGTGATGGTTTGGGAGTTCCCTGCCCCCCACACTTTGTAAAATCACCCAGACTAGACTCAGCCAGCTGGAAGTTAAGGACTGAAGCTCTATTTACAGCTCAGCACAAAGTACAAGCAGAGATAGACACTATAGACAGGAATAGTTACAGAAATAGACAAGTTAAAGGTAATACAGAAACACAGTTCCCCTCCCAGAAATCAGAGACCCCAGGAGGGGCTCCCAACCACCCTTCCACCTCCTCCCCAACCCTGTACCTCACCCCAAGGTTTACCTTACGTGCAAGGTGAGCTTGGAGGATTGGCCAGGGGTGTTATAAGGAAAGTGGTTAGTGAGGTCGCTCGGCAAAGAGGAGAAAAACCAGAAGCTACTAGACAGGCCCAGAGAGTGTCTGTGTCTGAGTGTCTTATCTTTGGTTTGTATTCTTTTCTTATCCATCTCAGCAAGCCTATGAGTAAAGTAGACATCACCATTGTTTTCCTTTTCACAGCCTATCATATAATTTTCTCAATTAAAATATTCCAGTTAGCCTCAAACCAGCACAGTTTCTTCCAACAAGGCAATTCTGTGATTCCATGAACGCTCTGAGTGACCTTATGCTCCTGGCCAATGTGTTCACCTCTCTTGCAGCCTGGACCTTTACTTGATGTTCCCTGGGCACCAAGCAACCACATGCTGTAGCCTGGTCCCTCACCCAGAGTCAAGGTGCTCTGGGTGAGGGACCAGGCTGACACAGGGCCTGGCTGTTCATCACGGGTCCTGCTCAGCATCTGGGACATGCTGCCCCATTTCAGCCTGTGTTGCATAAACCCCGGCTAACAAAGCTTGCCCCGTGCTGAAGCCAAGAGATGACATTGCAGAAAGAGTCTAGGTCAAAATAAATTGCTTTCTGGCATTCTGAGATTATCTAAACCCTTCCTTTTCCCAGGATGAAAGGGAACAAAGGCTCTTGGTTGCTCAGGAAAGAGCCTGGAATACCACTTCGCTGAGCCGTGAGAGCTTATTAGGGGCAAGGGTAAACAAAGAGATTTGGGGTTAATTTACTCAGGAGGGGGAGGAGGGAAGAAGATGATGCTGGATTTTTAAAGCCTGCCACTTCTTGTGTCAACAGCAGCAGGCTGCTGGGCTGGGCTGCGGCAGGCAGTGGTGTCTTTTCAGCACGTTGACTGGCAGCCCTTGGTGGTTTCTCAAGCAGCACACTGATTTTGCATGGACTCTCTCCCAGCTCAGCAGCTGCCCAGTGGATGGCCACTCCAATGCTGCACTGCTGCTGTATTCCCCTGCTCACCCTCCCATCGTGTTGTCCTCTGCTCCTGCTGCCACAGATGCCTACACACCATCCAAGTCCACCAGTGGATCCCTCCTCATGGGTGGAGGCAGCCGTTGGCAGCTGGCAGGAGCTGCTGGGAGCTGTTAGTGCCTCTGATCAGACAGAATCACACAGCAAGGTAGGGATTTGGAAGGGAACTCTGGGGATCATTCACTCCACCTGCCCTGCCAAAGCAGGGTTACCCACAGCCAGTTGCCTGGGATCAAAGTGTCCAGGTGGGTTTGTCTTCAGAGAAGGAGTCTCCACAACCTCTCTGGGCAGCCTGCTCCAGGGCTCCAGCACCTGCACACTGGAGTAGTTTTCCTCCTGTTCAGATGGAATCTCCTGGGTTTAAGTTTGTGCCTGTTGCCCCTTGTCCTGTCACTGGGCACCGCTGCAAAGAGTCTGGTTGCATCCTCTTACCCTCCTACCCTTTAGCTGTTGCCCAGATCCCCTCTCAGGCTGCTCTCCTCCAGACTAAACAACCCCAGCTCTCTCAGCCTTTCCTCCTCACGGAGATGTCCCAGCCCCCACAGCATCTTTGCAGCCTCTGATGGACTCTTTTCAGTAGTTTCCTGTCTCTTTTGAACATGGCAACCCAGAACTGGACCCAGTACTCCAGATAGGATCTCATTAGGGCAGAGCAGAGCGGGAGGAGAACCTCTCTTGCTGTTTTTATTGCACCCCAGGAGACCATTTTCCTTCCTGGCCACAAAAGCACATTGCTGGCTCACGGTGAACATCTCATTCATCAGCATTCCCAGGTCCTTCTCCACAGAGCTCCATTGATGTTGGGACTGATCTTGGCTCCCAGTACTGACCCCATTCTCAGCTCCTCTCCTGCCACAGAAACTACTTGCTGAGGAACAATACAGAACATACAAAAGAAACAACTAGCAAACCAAACTTTGGGCTTAGAAAAAAAAGAAAAATTGAAAGCTTTTTTTTTTTTTTTTCTGAGGAAGTGGTTTCAGTGAGCATGTGTTGAAGTCCTTTTGCTATGGGAATGTCTCCTCTGGGTTAGGTCTGCAAGGCAAAGAAGAGTCTCTTCCAGAGCATCTTGCTGAGCCTTCACAGCTGGGGAGTTTTGTAAGCTCTTCATTTTGTTTTATACCTCTGTCTGCTGGAGCTAGGTGACTGAGAAGCTTCCTAGTCCTTGTTCTAGCACAGGTTTGGACATGAGAGGGACAGATGGAGAGAAAATTGATTTTACTTATTTCTTTTTAAAAAAACAAAACAAAACAAATATGCAAAAAAACAGTCTTATGGATTTGAAAATGTTATGGGTTTGAAATTGGCCATGGTGGAAGCCTTTCTTTTGGAAAGGTGTGTGGTTCCACGCAGAGAGCCATGGCAGGAAGGCAAAATTCCTTGCTGTGAGCTTCCAAACTGTGCACTGAATGAAATCCCTCTTTTTTTTTTTTCTTTTTTTCTTTTTTCCCCTTCCCTCCCTGAACTCATTTTAGTGAGTGCATTTCTCCTGCTTGAGAAAGGAAGGAGACAGGTCTGTGGCTGAAAGATAAATCTTGAGGTCTCTTAGCAAAAAGTCAGTTCCTGATGGGCTGCTGGCAAGAGCAGCTTGGAGGGTGTTCTTGTTGGCTGGAGCTGGAGATCTGGCTTCCCTCTGGGAGGAAACATCTGACTTGGGGAGGAAAAGATGGTTCTTGTCTGATGCAAAGTTGAGAGCGCTTTGATTTATCCATGGAGATATCTCCTTTCAGCAAAGACAAATCCAAACCCTTTCATTTTCTGCCTTTCCTCCTCCAATTTGTTACAACCCCTGTGGCTTCAGTGTCTCCTAGCTGCCTGTGGGACTCCTCAGAAGGAAAGACCCTGCTCCCCACCTCATGGTGTAGCCCTCTGAACACCCATGTACCTTGCTTTAAGAGCAAGCTCCCTCTTATGTGGCAGAGCTGTATCCTGCATGGCAGGAGCATCGTGGGCCAAGTGTCTGGGTTGCCTGGGCCCTTGCCAGGTGAGTTGGCAAGGAGCTGCACATCACTCTCTTAAATCCTCTGTGGGCTTTGATGGATGTTCACTGCTCAAAACATTTCTAAGTCTGCTTAATTGTCAGGTTTTGATGAGCAGCCACTTGGGCAGAAGGTTTCCACCTTCCTCCAGGGAATCCCAAAGTCTGGCAGAAGCTGTAGGAGGTATTTGAGAACTATCTCTTGAGGTTTTGAGTCCTGAATGTTGTATTTGGAGCAAGTTCTTCCATGTGGGCTGAGTCTTAAAAGAATCAGCATCTGCTTAACATCATCTTGGAGTCGATGGCCCTAGAGGTCTTTTCCAGCACTAATGATTCTACGATCTACTTATAAATGCATGTAAATATCTAAAGGGTAGAGGTCATGAGGATGGGGCTGGGTTCTTCTCAGTGGCAGCCAGTCATAAGGCAAGGGGTACAAACTGGAGGTTGCACTTCATCTTAAGGATAAAATTTCTTGCTGTGAAGGTGCTGGAGCCCTGGAGCAGGCTGCCCTGAGAGGTTGTGGAATCTCCTTCTCTGGAGAGATTCCAAACCCACCTGGATGTTGTGCTCCTGGGCTACCTGGTGTGGGTGACCCTGCTTTAGCAAGAGAGTTGGGCTAGCTGGTGTCCAGAGGTGTTTTCCAACCCTTACTGATCTATGGTTCTGTGATGTAATGGCAAAACTTGGCTCTCCTTATCCTCTACCTTGGACAGGTGAAGCCATGTCTAAATCATAGAATCACAGAATGTTAGGGGCTGAAAGGGTCCTCTGGAGACCATCGAGTCCAACCCCCTTGTCAGAGCAGGATCACCTAGGGCAGGTCGCACAGGAACATGTCCAGGTGGGTTTTGAATGTCTCCAGTGAAGGAGACTCCACAACCTCTCTGGGCAGCCTGCTCCAGGGCTCTGTCACCCTCACTGTAAAGAAATTTCTCCTTATGTTCACATGGAACCTCCTCTGCTCCAGCTTGCACCCATTGCTCCTTGTCCTGTCATTGGCCATCACTGGGCAGAGTCTGGCTCCATCCCCCTGACTCTGCCCTTCGCAGCTTTATAAACATGCATGAGGTCACCCCTCAGGCTCCTCTTCTTCAAGCCTAAGGAGCCCTGACCCTCAGCCTGTACTCAGCAGGAAGATGTTCCAATGCCTTCAGCATCTTTGTGGCTCTGTGGCTCTTTCAAGCAGTTCCCTGAAGTCCTTCTTTACCTGAGGGGCCAGAGCTGCACACAGTATTTCAGATATGGCCTCACCAGAGCAGAGTAGGGGGGGAGGAGAACCTCTCTCTATCTAATAACTGCTCCTCTTTGCCCATCAGTGCACTAAATCAAACTCCTGTTGAGAGACTGAAGCTGAAAGTCACCTCTCTGGGCAGACTTGGACCTTCCAGAGAGAATCTCAGTTCTCATCCAAAACTAATAGAGAGAAAATTTCCCTAGGATATACCAGCACGGGCCAGAGAGCATTAAAGTGGAACTTCACACCAATTAATAGCCCTGTAATTACAACCTGTCCCCTCCCACTTGCTGCTGACTTCCCTGTGTAATTTTCTCTTAATTTTTGCTTAATAGGCAGGCAGCAAAGATGAGTTCCTGGGCACACTGCTTGCATTTGATATGCAGCAGGCTCAACGGGAAGGAAGACTTAGAAATGATCCATCCACCCTGGGCCAGCCCCAAGCTACAGCAAAGTGACACAGCCCACCAAGGAGGGGGCTGCTCATACTCCTCAGCTCTGCAAGGGATGGAGAAGCTTAAAGAAAGTGATTTTAAAAAAAAGTGGAGGCTGGACAGGAAAGGCAGTGGTAAGTAGAGCTGCTTGCTGGCTTGCAACAGAACCATGGATTTTCCTCTCTCTTCACAGTTACAGAATGGAGGGGACTGGAGTGGGTGATCATCTAGTCCAAGTTAAGGGTCACCCACAGGAGGTTACCAGGATCTCAATGTTCAGGTGGCTTTGCAATCTCTCCAGAGAAGAAGACTCCACAACCTCTCTGGGCAGCCTGCTCCAGGGCTCCAGCACCCTCACACCAAAGATTGTCATGTTCAGATGGAACATCCTGGGTACCGGTTTGTGCCCATTGCTCCTTTGTCCTGTCACTGGACACCACTGACAAGAGTCTGGCCACATGCTCTTGCCTCCTGCCCTTTAGCTGTTGACCAGCATTGATCAGCTCCCCTCTCAAGGCTGCTGTTCTCCAGGCTCAACAGCCTCAGAGCTCTCAGCCTTTCCTCCCCACAGAGATGATCCAGGCCTCTCAGCAGCTTTGCTGGACTTTCCACTGGCCTTTCCTGGACTCTCTCCACTAGTTCCCTGTCTTTCTGGAGTGGCTGGAACTGCAGAGGCCAGCATTGGGCCCACTACTCCAGATGTGGCAGAGTAGAAGGGAAGGAGAACCTCCCTTGTCCTGCTGGCTACACTCTTCTCAACGTACCCTGGAGACCATTGTCTCCTCCCTTGCAGAGGGAAGAGCTTGTCAGTGCCAGCCCTGATGCAGAAGGGGAGAAACTTCCCCTGGCCATGCTCTGCTGTACCAATGTCAAGGAAGGAAAAAGAAAAAGCAGCTGTCAGGAGTGGAGACTTTGGGGAGCACTAAATTAAAACAGTGCACAGGGGCTGTTTTGGTTCCTGGGCGTGAACATCTCATCAGCTCTCCATTCTGCCTGCTGCCTGATAACAGCAGTGCCCACTGGCTAGGCTCAGCCTGTGGTGTGATATGCAAAAGAGAGGGAAAGCAATAAAAAAAGAGTAGCCTGCTGTAGCTTGCTCCACATCATTTCAGGTGTCTCTCTGCTTACTCCTGCTTCCCTGCCTCCCAGGTAATCAATCCTGCAGAAGGAAAAGCCCCAATGGCTGATGGAGTTGTGGTGCCTTGAAGAGCCTGGAGGTGGGGGCTGCTTGGGATGCTTTCTCAGCAGGCTCACCTGGATTGTCCAATGGGTTCTGCATGGGGAACAGGTTGGTCTGACCCAGAGGAGGAGGAGCAAGGCTGTGGATGAACAAGGGAAGGTGAGAGCACCTTTTGGGAAGATCCCTTGAGGTTGGGTGAAAAGCAGATGGTGTCCATTTGGTTTGTCATGCACTTACACTATTGAAGAGGGACCTGGACAGGCTTGAGAAGCTGAGCCTCTGTCAGCTTTGTGAGGTTCAACAAGGCTAAGTGCAAGGTCCTGCACCTTGGTTGGGGCAAACCTCAGTAGCAGCACAAGCTGGGGGATGAAGGGCTGGAGGGCAACCCTGAGGAGAAGGACTTGGGGCTGCTGGTGAGTGCAAAGCTGGAGATGAGCTGGCAGTGTGTGCTCACAGTCCAGAGCCAGCTGTGGCTTGGGCTGAGCCCCAGCAGTGTGAGCAGCAGGGGGAGGGAGGGGATTCTGCCCCTCTGCTCTGCTGAGACCTCACCTGCAGTGCTGGGTCCAGCTCTGGAGTCCTGAGCACAGGAGGTACATGGACCTGTTGGAGCTGAGCCAGAGGAGGCTACAGCAATAATGTGAGAACTGGAAGCCCTGTGCTGTGAGGCCAGGCTGGGAGAGTTGAGCTTGTTCAGCCTGGAGAAGAGAAGGCTCCAGGGAGAGCTTCTGGGGGCCTTGCAGTACTTAAAGGAGCCGATCTGAGAGCCGACGACAGACTTTTGAGCAGGGCCTTTTGTGACAAGACAAGGGGTGATGTTTTCAACTAAAAAAGGGAGATTAAGACTAGGTGGAAGAGATTTTTTTCCACTGAAGGTGGTGAGACCCTGGTCCAGGTTGCCCAGAGAGGTGGTAGATGCCCCATCCCTGGAACCATTCCAGGTGAAGTTGTTTGGGGTTCTGAGCAATCTGCTCTAGTTGCAGATGTCCCTGCTTGACTGCAAGGGGGTTGGAATGAATGGATTTTGTAGGTCCCTTCCAAGCCAAACCATTCTGTGATTCTATAATGCTAAGGAGCAGGTCCCAATGCCAACAAGAGTTTGGTGCAACCTCTACACCTGCCTGCCACCTTGCAGGGTTAATGCTCGCAGGGTATGCACACAAACCAACCGCAGAAGCTGCTTCTTGGCCACACCACCCTTTGCAGGGCCCCTCCCTGATGCTCTTGTGAGGTAATTAGATAACTGCAGCCAACAAATAGGTGCATTTAATAAGTATGCTAATTGGTATTGACCAGCCTGTGGCAGGCACTTTGTCATGTGCCAATTAGGAGTGCCTAAGGACTGCTTGAGATAGGAGATACCAGGGATTAGACCTCAGGGTGGGCAGCTAAGGAGATACTGGTTGCAAATCTGGCTGTGCTAGCATGCTGTGCCTGGGCAGGACACTGCAGGCCTGGCAAGGAAGGAGGACAGGGACAGAGGAGGACGTCCAAGGTTCTTTTTATCAGTCCCAGAAGCAAGCAGGGAGTTGCTTGTGATAAATTAATTTGATTGGTATCAACCATGTACAATGTTTTTATTCATATTCCTGGAGATGCAGGTGGTGAGATGAAACAGTTGGATTTTTGGGATGAAACAGTTGGATTCTTGGGATGAAACAGTTGGATGGTAGGGGTCTTCTTTTGCTTGAGTACATAAGACAAGGCTGGGATTGACCAAATGGGACCTTATCTGCAGAGGAGAGTTTGAGTCCAGCTCATGTGTGGTGGCAGAGTTTGTGCTGCACACAGAAGAGGGGCGTAAGTAGCCAGCCACAGCGGCTTTTTGATTTGGTCCATAGAGTCACTGAATGGTTTAGGTTGGAAGTGACCTTGAAGATCATCTAGTTCCAACCCCTCTGCACGGGCAGGGACACCTCCCACTAGACCAAGTCACTCAAGGCCTCATCCAACCTGGCCTTGAACACCTCCAGGGAGGGAGCAGCCACAACCTCCCTGGACAACCTCTGCCAGTGCCTCACCACCCTCACTGTAAAGAACTTCCTCCTAACATCCAGTTTCAATCTCCCCTCTGCCAGTTCAAACCCATTGCCCCTTGTCCTGCCATTACAAGACCTTGTCAATAGTCCCTCCCCAGCCTTCCTGTAGGCCCCCTTCAGATCCTGGAAGACTTCTGTAAGGTCTCCTGGAAGCCTTCTCTTCTGCAGGCTGCAG
The DNA here is from genome assembly GCA_013396675.1 of Eubucco bourcierii. NCBI lineage: Eukaryota > Metazoa > Chordata > Aves > Piciformes > Ramphastidae > Eubucco > Eubucco bourcierii. The sequence continues at coordinate 120,111 of VWZE01024237.1, read as the reverse complement.
AGCCCCAACTCTCTCAGTCTGTTCTCATAGGAGAGCTGCTGCAGCCCTCTGATCATCCTCGTGGCCTTCTCTGGACCCACTCCAACAGTTCCATGTCCTTCCTGTGCTGAGGGCTGCAGAACTGCACACAGTACTCCAGTGGGGTCTGAGGAGAGCAGAGGGGCAGAATCCCCTCCCTTGCCCTGCTGGCCATGCTGCTCTTGATGCAGCCCAGCACTTGGTTGGCTGTCTGGGCTGCATGTGCACACTGCATTTGAGAGCTTCATTCTGTCAGCTCTTTAAACCCACCACAGCAGCCAAATCCCCACCTTTCCCACCTGCAGCAGCAGGCACCGACTGGATGTTGTGCATGAGACTCCCTCCCTGGGTGCTGCCAGCTAATGTTTCAGACCAATCCAAGAGCATGGTAGAGCAGTTCATCCACCCAAAATCAAAGGCCTGTATCTCAGCTGGCTGCCTGCCATGCAAGGCCCTGAGATGCTCGTGGTTGGTACCACCTCAGTGCTGGTGTTGCCCAACCCTCCTGCATGGCTGGAGCTGCTTCCTGCGGTGCCTCTCTGCCTGGCCACCTGTATTTGGAGGTCTTTGACTATGAGGTGTTCATCACCCCAACATGAGTCCTGCTGCCACACAAGCTGCTTCCCAATGTGGGCCTTGCAGCAGGCTCCTTGGAGTGGCCTCAGATGCTCTCGTTTGCCTGGCTTGGTTTATTTATTGCCACCATTAATTAATTCTGTTTGGGTAGGAAGGACAAGTCCCCTGAGACTGTCTGTGTGCTGGAGACCATTACTGCATTGGTGTCTGAAAGCTTCAGCACACAAAAACCCCTCCCTGCTGTCAGCCTGGCACAATTAATTAACTGGCACCATTCAGGAGCTGCACTCCAGTGTGTCTCTATTGTGTGATGAGGGTGGCACTGGGACATCTTCACTTGGCATAAAATGGGCTTGGCTTAGAACCACGGCTACTGCTAGGACCCCTAAGCCACACCTCCCCTATGGGGACAGGCTGAGAGAGTTGGGGCTGTTCAGCCTGCAGAAAAGGAGGCTCCAGGGAAATCTTAGAACAGCCTTCCAGTAGCTGAAGGGGGCTACAAGAAAGCTGGCAAGGAACTTTTCACAGGAGCTTACAGTGACAGGATGAGAGGGAATGGATTGACACTTGAGAAGGGCAGATTTAGACTGGAGACTAGGAAGAAACTCTTTCCAGTGAGGGTGGTGAGACACTGGAAGAAGCTGCCCAGGGAGGTTGTGGATGTCCCCTCTCTGGAGGTATTGAAAGCCAGGTTGGGTCAGGCCTTGAGCAAACTGGTCTAGTGGAAGGTGTCCCTGCCCATGGCAGGGGAGGGTTGAAAGTACATGATTTTCAAGGTCCTTTCCAGCCTGTTCCGTTCTATCAGTCTATTAAATAGAGCACCTTTTCTTCAGAAGGGGCCTAGGCATTGCATGGGAAGGCCACCCATCTCTCCAGGTGGTGCCCATGGGCTCCAAGGACCCCAAAAGGTGGGACCTACTGCTCTTGCCTTCTACTGCCTGATAGTCCCTGGTGCTGTAAGCCTTGCCTTCTACTGCCTGATAGTCCCTGGTGCTGTAAGCCTAGATGAAAAAAACTAAACAGAATCTTGTGATGGTCCCTCTTGACCTGGCCCAAATTGAGCCTCTGCATCCTTTTTATATGAGCAGAAGAGAACAACCTCTGCTTTTTTTTTCAGGCTGTGCTGGTGTCTCAGCACAGGTAGAGGTTCCTGGAGCACAGGAGCAAGGGAGAAGGAGCAGGAGCTGTTTTATTTGCTATCAGGAGCACATTTCTCAGTAATACAGTGACCTAATCTCACTCTTATTGATTTGGAGCTATATATATAGAGAGACACACACAAGAGGAGAGACATGCACTGCTGAAAATACAAAATCCTCAACTCCAGGAAGGGCAAAAAGTGTTTCCTTCATCTTTGCTTCCAAGCCCAAGGAAAACAAGAAGCACTCAGAAAGCTTGACCCAGTTTGTGTTGGGTCTGTAGAATGGGTCCCCAATCCCAGAGCTGGCAGTGCTGCAGGAGTGTGGTCCCTGTTATAAAATCATAGAATCATTAAGGATGGAAAAGCCTCCTGAGATCATCAAGCCCAACTATCAACCCAACAACACTGTGACCATTAAACAGTTTCCCCAGNGGTGAGACACTGGAAGAAGCTGCCCAGGGAGGTTGTGGATGTCCCCTCTCTGGAGGTATTGAAAGCCAGGTTGGGTCAGGCCTTGAGCAAACTGGTCTAGTGGAAGGTGTCCCTGCCCATGGCAGGGGAGGGTTGAAAGTACATGATTTTCAAGGTCCTTTCCAGCCTGTTCCGTTCTATCAGTCTATTAAATAGAGCACCTTTTCTTCAGAAGGGGCCTAGGCATTGCATGGGAAGGCCACCCATCTCTCCAGGTGGTGCCCATGGGCTCCAAGGACCCCAAAAGGTGGGACCTACTGCTCTTGCCTTCTACTGCCTGATAGTCCCTGGTGCTGTAAGCCTTGCCTTCTACTGCCTGATAGTCCCTGGTGCTGTAAGCCTAGATGAAAAAAACTAAACAGAATCTTGTGATGGTCCCTCTTGACCTGGCCCAAATTGAGCCTCTGCATCCTTTTTATATGAGCAGAAGAGAACAACCTCTGCTTTTTTTTTCAGGCTGTGCTGGTGTCTCAGCACAGGTAGAGGTTCCTGGAGCACAGGAGCAAGGGAGAAGGAGCAGGAGCTGTTTTATTTGCTATCAGGAGCACATTTCTCAGTAATACAGTGACCTAATCTCACTCTTATTGATTTGGAGCTATATATATAGAGAGACACACACAAGAGGAGAGACATGCACTGCTGAAAATACAAAATCCTCAACTCCAGGAAGGGCAAAAAGTGTTTCCTTCATCTTTGCTTCCAAGCCCAAGGAAAACAAGAAGCACTCAGAAAGCTTGACCCAGTTTGTGTTGGGTCTGTAGAATGGGTCCCCAATCCCAGAGCTGGCAGTGCTGCAGGAGTGTGGTCCCTGTTATAAAATCATAGAATCATTAAGGATGGAAAAGCCTCCTGAGATCATCAAGCCCAACTATCAACCCAACAACACTGTGACCATTAAACAGTTTCCCCAGGTGCCATGTCTACATGTACACTTCTGGGAATGGTGACTCCACCACCTCCCTGGGCAGCATATTCCAATGCCTGACCACTCTTGCAGGAAAGAAACTGTTCCTAATATATATTGTATGTAAGTAGGTGCTTCTAGGAGGTATCCAACCTCCTAAGAGCATCTCTTGCTGTCATTACTGCTTCCCTTTGTGGAATACACAAAGCAGGAGGAGAAAAGCCCCAGCAAATTAGGCAGAGCAGTTTATCTGACAGGTCAGTGCTCTCCCAGATAAGGAGACAAACAGAGTTTGCCTTCTGGTCAGGGTGACACTTTGCCACAAAAGAAGAGCAGGGAGAAGTTAATTAAACTCCGAGGAAGCCATTTATTAGGAAAGTAAGACATGGCTTTTCTTCAATACTGGGGAAGGGTTCATTAGAGAGGGAAACCATTTTTTAGCACTTAATCAACTCTTTTCCATCACCTGGCTTTGAGGGATAGCTGATGGAACATCCATGGCTCATTTTAATGTGCAGTTTTGCAAGGTGTCTGTGACCTTTTGGCTGGATCCACACAGAATCACAGAGTGGTAGGGGATCTCTGGAGATCATCTGGTCTAGTCCCCTCCTAAGGCAGAGGCACCCACAGCAGATTGCTCAGGGTCACAATATCCAGGTAGGTTTGGAATCTCTGCAGAGAAGGACATTCCACAACCTCTCTGGGCAGCCTGCTCCAGGGCTCCAGCACTCTCACACCAAAGAATTTTCTTCTCCTGTTCAGATGGAACCTCCTGGGTTCCAGTTTGTGCCTGTTGCCCCTTGTCCTGTCTCTGGGCACCACTGAGAAGAGTTTGGCCCCATCCTCTTGCCCCTCATCCTTTAGCTGTTGATCAGATCTCCTCTCAGGCTGCTCTTCTCCAGGCTCAACAGCCCCAGGACTCTCAGCCTTCCCTTCTCACAGAGATACTCCAGTCCCCAGTCATGGTTGGGGAAACAGCTGTCTTTCAGAACTAGGGAGCTGGAGACCTTGGCAGGTGCAAAGCCAGACCTTGGCATGGTTGTTTTCCACACACAACTCCCACACAGTCCCTGCAGTGATGTGTTCCTGCTGGGGTGTGCTGCTAGCATGCTTGGTCACTGGCCAGACAGGACCTTTCTCTGTCCATACCTACAGCGAGAGTCAGGAGTCACACACAAACCAAACTGGGTGAGGGACTAGCTGGAGCACATCTGGAGTACTTATTCCAGGTGTGCTGGCAGGGTTAGCCTTTTCCTGCTGAGGGCTGACATTTCATTGCCACTGGATATATTCTGAACCAAAAACACCCAGCTGAACATGGCTTTGGATGACATGGAGCCAGCTTCCAGAGCCACTCAAACAGCAGCTTTAAAGGCCCAGCACCTCCATGCTGAAAGCATTTAAATCCTCAGTCTCTGCACTCAATGTACCCTGAAAATTCTCTCCCTTTGGGGTAGGACACTAAACCCCTCTTGTTTTCATCTTGGTCTGAGGAGCCCAAACAGCACAGTTAACAACTCCTGAGAAAGATTTAGAAGCAATGGCATGGAGGACTTCTTCTAGAGAGGCTTTTTGTTGTTTCAGCTGATACTGCCTACACTAAAATTCAACAAACTTAGTGCTTATAAAACCACTGTGCATGGAGGTGGAGGTGACTTTCCTACTTGCATCCTATTGCTCAACCATAGAGCTGTTGAGGCTGGAAGAGACCTTTGAGACCATTAAATTCAACTGTTGGGCTAGAGCTCACAATCCCACCCCACAGCTGCTGCTAAACCATATCCGTCAGCATTGCATTAGAATCATAGAATGGTAAGGTTGGAAGGGACTTCAAGGATCATCTAGTTCCAACCCCCTGCCATAGACAGGGACACCTCCCACCAGTACAGGTTACTCAAGGGCTCATCCAACCTGGCCTTGAACACCTCCAGGAAAGGAGCATCCACAGCCTCCCTGGGCAACCTGTGCCAGTGTCTCACTACCCTCACTGCAAAGAACTTCCTTCTAACATCCAGTCTCAATCTCCCCTCTGCCAGTTCAAACCCATTGCCCGTTGTGCTGTCATTGCAAGACCTTGTCAATAGTCCCTCCCCAGCCTTCCTGTAGGTCCCCTTCAGATCCTGGAAGGCTACTCTAAGGTCTCCTGGAAGTCTTCTCTTCTCCATGCTGCAGAGCCCCAACTCTCTCAGCCTGTTCTCATAGCAGAGCTACACCAACCGTATTCAGACATATTTAAAATCCTTCTAGAGATGGTGGCTCCATCACCTCCCTAGGCAGTCTGTTCCTGGCCTTCACAACCCTTCTGGGGAAGAAAGTTTTCCTGATACCTGATCCAAACTTCCCCTGGTTCAACCTGAGGGCATCTCCTCTTGTCCTGTGCCTCATTCCTTGGGAGGAGAAGCCAATCCTTACGTGGTTTCCACCTCTCAGAGTGTGCTGGTTTGAGGCTAATTAGAATATATTAATAGAGAAAATTACACTATAGGCTGTGAAAGGAAAACATCATGATGTCTGCTTCACTCACACGCTTGCTGAAAAATTGTTTGGGAACAATAACCAAAACACGGATAAGTCAGTCTCTGTCTGTCTCTTGCTGAGAGAACAGTGTCTGGGGCGATCTAGCAGCTTCTGGCTCTGGCTCCTCTGCTGATTTATTCTCACTAACCACTTTTCTTCTAAGCCCTCTGACCGATCCTCCTAATTCACCTTGTGCGTAAGGCAAACCTTGGGGTAAGGTACAGGGGTGGGGAGAAGGTGGAAGAGTGGTTGGGAGCCCTCCTGGGGTCTCTGACTTCTGGGAGGGGAGTTGTGTTGCTGTATTACCTTTTAATTTATTTCTGTATTTATATTTCTGTATTACCTTTACCTTTAACTTTGTCTCCTTCAGGACTTATTCTCTAAACCTTTCACCATCTGCTTTTTGCCCTCCTCTGGACCCGTTCTAGCACCTCAAAAGCCTTCTAGTGGTGATGGGCCCAAAGCTGAACCCAGGATTCAAAGTGTGGCCTCACCAGTGCTGGGTAGAGAGGCTTCCCTGTGGAAGCTGCCATGAGAAGATGGTTTGGTGCACTTGGTGAGGAAGGAGTGCTGGCATGTGTTTGGTTGTGTGTCACTCCAAATTTAGCCCTCTCAATTTATCACTCTGAAGGTGCCCTGTTGGGGAATAATGTCAGGGTTCAGCAGATGACACGGAACAGCAGGTGCTGCGGAATCACGTGGATATCATGTCAGGGTTCAGCAGATGGCACAGAACAGCAGGTGCTGCGGAATCACGTGGATATCAGGTCAGGGTTCAGCAGATGGCACGGAACAGCAGGTGCTGCAGAATCACGTGGATATCATGTCAGGGTTCAGCAGATGACACAGAACAGCAGGTGCTGCAGAATCACGTGGATATCACATCAGNGGTGCTGCGGAATCACGTGGATATCACGCCAGGGTTCAGCAGATGGCACAGAACAGCAGGTGCTGCAGAATCACGTGGATATCACGTCGGGGTTCAGCAGATGACACGGAACAGCAGGTGCTGCGGAATCACGTGGATATCATGTCAGGGTTCAGCAGATGACACGGAACAGCAGGTGCTGCAGAATCACGTGGATATCATGTCAGGGTTCAGCAGATGGCACAGAACAGCAGGTGCTGCGGAATCACGTGGATATCACGTCAGGGTTCAGCAGATGGCACAGAACAGCAGGTGCTGCGGAATCACGTGGATATCACGCCAGGGTTCAGCAGATGGCACAGAACAGCAGGTGCTGCAGAATCACGTGGATATCACGTCGGGGTTCAGCAGATGGCACAGAACAGCAGGTGCTGCGGAATCACGTGGATATCACATCAGAGTCACCAGATGCTGCGGTATCAGGCAACGTCAGGGATCACTAGGTGTGGGGGAATAGATGATGCAAGGAGGGACAACCTCACTCTAATTTGATGTATCTAAGATCGCTCCTTTATTGCAGAAAGTCAGCATGTACTCACACAGGATAGACTGCCTGGTCACATGTTATGCATCCTCTGATTGGTTACAGGCAGCTCTTCACAAGTTGCTCCCACACTCTGATAAGGCTTCTTCACTGTGGTCACCGTCAGGTGTCCTGTTTTGCTGTACTACATCCGTGTTTAGCATAACTACCTTCTATATAGCTTCTTTCTTATCTTGAATGACTCATAGCAGGAGGGACAGCTGCACTAGCAGCTCTTCCTCGTTAGTAGGACACAACATCGCCCCTCTGAATGTGGGGAGCCCAAGTGGGTCCAGAGGAAGGCAGGAAAAAAAAGCAAACAACAAACAAACAAAAAAAGAAGAAATAACTTCTGCTGGCAATGCTGAGTTAATACCAAAAAGATTAAAACACAACCAGCCTCCAAGAACAGGAGAAGGACCTCGCGGTCCTTAGCGCACGGCTAATAAACCGGCAGATGAAATCCGAGGCTGCTAAATGAAAAACAATGCACAGGGGAGAAATCATTGCAGCATTCTGCATGCAGGGACAGGCTCTGAGCTGGCCATTACTGCTCAGGAAGGAGAGCTGAGAGCCAGGCTCGAAATATCTATCAAAATGACACTTCATGCTCCGTGGTAGTCCAAAACCCAAACATGATGATAGGAATTACGCGACGGTAAGAGAGAGTGACGCGGGGAATGTTACTGTGCTGCTTAATGAATGTCTTATCTAACCCACCTTGAATAATTTGTGAGCAGCTCTAGTTTTCTCATCACATAAAATGGATGGGAAGAAGCCTAGAAAATTATCCACTGAAGGCAAGGATTGATAAAGGTAGGGCTAGATATGAAATCATTTGTACCGTAGAGCTGGAGAATTAATCAGCAATGATTGCTCCAGTTCAAGAAACACTCGATAGCAGGAAGAGGGAACATCTAGAGAAGTTCCAAGAGGCAAAGGCAATCCCTTTACGCGGCACCCAGTTTAAAGTAGCACTCAGTGCCATGGGAAATTAAGGGGCTGAAAGCACTCAGAGAGTGGTTGGATGTTTTCGCAGGACAAAAATACAACCCTGATGCTGTGTGCTGAGATGGTTGTTTCTCCCCATTCTGTTGCAGAGTGGCTGCATGGCTGGATGAACAAAAGGAACTTCACACCAACCCCCACCCACAAGGACCTGCCCTGTAAGGCCACATCTGAAGTTCTGGGTCCAGTCTGGAATCCCCAGTTCAAGAGAGAAAGCCAACCACTGGAGAGAGTCCAGAAGAGGGTATGAAGATGCTGAGGGGACTGGAGCATCAGAAGACTGAGAGGACATCTTCTCAATGCTGATAAACCTCTAAAGGATCAAGAGGATGGGGCCAGACTCTTGGTGCCCATTGACAGGACAAGGGCCAATGGCTGCAAACTTGAATATAGAGAGTTCCTTCTAAACATGAGACTCTTCTTTACTTTCAGAATGGTGGAGCACTGGACCAGGCTGCCAAGTGGAGTCTCCCTCTCTGCAGACGTTCCAAACCCACCCGGACATCGTGATCCTGAGCGAGCTGCTGTGGGTGCCTCTCCTTTAGCAAGGGGGTTGAACTGGATGATCTCCAGAGATCCCTTCCAAACCTGACCACGCTGGCATTCCACGTGTTTCTCCCCATGGACTACATGGGATCTGGGTCTCCTTCCCTGTGTTTTTCAAGCTCAGTACTCCTCAGACTCTGTGGAGGTGCTGCTTCATTCTTCAGCAGAGTCCTGCTGCTGGAAATCATCTGCCCGATGGTCCACTTTACGGCTGGGCAGACAGGCTGAAATTCACAGCCATCACTTACCAAAGAATAATGAAACATTTCCTGAGACACCCATAAATATCTCCTGCCCTGACAACTCTTTCCAGCACCTCTTCGATCCGGGAAAATGGTTTAAAACTCAGCAAAGTGGGATTTTATTTTTTTTTTAAAGTTTTTTTTTTTAGTGCCTCTCTATTCACTGCTTGCAGCTGCCCTGGCTGCTGCTGGTTTAGGGAGTGTTGTGATGTGGCTCCCTGGGGAGCCCAAAAGTGGATGCTGAGGGAAGTAAGCTGCTTTCTGGACTGGGCAGGTAGTTGTAGATCATCATCCTCCTCCTCCCATCTGATGCCTTCATCACTGCTTCTGATGGTGATTAGAAAACCATAGACCTGACTGAGTGGGTCCAGAGGAGAGCCACAAAAATGATCAAGTAGCTGGAAGATCTTTGTTATGAGGACAGGCTGAGGGAGCTGAAGTTGTTCAACCTGGAGAAGACTCTGGAGAGACCTTACAGTAGTCTTCCAGTACCTGAAGTGGGGCCACAAGAAGGCTGCAGAGGGACTGTTTACAAAGGCCTGCAGTGACAGAACAAGGGTCAATGGTTTGAAATTAGAGAAGAGGAGTTTGAGATTGGATGTTAGGAACAAGTTCTGCACCATGAGGGTGGTGGAACACTGCAACAGGTTGCCCAGAGACATAGTTGAGGCCCCATCCCTGAATATATTCAAGGTCAGGCTCAACAGGGCTCTGGGCAATGTGATCTGGTGGAGGATGTCCCTGCTGACTGCAGGGGGGTTGGACTGGATGACCTTTGGAGCTCCCTTCCAGCCCAAACGATTGGATGATTCTAACCTGAATGAGTGGCTTATTGGTTATAAGGGATCAATAACCTCTGGCTCTACTCCTCAGTCTAAGAAAGTCAGAGTAACGTGGGGCAGGGGGGGATGACCCAAACAGCCGTCACCAATCAATAGCTCTCTCCACGTGAGCATGCAGTGGAGCAGAAGGTGAAGGTCTTTTATCAATGCCACCTTCTTCTCCTCCATTCCCTCCCTCCACAGCATTGCCCTGAGCTGTCCTTGGCTTCTGCAGTCAATCCCCTACCCAGGATGCAGAGCAAAGCAGGGGCTTCTTTCTCACCTCCACTCTCATCTGCACCACCTCTGAATGGAATCATGGCCAATTAGCGGTGCTGGATGGAAGACAAGGAGCTGGATGGATGCACACCTGTGGTTATGTGGTCACCTGGATGCTGAGGAAGCAAAGCTGAGTTTGAAAGCTCATAGAATCACAGAAATGTAGACCCAGAGACTGGTTTGGGTTGGAAGGAGCCTTTAAAGGTCACCTACTCCAACCCCACCCTGCAGTCAGCAGGGACATCTGCAACTAACATGAGAGTGTTCAGAGCTCCAGCCAACCTGTCCTGGAAGGTTTCCAAGGATGGGGCTTCTGTCACCTCTATGAGCAACCTGGTCCAGTGTCTCCCCACTCTCAGAATCAAAAATTTCTTCCCTCTCATCTCACTCTCCCTCTTTTAGGTTCAAAGCACCACCCCTTGTCCTGTCACAACAGGCCCTGCTCAAAAGTCTGTCCCCAGCTTTCTTGTAGATCCCCCTTGTAGATACTGAAAGGCTGCAGAAAGGTCTCCCTGGAGCCTTCTCCTCTTCAGGCTGAGCAAGCCCAACTCTCTCTGCCTGTCCTCACAGCTCAGGTGTTCCAGCCCTTGGATCCTTCTTGTGATCTCCTCTGGACCCGCTCCAACAGGTTCATATCCTTCTTGTGCTGAGGGCTCTAGAGCTGGACATAGGAAGATGTCCTTGAGTCAGGAGGATGACTGGGAAGAGAACTCTTACCCAGGCTAATGCAAAAGAAGAGGTTTGCAGCTGCTGGCCCTTGCCAAAGGGTTTCATTTTGGTCCTAAGCAGCAGGAGAGGCTGATGGCCTGGTTCATGCAGTCTGCTGTACACTTGGCTCCTTTATCCAAGACGGTCTTCTAGCAGTGAGGGGATGCACAGAATAGCTTGGGCTGAAGCAGACTGCAAATAAAAACCACCAACTAGCATAAAGTATCTCTGAGAGCCTGGAGGCTCTCAAAGATAATACAGTATAAGATGAAGCCCTGGGCAACCCAGCCAAATGTGACTAAGTCCTCTTCAGGCAGCAGCAGGGCAGATTGTGGCAGATCCAAGCCAAGTTGCAATAGTTTCCCCAAAGGGCTGGGCTCCCTCCAGTCCACTGAGGCAGAATTGCCACAGCCAGGAGGAATCTCCACCAGCACCCACCATGCTGGGCTTTGCAGGTGAACCTGATGATCTTCAAGGTCTTTTTTCAACCTAAAGGATTTTACTATTCATCCTTCCTTCCTTTGCCCTGAGGACAACCAGCTTGGAGCCAAGGCATGGTGGCTACAGCCCATGCCCTCATGCAGGAGGAGACTGGAGATGCACCAGGCTGGAACAGAATCAGCAGAGAGCTGGAGGGGTTTGGCCACCTCTAAGCTGGATGGGAGCCCATGATGGGAAGAAATGCTCTTAGCAGCCGTGGCCACAGAGGGAAAGGGAGGTGTTTGGTAGTGGGAGAAGAGCTGGTGGTGGGGCAAGTGTGGGAAAGTGATAGATTTTTGAAACCCAGGCAGTAAATCAGGCTCATGGATGTGGTCGCTTTAGAAGAGATCAGCAGAAATAAAGTGGGTTTCAGTCTATAATGGCTTGGGGAAGCCTGAGCAGCACAATGAAGCCAGCAGCATGAAACACATCAGAGGCCTGCTCCATGGCAGGTCTGGGATACAGCAGAGTTGTGTTATGACCATGCACTGATGCCCACCAGAGCAGGGAATCTCCCAGCAAAGCCTGGACCATAATGTTTCAGTCCCCTACATCTTGCCACCTTCCTCAAAGACCATGACAGCTAAGGGCAGCACCAGAAGAGGGGTAGGAACACACAACAGGGAGCGGTGGGGAAGAAGGAGGCATCAGAAGAAGGGTAGGAATACGCAGCAGGGAGCAGGCGGCATCAAAAGAGGGGTGGGAACACAGCAGGGAGCAGTAGGGAAGAAAGGCATCAGAAGAGGGGTAGGAATAGGCAGCAGGGAGCAGCAGGGAAGAAAGAGGCATCAGAAGAGGAGCAGGATCACGCAGCAGGGAGCAGTAGGGGAGAAGGAGGCACCAGGAGCTGGGTAGGATCATGCAGTAGGGGAGAAGGAGGTATCAGATGGCAGCAACCCATGGAGAAGATTGACTTAATGGGATCAACCCTCATTTTGTGCTGATTATCAGCACCTTGGGAGTGGGGCTTCTTGAATTAATTCCTCTGAAGTAGACAGCTGAGGCTTGTGGCCTATCAATGACTGCTTGCACTGGTGCTTGTTGGTTGGAAGTGTGGTGGTGTCTATATGGCTAGTGTCAGGTATCTCTTTCTCAAGCAATTTGGGCCTGTTTTGGAGGAGAGAAAGAGCCTGGAATGTTTGGACAGCTCAGGAGTGAAGACTTTTCTTCCTGTTGTTTCTGCAGTGTTACTCTGTTCAAGTTGCAGCTGGTGGAAGTGGCTGTTTCCAGAAGAGCTCTTCTTAATCCTGCTTGGGAAAGAGTGACCTCTTCTACCAGTAGCTTCCAACATTGGTGTGTGCTTTGAATGTGTTCCATTGTGTGATGGAATTTTCTTGCTGGTTACATAAGTGCCCAGCATGCTGAAATCCAGCTAAGCCTGCACCTCCACACCATCGCAGAAGCTCACCTTGGCAGGGGTTGGAAGGGACCTCTGGAGATGGACTCCAACCCCACTGCTGAAGCAGGGACACCCACAGCAGCTGGCCCAGGATGACAACATCCAGGTGGGTTTGCAGTTTCTTATAGACTTGCAGAGTTGTCAGGGTTGGAAGGGACCTCTGGAGATGGACTCCAACCCCACTGCTGAAGCAGGGACACCCACAGCAGCTGGCCCAGGATGACAACATCCAGGTGGGTTTGCAGTTTCTTATAGACTTGCAGAGTTGTCAGGGTTGGAAGGGACCTCAAAGATCATCCAGTTCCAACCCCCTGCCATGGGCAGGGATGCCTCACACTAGATCAAGTTGCCTCATCCAGCCTGGCCTTAAAAGCCTCCAGGGATAGGACTTCCACCACCTTCCTGGGCAACCTGTGCATCTTTCACCACCCTCATCGTGAATTTCTTCCTAACATACAATCTCAATCTACCCACTTCTAGTTTTGGTCCATTTCCTCCAGTCCTATCACTACCTGACACCCTCAAGAGTCCCTCCTCAGCTTTCTTGTAGCCCCCTTCAGATACTGGAAGGCCACAACAAGGTCTCCTTGGTCCTTCTCTTCTCCAGACTGAACAGCCCCGACTCTCTCAATCTGTCTCCACAGCAGAGGTGCTCCAGCCCTCTGAGCATCTTCATGGCCCTTCTCTGGACACACTCCAGCATCTCCACATCCCTCTTGTAATAGGAGTTCCTTCAGAGAAGGAGACTCTACAGCCTCTCTGGGCAGCCTGCTCCAGGGGTTCAGCACCCTCACAGCAAAGAATTTTTTCCTTCTGTTCAGATAGAACCTCTTGGGTTCCAATTTGTTGTGTGGCAATTCACTGCCTCAGGGAGGGAAGTGCTTCCCTTGGAGTCCATCTATAGGTCACTGGGGGTTTTCATGTGAAATGAGAAGGGGGAAGGGCTCAATTTATGCTCTTGGTATCACTCAGCATTTTATCTGCCTTTGGTAAAGTTGTGATTGTTATCAAAGTCTCTGGACCCTGAAAATCAAGGTGAAAGCTTGCTTTCATGGATTATTTCCAGTCACTTTTCTTCTGGCTCTGCTAAAAATAACACAGAAATGGCTTTCTTCAAACTTTCCTATTCCCTCGTGGCTGGAGAGGAGAAGGTCAGGAGGATGAAAGTGAAAAAGGAGTGAGGGGATGGAGTCACAGCAAGCTCTTCAGGTATATGGGTTTGGATGAGGTTGCCATCTGGTTTGTTTGGGATTTTTGTCTTTTGATCTCAACCAGATCACATTTAGTTTTGTATTGCTTTCGTTTGCTGATGTCAGGGTGGAGGCTGTGTTCTGGAGCACAGAACTTGCCTTTTTTAGCCATTTCCTATTGAAAATTCTTCAGAAACATCCAGTACCTGAAGGGGGTCTACAGAAGAAAACTGGGAAGGGACTTTTTACCAGGGTTTGTAGGTGATAGAATGAGAGGGAATGGGTTGAAGCTTGAGGAGGGCAGATTTAGACTGGAGATGAGGAAGAATTTCTTTGCAGTGAGGGTGGTGAGACACTGGAAAAGGCTGCCCAGGGAGGTTGTGGATGTCCCCTCTCTGGAGGTGTTGAAAGCCAGATTGGATAAGGCCGTGAGCAACCTGATCTAGTGGGACATGTCCCTGCCCATGGCAGGGGAGGGTTTGAACTACATGATTTTCAAGGTCCTTTCCAACCTAATCCATTCTATCAGTCTATTAAGGCCAGGTTAGATGAGGCCCTGAGCAACCTGGGCTAGTGGAAGGTTGCTCAATGCTAGCCTGCCCATGAGAGGAGGATTGGAACTGGATGATCTAAAGGTTCCTTCCAACACAAATCATTCTGTGGTTCTACGGCTCTGTGAAACCTAGAGGTTGGTCTGACAATATTGCTTCTTGTACTGTAGGACCTTTACTGAGACCTCAAGGTGAAGCTCTGTTGGAAGAAACTCAATTTAGATTAGGCATGAGGAGGGAATCCTTCACCATGAGAGTGGTGAGGCACTTGAAACAGGCTGCCCAGAGGTGTTGTGGAGGCTCCAATCCTGAAAGCATTCAAAGTTGGATGAGTAACTTGATCTAGTAGGAGGTATCCTCACCCATGGCAAGGGGGTTGGAACTAGGTGATCTTTGAGGTCCATTCCAACTCAAACCATTCTAGGATACCTTGTTGTAGGAGAGCTGATCTTTGAAGTCCATTCCAACTCAAACCATTCTAGGATACCTTGTTGTAGGAGAACTGATCCTTAAGGTCCCTTCCAACTCAAACCATTCTAGGACACCTTGCTGTAGGAGAGCTGATCCTTAAGGTCCCTTCCAACTCAAACCATTCTAGGACACCTTGCTGTAGGAGAGCTGATCCTTAAGGTCCCTTCCAACTCAAACCATTCTAGGATACCTTGTTGTAGGAGAGCTGATCCTTAAGGTCCCTTCCAACTCAAACCATTCTAGGACACATTGCTGTAGGAGAGCTGATCCTTAAGGTCCCTTCCAACTCAAACCATTCTATGATACCTTGCTGTAGGAGAGCTGATCCTTAAGGTCCCTTCCAACTCAAACCATTCTGTGATACCTTGTTGTAGGAGAGCTGATCCTCAAGGTCCCTTCCAACTCAAACCATTCTATGATACCTTGCTGTAGGAGAGCTGATCCTCAAGGTCTCTTCCAATTCAAACCATTTTGTGATACCTTGTTGTAGGAGAGTTGATCTTTAAGGTCCCTTCCAACTCAAACCATTCTAGGATACCTTGCTGTAGGAGAGCTCACCTGCTTTCTGAGTTAATGGGCTTATTCCTGGATTTGTGCCTATATTTGCTGCTTCTTTTTAGCCTGAATTGCTTCCACATAATCTAACAGAATATAATGGTGCCACAGGAGATAGCCAAGGTACATGTCCAGGAGAGGGCTCCTCCTGTGTCACTTAAGGCATTAAATACCAAAGTATTGACTGAAATTCCTTGTGTAGCACCATGTGGTGGAAGCAGCAGATGCAAGAGTAGCTCAGGTGGACTTTAAGGCATTCAAAAAAGCAACACGTGGAAGAGCTTGGCAAAGCTGCTGCTAAAAGGAGGAAAGAAATATTTACATCTAGTCCAGCAGCTCTGCCAAAACTCTGGGCACACCTGCATCTCCAAAGAGAAGGAGAGGAAGCCTCAGAACACACCTGTTAGGAAAGGTAAAGGTGATATGAGGTAGTATTTTGGGGGGACAAAGCATGGGCTTCCTGAAGAGTCAGGCTGAAGCTGCAACCATGCAATATGTTCCCAAAGGTGAGAGCCAGACAGGCACTTAGAGGAGACACAGACTTTAACGGGGACACACACACACATAGCAGCATTTGGGCCCTACTCTCTTAATTACAGAGGAATCTTTTGGGCAGAAGTTGGTGTCTGCACCTCTGTCCCAAGACAACTGACTGTGGAGACCTCCACAAGCACAGTTTAGAGCAGCAGTGATCAGGATTTGCTGAGTTGCTCGTTTCACTGCTTCGGCCAGCAGGGCTTTAGTTTTGGTTCCCTGCCATGCCATGGTACTCTCCTTGCCTCCTACTTTCTCTGGATGGATTTACAAAGATGGAAGAGAGGTTTGGGTTGCATAAGGAGGTTGGAAGAAATGTTAAATTAAGCAAAATAATGTCTTGGACTTACAGCATCACAGAATGGGTTGGGTTGGATGAGGACTGTAAAGGCCATCAAGTCCAACCTCTCTGCAGTCAGCAGGGACGTTTGCAGCTAGCGCAGGTTGCAAGAGCCCCAAACAACCCAACCTGGAATGCTTCCAGGGATGGGGTATTTGTGACCTCTCTGGGCAACCTGGTCCAGGGTCTCCCCACCCTCAGTGCAGTCAGTTTCTTTCTTTTCTCTAGTTTAAAGCTCCTTCTTTTAGTTTAAACTACCCTTCCTTGTCCTGTCACAACAGACACTGCTTGGAAGTCCATCCCCAGCCTTCTGATCATCCCCTTTAAGTCCAGAAAGGCCACCAAAAGGTTTCCTTGGAGACTTCTTCATCCTGCAATATCTACCTTATACTTAGGCCAGGGAACATTATCTTCAAAACCATGTTTTATGCCATGCAGGAAGGTTTCCATTTACTCATTTTCTCCTCTCCTAAGCGATGCACTGGCAGGTGTACGATGAGCCTCAGCCCAGAACCCCACGCAGGTGCTCACACCTGAACTGTGTGAAGAAATCCACAGGCATTATGGAATCACGGAATGGTAGGGGTTGGAAGGAAGCTCTGGGGATAATCTAGTCAAACCACCCTGCTAAAGCAGGGGCACCTGGGCAGCTTGCCCAGGATCACAACATCCACCTGGGTTTGCAATCTCTCCAGAGAAGGAGGCTCCACAGCCTCTCTGGGCAGCCTGTTCCAGGGCTCCAGCACCCTCACACCACAGAATTCTCTCCACCTGTGCAAGTGGAACCTCCTGGGTTCCACTTTGTGCCCATTGCCCCTTTTCCTGTCACTGAGCACCACCGAAGACAGTCTGGCCCTACCCTCTTGCCCCCTACCATTTAGCTATTGATCAGTATTGATCAGTTCCTCTCTCAGACTGCTCTTCTCCTGACTAAGCACCCCCAGGTCTCTCTCTCCTCTTGTAAGAGGAGTTTCAGTTGCCTCAAGGTGTTTGTATCCTCACTTTCCTGTAGATTCCTGTCTCTCTTGAGCCAGGGAGCCCAGAACTGGACCCAGCACTCCAGGTGTGGCCTCGCCAGGGCTGAGGAGAGCAGGAAGAGAACCCCATGACCTTTACTAATGGGTTTGTTGAAGGCTCGGTGTTAGTGATGGCTGAACCTGAGATCCAATTCATCCTGCAGAAGCGGTCACTGAGCAGTCTGTGCAAGCCAGCATCAGCCCATGGATCATCTCAAGTGGTCACTCTGGCTGCTTATTATTCCTCATTGCTAGTGTGTGACTGATCACCAAAATTACCCTCTGTTGCTTCTGTGCTCTGATTAGACTCCTGCAGTTTTGGGAGAAGTGGGATAATAAATAACAGCTCCTGAGCAGATGAATAATAAGTGCCTGTGTTTGTGCTGAGGGGTCCTTTGCACGCTCCAGTGGGAAGCTCTCTGCTGTGGCTCTCGTCTGCCTGCTCTGCCTTTTTATTAGTGCAATGAGCTCAGGGGTGATCTTCCTTAGGTCTTGCTGAAGCAAAGAGCTGTTTGCAACCTGGAGGTGCTGCTGCCTGTGTTTGCCCAATGCTGAGTCTGCTGAAAAGCCTGGAAGAGAAGGTAAACAAAATATCATAGCATCAATCACAGACTCAAGCAGGTTAGAAGAGACCTCTAAGCTCACCCAGCCCAACCTATCACCCAGCCCTAGACAATCAATTTGACCATGGCACTAAGTGCCCCATCCAGGCTTGTCTTGAACACCTCAAGGAATGAGGACTCCGCCACCTCCCTGAGTAACCCATTCTAATGGCAAATCATGGAATTCTAAAATGGTTGAGGTTGGAAGTGACCTAGAATCACAGAATTGTCAGGGTTGGAAGTGACCTCAAGGATCATCCAGTTCCAACCCCCCCCTGCCATGGGCAAGGACACCTCGCACTAGATCAAGTTGTTCAGAGCCCCATCCAGCCTGGCCTTAAAAGCCTCCAGGGAGGGAGCAGCCACCACCTCCCTGGGCAACCTGTGCCAGTCTCTCACCACCCTCATGGTGAATTTCTTCCTGACATTCAATCTGATTTGCTCCATTCCCCTCAGTCCTATCACTACCTGACACCCTAAAAAGTCCTTCCCCAGCTTTCTTGTAGCCCCCTTCAGATACTGGAAGGCCTCAATAAGGTCTCCTTGGTCCTTCTCCAGACTGAACAACCCAACTCTCTCAGTCTGTCTCCACAGCAGAGGTGCTCCAGCCCTCTGAGCATCCTCATGGCCCTTCTCTGGACACATTCCAGCACCTCCATATCTTTCTTTTAACAGGGACTCCAGAACTGGATGCAGTACTCCAGGTGGGGTCTCACCAGAGTGGAGTAGAAGGGGAGAATGACCTCTTTCATCCTGCTGGCTATGCTCCTCTTGATGCAGCCTGGGATACCATCTTCTCTCTGGGCTGCAAGTGCACACTGCTGGCTCGCATTGAGCTGCTCATCCACCACTACTCTCAAATCCTTTTCTTCGGGGCTGCTTTCAAGCCAGTCACTGCCCAGCCTGTAATCAGTGCTTGGGATTGCCTCTGGAAATCATCTTGTCCACCCCTCCTTGCTAACACANAGGTGGGGTCTCACCAGAGTGGAGTAGAAGGGGAGAATGACCTCTTTCATCCTGCTGGCTATGCTCCTCTTGATGCAGCCTGGGATACCATCTTCTCTCTGGGCTGCAAGTGCACACTGCTGGCTCGCATTGAGCTGCTCATCCACCACTACTCTCAAATCCTTTTCTTCGGGGCTGCTTTCAAGNGAGGAACCCAACCATGATGTGTTTTTATTCTGCAACTTTCTGACACCCCTTAGAGAAACAAATAGGAGGAACTTCTTTAAGGGTGACAGAGCACTGAAACAGGCTGCCCAGAGAGGTTGTGGAGCCTCTGTCTCTGGAGACATTCAAAATCTGCCAGGACACGTTCCTGTGTGACCTCCTCTAGGTGAATCTGCCTTGGTAGAGGTGGGCTGGGCTCGGTGATCTCCAGAGGTCCCTCCCAACCACTACCATTCTGTGATCAGCCAGGTAGAACAATGAAATCAAGGTGAGGTTTCCAAGGTTTCTGCTTTTTCTGGATCACTTTTTTTCAGCTGCTGCTACCATGGGGTTGCCCCTGTCAGCCAAGGCTGGGGGTATTGTTATTTATTTATGTGTCATTGAGTTCTCTCTGTCAGCTACTGGGACAAAGTCACCTCCCTGTGTCATCTCTGCTTTGAAAACCAGCAGTGTCACCTCCTCAGAAGCCAGCATGAAGCTAAAGCTCTTCTACAGCTTTAGAATCATAGAATGGTAAGGGTGGAAGGGACCTCGAGGATCATCTAGTTCCAACCCCCTGCCATAGGCATGTCCTTGACTAAACCATAGCCCTCAGCACAAGAATCATAGAATCTACCAGGTTGGAAGAGACCTTCTCTTTTTT
>VWZE01024237.1:55780-70757 GCA_013396675.1 Eubucco bourcierii | reverse complement strand
TTTTTTTTTTTTTTTTTCCCCCTCCTCCTGGTTTAATGTGCCAATGCTTAGCTGACTGTTGATGCATCCCAAAGAGGGAAGGTTGCGATGTTGTTCTCTGATGTTCTCTGAGCCCTGAACTGAACAATCCCAAGCACAACTCCAGGATGGGTGGGGGATGGGTGGGGAATGGCTGAGAGCAGCCCTGAAGAAAAGGACCTGGGGGTCTGGGGTGATGGAAAGCTCAACATGAACCTGCAGTGTGAGTGCAGCCCAGACAGGAACCGAGTGCTGGGCTGCAGTAAGAGCAGTGTGGGCAGCAGGGCAAGGGAGGGGATTCTGCCCCTTTACTCTGCTCTCCTCAGACCCTACCTGGAGTCCAGTGTGCAGTTCTGGAGCCCCCAGCACAGGAAGGACCTTAGAGTAGCCTTCAAGGATCTGAAGGGTGCCTACAGGAAGGCTGGGGAGGGACTATTGACAATGTCTTGCAATGACAGGACAAGGGGCAATGGGTTTAAACTGGCAGAGGGGAGATTGAGACTGGATGTTAGGAGGAAGTTGTTTGCAGTGAGGGTTTTGAGACACTGGCACAGGTTGCCCAGGGAGGTTGTGGCTGCTCCCTCCCTGGGGGGGTTGAAGGCCCGGGTGGGGGGGGGCNGGCACAGGTTGCCCAGGGAGGTTGTGGCTGCTCCCTCCCTGGAGGTGTTGAAGGCCAGGTTGGAGGAGGCCTTGAGTGACCTGTGCTAGAGGGAGGTGTCAGGGGTTGGAACTAGATGGTCCTTGAGGTCCTTTCCAACCTTACTCTGTCTGCTTCAAGCTGATTCTAGAGAAGGGTTGGCAAAGTTCACTCTCCTTTTCCTTTTCTCCCCTCATTTTTGGACATCCTCACACAGGTCAGGATGTAACCCACAGGAAAGATCATTTTCAGTTGTGATGGTTTAGGAGTTACCTACCCCCACCCCTCACTTTGTAAAATGACCCAGACTAGACTCAGCTGGCTGGAAGTTAAGGACTGAAGCTCTGTTTACAGCTCAGCACAATGTACAAGCAGAGATACACACAACAGACAGGAATATTTGCAGAAATATACAAGTTAAAGGTAATACAGGCACACAATATCCCTCCCAGAAATCAGAGTCCCCAGGAGGGTCTCCCAACCACCCTTCCACCTTCTTTCCACCTTTCTACCTTACCCCAGGGTCTGCCTTAGGTGCAAGGTGAGTTTGGAGGATCAGCAAGGGGAGTCAGAAGCAGAGTGGTTAGCTGGGTTACACAGCACAAGGCCAGAAGAGACACAGCAGCTCCCAAAGAGAGACTCTCTGTATTGTCTGTATTTGTGTCCTTGTGTTTATACATCTCGGCAAGCCTATGAGTGAAGCAGACATCACCACTGTTTGCTTTTCACAGCCTAGAATCTAATGTTTTTCATTAAAATATTCCAATTAGCCTCAAACCAGCACATCCTGGAAACAGAAGCTACCAGATACAGCTTGAGAAAGCACCAGGTTCTTCAGTAGGTTTGTTGCCTGATTCTCAGCCCAGAAAGACTCTGAGAGATTGAAAGGAGGCTCGGGCAATCCCAAAACACCCAAATTTGTCTCTCCCTTCACTTTACAAGGAACTCCCAAGCACGCTATTGAATCACAGCCACCTCCCTGCTCTTAAATCATTACCTCCAGCAAGACATTACCCCACAGAGGAAGCCCTTTTTGGTGAAGACAAAAAATGAAAGTGTTTATGGGTTTGAAAAGATCCCTCTGTGTGCCAGAATCAGTGTGAGAGAGAGAGAATATGGAAGTGTTAGTGCCTCCAGCAATGCCTTCACCAGGCTGTTTGTCATCCCTGCACAAGAAGCTGAGCACACACAAACATTAAACTAATATTTTCTGGTGCTTGGTGCATTTTGATCACAGGTTCGTGGTGCCCCAGGGAGCAACTGGGAATGAGATGCAGTATCCTTAAGCTTTGTATTCATGGCTGAACTGGTGCTGCCTCTTATGTTTGTTTGTGTAGAAGCACAGGGTGGGAAGGGACCTCTGAAGGTGATCTGTCAAATCCAACCCCTCTGCAGCAAACATGCCCATCTAGAATCATAGGATCACAGAATCAAGCAGGTTGGGAGAGACCTCCAAGCTCATCCAGTCCAATCAATCACCCAACCCTATCCAATCAACTAAACCATGACACTAGGTGCCTCATCCAGCCTCCTTTTAAAACACCTCTGGTGATGGGGACTCCACCACCTCCCTGGGCAGCCCATTCCAATGCCAGTCACTTTCTGCATAGAAATTCTTCCTAATATCCAACCTGAATCTGCCCTGGCACAGATTGAGGCTGTTGCTGGTCCTCCTTCTGTTGCTGGTTGCCTGGTAGTAAAGCCCAACTCCACTGGCTACAACCTCCTTTCAGGGAGTTGTAGACAGCAATGAGGTCTGCCCTGAGCCTCCTCTTCTGCAGACTGCACACCCCCAGCTCCCCTCAGCCTCTCCTCACAGGGCTGTGCTCCAGGCCCCTCACCAGCCTTGGTGCCCTTCTCTGGACACCTTCCAGCACCTCAATATCTCTCTTGAATTGAGGGGCCCAGAACTGGACACAGCACTCAAGGTGTGACCTGACCAGTGCTGATTCCAGGGGCAGAATAACCTCCCTGGTCCTGCTGGACCTGTTTCTGATGCAGGCCAGGATGCCATTGGCTCTGCTGCCCACCTGGGCACACTGCTGCCTCATCTTCAGCTACTCTCTACCAGCACCCCCAGGTCCCTTTCTGTCTGGTCAGATTGTTCAGAACCCCATCAAGCCTGATTGATTGCTGTTTATCTGTTGAGAGGGAGGTGTTTAGTGATAATAGCAAGACCCCACCAGATCTGCCAAGTCAGGAAGCAAAACAAACCAGATTTTGTCCTCAGGATGCTGCCTAAATTGCCAACATGGCTATTTTCTGCTCAAATGTGAACAGCAAGGTGCTGCATTGAGGGTTGGACTGGATGATCTTTGAGGTCTCTTCCAGACAGATATATTCTGTGACAATGTGTGGGATTACTGGAACAATCTCCACAGTTCCCAACTCTCTGCAAGCTGGTGTCAAAATCACAGAACCGCAAAGTAAGTTAGGTTGAAAGGGACCTTAAAGATCATCTGATTCTAATGCCCCTGCTGCCTCCCACTAGCCCAGGTTGCTCAAGGTCTCATCCAACCTGACCTTGAACACCTCCAGGCATCCACAAGCACTGTGGACAACCCATTCTGGTGCCTCGCCACCCTCACTGTAGAGAATTTATTCCTAATCTCCAGTCTAAATCTTCCCTCCTCAAACTTGAAGCCAGTCCCCCTCATTTTATCCTTCACCCTACTTAGAGGTGAGCCAAAAAAAGAAAGCTGAGAGATGATTCATCAGTAGGAGGCCAAAAGGCTTTTGGAATCAGTGACTTGTTTTGGTTGAAAAAGACCTTCAAAATCAAGTCTGACCGTTGGCTTAGCCACCACCATGGCTTTTGCACAGCTGTGGGATGGAGACCTGGACCTGTCCTCTTTCTTCACACATGCCCTAATTTGGTACTTCCCGACTTGACTTTGAGGAGCCAGGATGTTTTGAGCTTGGGTTGTTCTCTTCTTCATCTTTTGGACAAAAACAGAGGAAAATAAACAAGGTTGTCAACCCATGACCCTCCTCAGAAGATGAGGCCACCCTTTGAGCTCCAAATAACCACACAGTTGGTTGAGATGTGCGTTTGAGAGAGTGTACCAATTATGTGGGCTTTTTCAGAGCCTGGGAGAAGTGTGAACTGTTATTTTCTTGAGTGAGCAAGGAAGAGGCTGAGAGGTAGGAAAGGTGATGGACAGCTTCACAAGGAATCTGCTGTTAACCCAGAGTTATATTTAATTCCTTGGAAACATCAGTAGCCAAAGCCAAGCTTTGTGCAGGACAAGCAACCTCCCAGCTCACTGTGTGTGGAAGGAGCTGGTCCAGGAGTGAGTTTGTTCCATTTCTTCCTATGGGGAGAAGGGAGAAAATCATAGAATCAGGTTGCTCAAAAGGACCTCAAGGATCATCTAGTTCCAACCCCCTGCCATAGGCAGGGACACCTCCCACTAGTACAGGTCACTCAAGGTCTTCTCCAACCTGACCTTGAACACCTCCAGGGAAGTTGTGGAGCACAGAAACACAGAATGTTATCTTTGAACACATTCTGTAACATTCTGTGCTCCACAACCTCCCTGGGCAACCTGTGCCAGTGTCTCACCATCCTCACTGTAGAGAACTTCCTCCTAACATCCAGTCTAAATCTCCCCTCTGCCAGTTCAAACCCATTGCCCCTTGTCCTGTCATTGCAAGACCTTGTCAATAGTCCCTCTCCAGCCTTCCTGTAGCCCCCTTCAGATACTGAAATGCTAATATAAAGTCTTCTGGAAGCCTTTTCTTCTCCAGGCTGCAGAGTCCCAACTCTCTCAACCTGTCCTCATAGTGGAGCTGCTGCAGCCCTCTGAGCATCTTCGTGGCCTCCTCTGGACCCCCTCCAACATTACAATGTCCTTCCTGTGCTGGGGGCTCCAGAACTGCACACAGGACTCAAGATGGGGTCTGAGAAGAGCAGAGTAAAGGGGCAGAATCCCCTCCCTTGCCCTGCTGCCCACACTGCTCTTGCTGCAACCCAGCACACAGTTGCTGTCTGGGCTGCACTCACACTGCAGACTCATGTTGAGCTTTTCATCACCCCAGACCCCCAGGTCCTTTTCCTCAGGGCTGCTCTCAACCATTCCCCACCCAACCTGGAGTTGTTCTTGGGACTGTGCCTACCCAGGTGCAGGACTTTGCACTTGGCCTTGTTGAAATGTCCACGTTGTACTCCTTATTGGAGCCTGGGACAAAACTGAATGACAACGAGGAAGGACAAAAGGCGCTCTCTGTTTCCCTTCTCAGCCATCTTTGAGGGTGATTCATCCTCTCCAAATCCCTGGCAATTTCTCTTGGTGACCAGCAGCTCTGTCTTGCCTTGCTGACTCATAACTGCTGGAAGCATCTTTGGCTGAATTCAGAGTAAGGAAAATTTATGCGTTGGCTTTGATCTCGTCTGAAGTTGTTTTACAAGAGAGCAAGGGGCAACCCAGCAGAGGGGTGGGACAAAAAAAAGCAGAGAGAAAGGAGGTAAAGATGAAGGAAAAGGAGGCTAAAAAAAAAAAAAATGCATGTGAGGTGGTTTGGGTGGGAGGTTTTTTTTCAGCAGTGAGGAGAAAACATCCTGCTGATCCCTGGCCAAACAAATGAGCCGCGTGATGAACGATGCGAAACGCTGCGCTGTGCTTGACTCCTCATTGCAGGCAGTGATATTAGTAATAAAATCAATACCAGAAGTTAGCTAGGGCTAATAATTACACAGATCAGATTGCAGTGGATTAGATTGATATTCCTTCTCCTTAATAACCCACTCTGACTGCTGCTGCACACGAAGTCGGAGCAGGTATCGCGCGGCTTTTAATTAACAGAGGTGCTTCAGCACTTTGAGGCACTTGTAGTCATAACTGGAAATGGCCAGTCCATAGCTCAGCAATTAAATCTGTCCTGAAGGCTCTTCCAAATGAAAATAAATGGACAATCCATTGAAGATCCTCTGCCTGACAACCTGCTGCTGTTGGCATTTGTGATGACTCAGTGTAGAAGTGTGCAAATCAAAGTTGCCAAACCCAAGCTGACCTCTCAGATTTGGACCGCACAAACTCTACCCTCCACAGGTATTTCTGCAGCACTCCCTGAGATGTTCTGCCCCTACCCTCCACAGGTATTTCTGCATCACTCCCTGAAGTGTTCTGCCCCTACCCTCCACAGGCATTTCTGCAGCACTCCCTGAGGTGTTCTGTCCCTACCCTCCACAGACATTTCTGCAGCACTCCCTGAGGTGTTCTGCCCCTACCCTCCACAGGCATTTCTGCAGCACTCCCTGAGGTTCTGCCCCTACCCTCCAACAGGCAGTTTTGCAGCAATCCCTGAGGCTCTGCCATCAGGTTTCATAGCTGCATTTCGTGTTGGACCACAAACCCAGCCCTTCTAGTTGGGGATGTCTCTTCTTACCACAAAGCAGTTGGACTTGACCTTAGAAGACCCTTTCCAACCCCAACAATTTTATGGTTCTGTGATTTTTTTCAAAGAACTGTAGAAAGGTTTGGGTTGGAAAGGATCTTAAAGATCGTTGAGTTCCAACTGTCCTGCCATGGACTGGGATATCTTCCACTAGAGCAGGTTCCTCAATAGTGTGTTCAACCTGATCTTGGACTCTTTGATGGAGGAGATGTCCACAACTTCCAAGGGCAACCTGTTCCAGTGTTCTCACTACCCTCACTCCAAACAATTTCTTCCTAATCTCCGGTCTGAATCTGCCATCCTCAAGCTTCAATCCATTCCCTCTCATCCTATTCACTAAAAGTCCTTGTAAAAATAAAAATCCCTTCCTGGCTTTCTTTCAAGTACTGGAAAGCTTCTATAAGGTTTATCTGGAGTTTTCCTTCCTCTGTGCTGAACAGCCTTTGCCTGTTGGGGAGGTTCTCCAGTCCTCTGTTCCAGTGTCTCACCACCCTCACTCCAAAGAATTTCATCATAATCTCCAGTCTAAATCTGCCCTCTTTCAGCTCAAAGCCATTATCCCTCATTCTATCACTACAAGCCCTTGTAAAAAGTCCCCAGCTTTCTTGTAGACCATCTTCAGGTGCTGGAAGGAGGCTGTGTTGAAATGTCTACCTTCAGATGAGACAGGTCAAGGCTTGAGGTCACCACTGTGCCCAACATCTCACTTTGGAAACCTTCCTGGTGAACTCCTGGCCCCAGTCAATACTCTCTCTCTCACACACACAAAACCCCAAAACCCAGCTTGGAGAAAGCATCACATTTAAAAGCAAAAGGCACACCAGGCTTCATTGCATTTGTTCCAAGCAGTTCTACATTTGATCACCCAGAAAGTGCCTCCCTGCAGGCAGCAGCATCTTTTACTAACCTGTGTTTGCTGTGTGAAATAACCCATCTGGGTCTTCATAGCTTTCTTGCTCTGGCTCTGCACTTGCCCTGCACTAGGTAGACCTCTTTCCTCCTTGGCTTGTGTTTTGAGGCTTCATGTCAATGGAAGAGGGAAAGAAGGAGAAAAACAAGACATGAGGTCACTTGAGGGCCTGAAAGGTGGTATGTTCAGCTCATAACCTGGCCTTTGGAGCAGGAGAAAAACACTTTAGGTTGTTCTTCTGATCTCCAAGTAGGGCAGGACCTAGAGAGTGCGTCTGATGAATTGCAGCCTCATGTACTGTGCTGTACTGCAGGGATGTGTTTGCCTCCACAGAGGCTAGGCAGGTGTTGGCCACACCAAACTGACCAGCACAGTTTTTTGGCTTGACTAGACCTACCTGATGCTCTGCTTTGCTCCCACCAGCTTTAGTTGTGGATCTCTGTGGTGAAGTTGGGAAAAGACTGTCTGGGGAAATGATTCAAAGTAGAGAAGCCCTGTGAAGGAGGACTTGGGGGTGGTGGTGGTTGTAAAGCTGGGTATGGGCTGGCACCCTGTGCTCCCAGCCCAGAGCCAGCTGTATCCTTGGCTGATCCCCAGCAGTGTGGGCAGCAGGAGGAGGGAGGGGATCCTGCCCCTCTGCTCTGCTGAGACCCCACCTGTAGTGCTGGGACCAGCTCTGGAGTCCTCAACAGAGACGCAGACCTCTGGGAGCATTCTAGAGGAGGTCACAGCAATTATGTGAGCATTGGAAGTCCTCTGCTGTGAGGCCAGGCTGAGAGAGTTGGGGTTGTTCAGCCTGGAGAAGAGAAGGCTCCAGTGAGACCTACTATCAGTACCTAAAATGAGTGATAAGAAATATGGGGGCAGACTTTTGAACAGTGCCTGCTGTGACGGGACAAGGGGTGATGGTTTGAAACTGAAAGAGGGAGATTGAGACTGGAGAGAAGGAAGAAATGATTGACGTTGAGGGTGGTGAGACCTTGGCCCAGGTTGCCTGGGAGGAGTTCCATCCCTGAAACCATGCCAAGTCAGGTTATTTGGAGCTGTGAGCAACCTGCTCAAGTTGCAGATGTCCCTGCTGGCTGCAAGGGGTGGGGGAGGACTAGACAATGTCCAAAGATCCCTTGCAGCACAAACCAGCCTCTGATTATGGAGGAGCAGGTTGACCTGCATCAGGGCACTGCAGTCCCTGTGGTTACCTTTAACCCTCTTCCACTGCTTACCTCTTTGGTTTGGCTTTTATTTATCTTTCCTTTTTTTAACAAAGCAACTCAAATGCTTCTTGGGGGTACTGCTTGCTCTTTCCCTTTCTCCCCTATCACTCTTCTCTATCTCAGTGAGGGTGGTGAGAGTGACCACTATCTCAGTGAGGGTGGTGAGTCACTGAAACAGGTTGCTCAGGGAGGTGTTGAAGACCAGGTTGGATGAGGCCTTGAGTGACCTGTACTGGTGGGAGGTGTCCCTGCCTATGGCAAGCAGTTGGAACTGGATGAGCTTTGAGGTCCTTTCCAACTTGAACCATTCTGTGATCTCTGGTGTCCCACCCAGGGGTCTGCTGAATATCTCATGTACATTGGAGCAGGGATTTAACTCCAGCCTTGGGGTAAATTTGCCAAAGCCAGATTAAGAACCTGACTAATCAGTTTGGCCAGCTAAGGGTGGGTTAAGTGAGATGTTAAGTAAGCCTCCATGTTTCAGTTGCCAACCAGCTGCAGAAGAGAGAGCTGGAGGAGCAGCCTGCTCCTTTCCTTGCTTCTGCAAACCTCTACTACTTGAAACAACATGAGCTTTGGGGTTGGTGTTTCTTGTAGAGCTGGAAGAAGATAAAACTCTTCCAGCAGCCCAGGAGGGGAAGAGAGAGACTTTGAGTTTCTTCCCTGAAATCATAAGTCACTCTAATTGTTTTCTTCCTCCTTTTTCTGCTTTTCCTCGTTCTCGCTGCCTCCCATGAATCAAGGATTTATCTTCACTGGCACACATGCAGGGTATCACAGGCAGTCTTGTCTAGACACCTGCAGAATGAGCAGCTGCTGGTGGAGCTGCTGAACTGCTCTCCCCATCCCCAGAACTCTACATCCCCACCCACAGCCTGTATCCAGCAGCATCTCCCATCAGCTGAGGTGCAAGAGTTTGTTAGCAAAACTGCTCAAATGAGGGCAAAGAATGGAGCAAGGATCAGAGGAGGAGAAATGTGCTGATGAGACTGAGAGGCAGGAGCTAACTGACCTGAGGAGAAGGAGCAAAGACTGCAGGATTCCCAGGGTAAGGACTGTGTTGGGGGTCCTGTACTACTACCCTGTCTCAGCAGCATGCCATGGTAGGATGCTGAGGGCCAACATTTATGGAAGATCATAGAATGGCCATAGAACTCTTGAGGTTGGAAAACACCTCTGAGATTACCTAGTCCAACCATCAGCCCAGCACCACCATGCCCACTAAACCACAGAATCATAGAATGGTAAGTTTGGAAGGGACCTCAAAGTTCATCTAGTTCCAACTCCCTGCCATAGGCAGGGACACCTCCCACTAGTACAGGTCACTCAAGGCCTCCTCCAACCTGGCCTTGAACACCTTCAGGGAGATTGTGGAGCACAGGATCACATTCTGTGCTTCTGTGCTCCACAACCTCCCTGGGCAACCTGTGCCAGTGTCTCACCACCCTCACTGCAAAGAACTTCCTCCTAACATCCAGTTTCAGTCCCCCCTCTGCCAGTTTAAACTCATTGCCCCTTGTCCTGTCATTGTAAGACTTTGTCAATAGCCCCTCCCCAGCCCTCCTGTAGCCCACTTCAGATACTGGCACTCTACACTAAGGTCTCCTTGAAGACAAGGAGCAGCCAAGTGCTGTGCCTACCCATTTTCTGAACACCTCAGGCATGGTGACTCCACCACCTCCCTGGGCAATCTGTAGCAGGGCTTGACCACTCTTTCAATAATAGTCAGCTTGGTTGGAAGAGATTTTTAAGATCAAATCTGACTGCTAACCCAGCATTGCCAGGTCCACCACTAAACCATGTCCCTCAGCACCACATCTCCATGGCTTTTAAATGCCTCTAGGGATAATGAAACAACACAGAGCATGCTCCATGGTCAGCTAGGAGCCAGGGATGCATTTTCTCTGCTGTGGTTTTACCATTAAATATCCCAAAACTTTCTGTCCTGCCAAACCTGGGTGTAAGTTTCTCCTGCCTGGCAGGGGTGCTGGACCAGACGAAGGCTTTGAGGAGGCCTTATAGTAGCCCTCCAGTGTCTGAAGGAGGCCTAGAGGAGGGCTGGGGAGGGGCTATTGACAAAGTCTTACAATGACAGGACAAGGGGCAGTGGATTTGAACTGGTAGAGGGGAGATTGAAACTGGATGTTAGGAGGAAGTTGTTTGCAGTGAGGGTGGTGAGACACTGGCACAGGTTGCCCAGGGAGGTTGTGGAGCACAGAAGCACATAAAGTGACTTTTGATCGCATTCTGTGCTTCTGTGCTCCACAACCTCCCTGGAGGTGTTGAAGGCCAGATAGGAGGAGGCCTTGAGTGCCCTGTACTAGTGGGAGGTGTCCCTGCCTATGGCAGAGGGTTGGAACTAGATGATCTTTGAGGTCCCTTCCAACCTTAACATTCTATGATTTTTTTTAATTTATTTTTTTTGAGGTCTCTCCCAGCCCCTGACATTGTGTGCTTCTAGCTGCCACCCCACCACAGCCCATGCTCCAAAAGCTGCAGGCTATAGGTGAAGGGATGCTCAGAAAGCATCTGTGTGGGCATTCACTCTGGCATCTACACTCATCTGTGCCAAAAGGGTATATCTGCCCTGTAGAGGGGGATGGGTCCCCTGCAGCATGTCCCCTCCTCATGCAGCCATCCCTGCTGCTTCATTCAAGCAGCCTGGTGGCCCATGGCAGTGCATCCAGCCTAAAAATAAAGACAGATCGTCCACTTCAGCTGTAATTACAAACTGAAAAGAACCAGTGGGGAGAAGAAGGGGAAAGGGGGAGGGGGAGATGTGGAAGGGAGGACAATGAAGAACAAGAAAGGAGAAAGCAAGGGGAAAACCACATCCTTGAACAAGTTCTATCAATCATCCAGCTTGTGCGAGGTCCCTCTGTGGTCGCCAGGAGATTCCCCAGGGTGCAAAGGGGAAGCTTCCGTTCACCCCCCAGCTTTTTGTCCACCCCATTCCTTCCATTCCTCAGTGAGCAGAGTCGGCTGGAGTTGCCTATCCCTGCCCTAGGGCCAAGCCAGTCTCTCTTTCAGGCAGCATCAAACTGTGTGGTGTGCTTGGCTGGTCTTTGATCAGCCCTGGCCTGTGCCCACATGCAGAGCTGCTGGGGAGCACACGCAGAGAAGGGAATTTCCTCTTGTCAGGAACCAAGTCTAAAATACACAGGAACTCTAGATCCACCAGAAACGTTGTCTGGGCTGCTTTTGCCACCCTCCCCTCCCCATCTGTATCCAATTTTCCCATGTCTCCATTGCTCTTGAGTCTTTAAATATCATTCTCCCTCCCAGGCAGGTCCTATTTGTAGAGTTGTGGTTTGGCTCATGTTTATTTCTTTGTTTTTAAGTGTCTGCCTCCACTGACTAGAGAAGCTGATGCTCTTTGAGTGCACTGGATGGAAGGGCAGCCCAACACCAGTGCTACCTGCACTGTGCCTCCCTCTCACCCCAGCCTTGGTGAGTGATGATGGATCCTGGGTGTCAGAAGTGATGAATTAGCTTGGGAAGCAGACAGAAGTTCAGGTGACATTCCCAGAGTCACTGATGTTTCTGGGCACTGCAAGCAAGGTGTTGGAGGCTAGGATGAGCCCAGAGATCATCCATAGGGTCACCCAAGGAGAAGGAAGTGGTGGCCTGTGGTAGGGAAGTCTTGGGGTTGCCACAGTACGGGTCCTGACAGGCGGAGGGAGTTGGATCTGTTCAGCCTTGAGAAGAGAAGGCTCCGGGGAGACCTTATTGTGTCCTTTCAGTAGCTGAAGGGGGCTGGGGAGGGGCTTTTTATGAGGGAAAAGAGGGAGTGGGTGAAGATAGAGCAGGAAAGATTTAGATTGGCCATCAGGAAGAATTTACTATGAGCATGGTGGGACACTGGAATGGGCTGTCTGGAGAACTTGTGGATGCTTTGTTCCTGGAAGTGTTTAAGCCCAGGCTGGATGAGGCTTTGAGCTACCTGGTCTAATATGAGGTGCCTCTGCCCATGGCAGTGGGCTTGGAACTAGATGATCTTTAAAGTCCCTTCCCAACCAAACCTATTCTATCCAGCTGCTCCCAGATGGCTCCACAAGCCAGAGGTGCAGCCTGGCCATGGTCACTTTGCCACCCTCCAACCTCTCACCCCTTCGAGCTCCCTCCAGCACCCAGCAGACTTGAGAAACCATACAGGAGTCAGTCCTTGGGAGACTGGAGAAGCACTACAGCTGGCCAGAGACAGCATGACAGATGGAGAGGCACATGCACACCCCAAGCCTATATAGCTCAGGCTCCCCCTGCACCATGCCTCTCTTTAAAATGCCAGCGCTGTCCTGTCATTAGCAGCTAATGCCCTCTAATGGGTCCATTAAACAGCTCTGTCTTTGCCTTGGCTTCTGACTCCCCCTCCCCTCCTCATAATCAGGCTGCATTCCCTGCCTCAGAAGATACTATTACACCTCTTAATTCTTCCTAAACGACAGCCCTGAGCCAGCAGCACACAGCCCTTCACCCTTAGGTGGCCAAGCCAGACCCCTGCACGCTGGACAAAGAGTGGTGGCAATGGCAGGGCAGACCCAGCTCTTGTGTTTGGCTGTGTTCTTCCCTACTGCAGCAGCCTGGTGGGAGTGTTTCTGAGGGCAGCTGCTTGTATCTGCAGCAAATTTATAGCAAAGAGTTCCTCCATCCCTCTGCAGCAATGGGTCTTGGCTTTATCACTGGAAAGAGACCTTTGGAGATCATCCAGTCCAACTTCCCCCTGCTAAAGCAGGGGCACCCACAGCAGGATGCTCAGGATCATGATGTCCAGGTGGGTTTGGAATCTCTCTGGAGAAGGACACTCCACAGCCTCTCTGAGCAGCCTCCTCCAGGGCTCTCACACAACAAAGTTCTTCCTCCTGGTTGAGTGGAATCTCTTGGGTTCCAGTTTGTGCCTCTGTTACCCCTTGTCCTGACACTGGGCACTGCTGAAAAGAGTCTGTTCCCATCCTCCTGTCCCACGTCCTTTAGCTCTTGCTGAGCATGATCAGATCTGCCTCTCAGGCTACACTTCTCCAGGCACAACAACCTCAAGTCTCTCAGTCTTTCCTCCTCATAGAGATGCTCCAGACTCCTCAGCACCTTCCAGCATCTCTCTAGTAGTTGCCTGTCTCTCTTGAACTGGGGATCCCAGATTTGAGCCCAATACTCTATCCAAAGCAAGTCTTGCCAACCTGCTGCTGACCCGAAGGTTTGGTGCTCCTCCAGCCAGCCCAGCTCTTTACTCACTACCAGGGCAAAACCTTCCATGAAGCACAAAGAGTGACCCATCACTGGCCACTCTGTGCCTTTCCATGTAATCATCTCTTAAAAGACCAGAGGAGTGTGAACTGGAGTGACTCAACATCCACTGCTTTTTGCACTCTGGAGTTTGGGGAAATTTTTAATAGCACTGACTATTGATAATATGTCATGGGGAATTTGCTTGGCTCTTCACAGCACACAGTGCTAAAAATACAAGCTCCTACTCCCCAGAGTGCCTGGAAATGCCAAGAAAAGGCCAACTGGGAGAAGTGGCAAGGTCATGGTGAGCTGTGGAGGTCCCATGGGTACAACCAGCTGAGAAGGTTGTTGCAAATGGGCCTGAGAGGCTTCTGGTGGACCCAGATGAAAATAGGCAGAGACATGTGGGGCTATTGGAAGCTGAATGTCTGTACTTGAAGGGTTGATGGAGGATTACAGGATCCACAGAATAGCATGGGTTGGAAGGAACCTCTAGGGACCATTTAGTCCAGACCCCCTGCTAAAGCAGGGGCACCCACAGTGGGCTGCCAAGCACTGTGATCAGGCAAGTTTGGGATCCCTCCAGAGAAAGAGGCTCCACAACCTCTCTGGGCAGTCAGGGCCAGTGCTCCACCACTCTCAAAGTACAGAAATTCCTCCTCATGTTTATATGGAACCTCTGGGTTCCAGTTTGTGCCCATTACCTCTTGCCCTGTTGCTGGGCACCACTGCCCAAAGCCTGACCCCATCTTCCTGACATTCACCCTTTAGGTATCTATCAGCATTGATAAGATTTCCCCCCTTAGCCTTCTCCAGGCTAAAAAAAGCTCCAAGTTCCCTTAGCCATTCTTCATAAGACAGAAGTTCCATTCCCTAATCATCTTTACAGCCACCACCATGACTCCTTGGGTCAGATCCATTCTCCTGTGCCTGAAGATGGAGCAAAACAGGGCTCTGGGGGCTCTTGGAGCTCTTAGAGATCCATAGGTAGAAACCACAGCAATCCTTACTTTGGTTATTCAGAGGAAGGCTGAAGGAAGACAAGGAAGATATTCAACAAGGGCAAGTGCAAGGTCCTGCACCTGGGTAGGCACAATCCTAAGCACAAATCTAGGCTGGGTGTGGTGAATGGCTGAGAACAGCCCTGAGGAAAAGGACCTGGGAGTCTGGGGTGATGAAAAGCTCAACATGAGCCTGCAGTGTGAGTGCAGCCCAGACAGCAACTGTGTGCTGGGCTGCAGCAAGAGCAGTGTGGGCAGCAGGGCAAGGGAGGGGATTCTGCCCCTTTGCTCTACTCTCCTCAGACCCCACCTGGAGTCCTGTGTGCAGTTCTGGAGCCCCCAGCACATGAAGGACATGGAACTGTTGGAGTGAGTCCGGAGGAGACCATGAAATTGCTCAGAGGGCTGCAGCAGCTCTGCTGTGAGGACAGGCTGAGAGAGTTGGGGCTCTGCAGCCTGGAGAAGAGAAGGTATCAAGGAGACCTCACGGTATCTGAAGGGGGCCTACAGGAAGGCTAGTGAGGGACTATTGACAAGGTCTTGCAATACCAGGACAAGGGGCAATGGGTTTGAACTG
>VWZE01024237.1:31361-54034 GCA_013396675.1 Eubucco bourcierii | reverse complement strand
CACTGGCACAGGTTGCCCAGGGAGGTTGTGGCTGCTCCCTCCCTGGAGGCGTTGAAGGCCTGGTTGGAGGAGGCCTTGAGTAACCTGTACTAGTGGGAGGTGTCCCTACCTATGGCAGAGGGTTGGAACTAGATGATCCTTGAGGCCCCTTCCAATATTACCATTCTATGACTCTAAGACACAGAGAAGAGGAGAAACAAGCTGGAGGTAGGTGAGAGAATGTGTGCACAGCTCCCTGTCCTGTAGCAGAAGGTCGCTGGTACCATAATCAGTGACAGAAACAACCTTCAAGACAATACAGCCCTTGCTGCAAGCTAAATGTGTCTCTTACTCTCTCTTTTATGTGTCACTTTTATTCCTAATGACCTCTGATTATGGCAGGTGTGCCTTCATCTTCTCCTTTTCATGCTGGGCTGCCCACTCCTGTAGGTTTGCTGTGGGTTTGGGCTTTGATTTGGGTTTGGGGTTTTTTTTTTGTTTGGTTGGGGTATTTTTTGGTTTTTTTTTTCCTCCTCTCTTTTTTCCATGTTCCTCTGTCAGAATGTCATGCTGAGCTGCTAAACCCAGCTGCAGCTTTGACAGATGAAGTACCAGTCCACTCTGCTGTGGGTTTGACATTTTCATGAGTGCTAAACACACATGCTTACAAATTTTAGAAGGGGAAAAGGACCTCGCCATGCCACTACCCTCTCTTCACTTATGTTTGGCTTTCTGGTTTGGGTGTTTGCTTGCTTGTTTGTTTTGGTTGGGTTTTTTTTTTGGGGGGGGGGAGTGGCTTCATTTTGGAGCTGTTGAAAGGTGGCAGATTAATGGCCCTGAAACCCCCTCTTTAGTCACTGAGCAGCTAAGTGAGGGAAGCCACCATCCGTGTTGCTTCTCCACCAAGGACTGCCCTGATGGCACTGTCACAGAATCATAGAAGGGTGGGGGGGTGGAAAGAACCTCGGAGGATCATCTAGACCCACTAACCCAGGTACACCTACAGAAAGTTGCCCAGGATCACAATGTTCAGGTGGGTTTGGAGTCTCTCCACAGAAGGAGACTCCACAACCTCTCTGCACCGCCTGTATAGGGCTCCAGCACCCTCACAGCAGAGAAGTTCTTCCTCATGTATAGGTGGAACCTGGTTTCTTTCCAGTTTATGCTCACTGCCCCTTGTCCTGTTGCTGTACATCCCTGAGAAGAGTTTGGCCAGATCCTCTTGCCCCACACCCTTTAGATATTGATCAGCATTGAGAAGATGCCCAAATGCATTTTTGGCTTTCCTATTGCTGCCTGCACAAGCATCACTGGCACCTCCAGCCCTGCTAACACCTGTGCCATGCTCAGCACTACAGGACCCCATTAGAAAGGCACATGTGGTTGTAACCATGTTAAAAGCCCAGTGTGACATCCCAACCTTGATGGCAAAGCTCTTGCTGGCATCTTGGGGACCAGAAGCACTCTCCACAAGGCTCAGAGTCATCTCTGTAAGAAGCTACCTAACTTTGGACACAGTGGCCAGCATTAGAGGAGGAAAAAACGTTCCTACCATGAGTTTCCACCCAGATGATGCCATTCAGAAGACATCATCCATGCCATTAACATCTCCTGTTGCTCTGTGTGTCGGGATTTTGCACATGAAGCTCTAAATATTTCAGGACCACGCTGTTACATGCAGCAGCTCTGTCCTTCTTTGCAGCCAGGGCAGTGTTGTGCAACCAGGTGGAGAGAGATGATGCTCTGAATGCTGGAAGGGAGCATTAACCCCAGAATGGAGCCTGATCATGGAGTCTGTTAGAGAAAGAACAGGGGAAAAAAAAAAGATGAAAGAAATTTCAAACCATCAGCCCTTGCTGACATTCTGGGAGCTTTCCTGCTGCAACAGAAGAATCATAGAATAGTAAGGTTGGTAGGGACCTCAAGGATTATCTAGTTCCAACTCCCTGCCATAGGCAGGGACACCTCCCACTAGCACAGGTCACTCAAGACCTCTTCCAACCTGGCCTTCAACACCTCCAGGCAGGGAGCAGCCACAACCTCCCTGGGCAACCTGTGCCAATGTCTCACCACCCTCACTCCAAACAACTTCCTCCTAACATCCAGTTTCAATCTCCCCTCTGCCAGTTTAAACCCATTGCCCCTTGTCCTGTCATTACAAGACCTTGTCAATAGTCCCTCCCCAGCCTTCCTGTAGCCCCCTTCAGATCCTGGAAGGCTACTCTAAGGTCTCCTGGAAGCCTTCTCTTCTGCAGGCTGCAGAGCCCCAACTCTCTCAGCCTCTCCTCAGAGCAGAGCTGCTGCAGCCCTCTGAGCATCTTCGTGGCCTCCTCTGGACTCACTCCAACAGTTCCATGTCCTTCATGTGCTGGGGGCTCCAGAACTGCACACAGGACTCCAGGTGGGGTCTGAGGAGAGTAGAGCAAAGGGACAGAATCCCCTCCCTTGCCCTGCTGCCCACACTGCTCTTGCTGCAGCCCAGCACACAGTTGCTGTCTGGGCTGCACTCACACTGCAGGCTCATGTTGAGCTTTTCATCACCTCAGACTCCCAGGTCCTTTTCCTCAGGGCTGCTCTCAGCCATTCACCACCCAGCCTGGAGTTGTGCTTGGAAGCCAAGGGGAATCTTTTCGTTCCATGTTGGTGGAAGTGGGCTCAGGCTATTTATCTTTGATGAATTGCTGAGAAATGGTTGATTGTGTTTAGAAGCAGCAGGAAGGTATAATAAATGGTGCTTCCTCCTCTGAGACAGGGTGGGAAGGGAAGAGCGAGCAGACCAGACCTGGTAACTGCGTGCATCCTTTCTTGAGTGGTGACTGAGGTGACTCCAGGACCCACTGTGGGTCTGTGGCTGGAGCAGGCATTGAGGTCTACTGACATTTCTGTCCTCTGAAGAGCTGGTGAGCCTTGTGTTGGCATATTGCAAAATGAGGCAGAGAAAGTTCACAGATCGTTAGGGGTTGTGAGGGACCTCCAGAGGTCCACTCCAATCCCCCCTACTAGAGCAGAATGACCTAGAGCAGGTCACATAGAGACACAGCTTTTGAACGTCTCCAGAGAAAGAGCCTCCACAGCCTCTCTGGGCAGCCTGTTCCAGTGTTCTGTCACCCTCACAGTGAAAATTCCTCCTCTGGTTCACATGGAACCTCCTATGCCTCAACTTCCACCCATTGTCCTGTTTCAGTGATGTGACAAGGGGGCAATGGGAACATAGGAAGTTCTACCTGAACAGGAGGAGGGTTGGAACCCTGGAGCAGGTTGCCCAGAGAGACTGTGGAGTCTCGTTCTCTGGAGAGATTCCAACCCCACCTGGATGTGTTCCTGTGTGCCCTGCCCCAGGCGATCTTGCTTTGGCAGGGGGGGAGGACTCCAAAGGTACCCCCCAATCCCTAACATTCTGTGAGTCTATCTAGTGAGGTGCTGATCCTATTACTGGTGGGGCTGAAACAGTGTGATATTTAAGAGGTTGGAGTAGATGACCATCAAGTTGCCCACTTGAAGTCTGGCTCAAGTCCTCTGCACCCAGTTGCATCCTGTTGGGGCTGCAGCTGTTGTGGAGGGGGGCAGGATTTTGATTCTCTACTGGCATCTGACAGAGGTTTGGTCTTCAGAAACAGCAAGCATAGTGTGGAAGCTTTTCTGGACATTGAGCTTCGGCTGTGAGGTCCTTGGGCTGAGTCTGCCTCTTGCACAGGGGTGCAAATAAATGGCAGAATGAATAGCCTTGCAGAGAGAAGTGCTCACCAGTTTTGTGCTGGTGCTGCTCTGAGCGCTTGTAGAACGGAAAAGGTTTTACACTGTGGGTCAGGTCTCTGCCAGCTGCCATGCAGATGTTGACCTTGAGGAAAAGGCAAGTTTGGTGTTCACTTGCTAGTGGTTTGCACTGACATTTGTGCTGGGGAAATCCTTAATACCACTATTTTAGGGGAGTTATTCTGACAACAGAACCAGAGGAGCTGCAGCAAATGGGAGCAGCACACCCTGACCTCTGAAGATGGCTTTGCCCCTGGTGGTGACCCAATTGTTACACATTTCTTGCCCCTCAACCATGGCCTGGCAGTGGATGAGGGCAAAGAGGAAAGCAGGCAGACATGAGACAGGCAGGCACAGGCAGTCACATAGTAATGGTCTTTATTAGTCACAGAAATTAATGCTGAGGCATAAAAGAGGGGGAAAAAATGCCAGAAAATTTGTTCTTCCTCCCTTCTTGTGCCTTGCCCCAAGCAAGGCACTCATGTCCACCTCTTGGGACATCAGCAGCTGGATATCAACTCTATGTCCCTTTCCCCACTTGAGCTACTGTCAGGAGTTTGGCTCCATCATTTTGCACCCCACTGTTTAGCACCCTTATTGATCAGATTTCTTCTCAGGCTGCTCTTCTCCAGGCTAAGCAGCTCCAGGTGTCTCAGCCTTTCCTCCTCACAGAGATGCTTCAGGCCCTCAGTATTTTTGCAGCCTTCCCTGGGCTGCCTCCAGTAGTAGTTTCTTGTCTCTCTTGAACAGGGAAGCCAAGATCTGGACACGATACTCCCAATTTTCCCAATGAGACATCTTGCTAGTCAGAGGACCTCTCAGGAGAACAAACCCACCCAGGCTTCCATGGCACAAACCATGCTGGGGAGAGCATCAGAGGGACCAGCTCCACACCAAGCCACGAGCAAAGAGCAGAGGTAGGTTAACAGCTACCCTGAGGATGCCTCTCTTGGGTTGGTTGTGTGTTGGTGGTTTTTTACAGTTCTGGAGCCCCCAGCACAGGAAGGACATGGAACTGTTGGAGTGAGTCCAGAGGAGGCCACAAAGATGCTCAGAGGGCTGCAGCAGCTCTGCTATGAGAACAGGTTGAGACAGTTTGGGCTCTGCAACCTGGAGAAGAGAAGGATTCCAGGAGACCTTAGAGTAGCCTTCCAGGATCTGAAGGAGGCCTCCAGGAAGGCTGGGGAGGGACTATTGACAAGGCCTTGTAATGACAGGACAAGGGGCAATGGGTTTGAACTGGCAGAGGGGAGATTTAGACTGGATGTTAGGAGGAAGTTGTTTGCAGTGAGGGTGGTGAGACACTGGCACAGGTTGCCCAGGGAGGTTGTGGCTGCTCCCTCCCTGGAGGTGTTGAAGGC
Source organism: Eubucco bourcierii (assembly GCA_013396675.1). Lineage (NCBI taxonomy): Eukaryota > Metazoa > Chordata > Aves > Piciformes > Ramphastidae > Eubucco > Eubucco bourcierii. Next base: position 48,941 of record VWZE01024237.1, on the reverse strand, counting down.
CAGGTTGGAGGAGGCCTTGAGTGAGTTGTACTAGTGGGAGGTGTCCCTGCCTATGGCAGGGGGTTGGAACTAGATGATCCTTGAGGTCCCTTCCAACCTTACCATTCTATGATTCTATGTTGAAATTCATTTGTCTGGGAGATGTGAACAGAAGTGGCAACAGATGCAGCATGTAATAAAAGCACAAAAACCACTATGATGCTTTCAGGAAGTGAACAGAGAGGAGAGAAACTGCAGGTGTCAGAGATAAACACAGGCAGAATTATGGAAAGGCAGTATCTAATAGTTCACCAGTCACCTTCTCATTTCCAAGCAACTTTACTCTTAGAGCTGAGTTAAATATAGAATCTGCTTGATTATTCTTTTTATTTTTTTTTCTCGAAAAGGCACAAAACTAAGCACTCACCACCACCAGACTCCAAAATGTTGATTGCTTACCTTCTGTTAGGAGGTCTCCTGTTGTCTCACACCTGCATCAGTGCATCCCCCACTTTTAGGCAGCATGGGGCAATTTTGGTTTGGCATCACCTGGCAGGCCCCTTCTTAATGTCTTTTCTCAGGGATGGGTTGGCAGGGGGGCATGCTGTGTGCCCAACAAGGGAAATTGGGGTTTACAGAGCTTCTTTACAAAGGCTGTCTTTTGCCCTTCACATCTGAATGTTTTCAGCAGCACAAATCTAGAGACATCCTGGAATGGTTTGGGTCAGAATGGACTTCCAAAGGTCACCCAGTCCAACTCGCCTGCAGTCAGCAGGGACATCCTCCACTGGATCAGGTTGCTTACAGTCTTGTCAAGTCTGCCCTTGAATATCTCCAGGGCTGAGGTCTCAACTACCTCCCTGGGCAACCTGTTGCAGTGTTCCAGCACCCTCATGGTGCTGAACTTGTTCCTGTCATCCAATTTCTAATTTCAAACCATTGCCCCTTATCCTGTCACTGCAGATCTTTTTAAACAGTCCCTCTGCAGCCTTCTTGTAGGGGTCATTCAGGTACTGGAAGGCAGCTCTAAGGTTGCCCCAGATTCTTCTCTTCTCCAGAATGAACATCTGCAGCTCACTCAGAGGTGCTCCAACACCTTGGTCATTTTCATGGCCACTTAGCAGAGACTGGGAAGAGGCAAGAGGGAAAAAGGGCAGCTGTGGAAGCTTCTTCAAACAGAACCATAGAATTATTTTTTTTGGAAGAAACTTTTAAGATAATTAAATCTAATCACAGAATGATAGAGGTTGGAAGGGACCTGTGGAGACCATTTAGTCCAAACCCCTGCTAGTGTAAGTACACTTAGATTAGGTTGCAAAGAAATTTTTCCTTGTTCAGGTGGAACCTCCTGGGTTCTATTTCGTACCACTGCTGAGAAGAGACCAGTCCCATGCTCTTTAGCTCTTGGTGAGCATTGATCAGATCCCCTCTCAGTCTGCTGTTCTCCAGGTTCAGCAGTCCCAGGTCTCTCAGCCTTTCCTCATCAAATAATTGTTCTGGTCCCTTAACCAACCTCCTGGCCCTCTGTTAGACTCTCTACAGTATTTTGTTGTGTGGCTTGGACTGGGGAACCCAGAACTGCACATCATACCTGAAGGGTGGCCTCACTAGGACAGAGCAGAGGGGTAGAAGAACCTCTTTCAGCCTGCTGGCCACATTCTTACTAATGCACCCCAGGATACTGTTGGCCTTCTTGGCCACAAGGGCACATTAACGCAGCACTTAGAGTTCCTGCTAACCCATGTCCCTCAGCACCACATCTCTATGGCTTTTTAATACCTTTAGAATCATAGAATGCTGAAGTTGGAAGNTAAATCTCCCCTCTGCCAGTTCAAACCCATTGCCCCTTGTCCTGTCATTACAAGACCTTGTCAATAGTCGCTCCCCAGCCTTCCTGTAGCCCCCTTCAGATCTTGGAAGGCTACTCTAAGGTCTCCTGGAAGCCTTCTCTTCTGCAGGCTACAGAGCCCCAACTCTCTCAAACTGTACTCATTTCAGAGCTGCTGCAGCTCTCTGATCATCTTTGTGGCCTCCTCTGGACCCACTCCAACAGTTCCATGTCCTTCATGTGCTGGGGGCTCCAGAACTGCACACAGGACTCCAGGTGGGGTCTGAGGAGAGTAGAGCAAAGGGGCAGAATCCCCTCCCTTGCCCTGCTGCCCACACTGCTCTTGATGCAGCCCAGCACACAGTTGCTGTCTGGGCTGCACTCACACTGCAGGCTCATGTTGAGCTTTTCATCACCCCAGACCCCCAGGTCCTTTTCCTCAGGGCTACTCTACAACCATTTTACCTCATTTAGGAATGAGGGCTCCACCACTTCCCTGGGCAGCCAGCCTGGTCTAGGCATTGTTAACCCTTTTGAGGAAGAAATTGTTCCTAATATCCACCCCAGGGCTATTCTTGCACCAGTTTGCCTCTGGAGGATGTAACAGGGTGAAATCAAGGCCACCTAGACAAGGATCTTTTCTACCATTGCTCTAGACATATTTTGGAGGGAAAATAAAACCAAGCAAGCTCATGTGATTGGTTCTAATCTCCTCATCTCCATGTCCCCATGCTGTCACTTGTTATCTCTTTCAACAGTGGAGGTTATTCCGCTGGGTATGAGGCAAAGGTGTGAGTTCCTCAGCTACCAGCGAAACTGGTGTTGATGCACTAAGGTTGCTGTGGTCAGTTGGACTGTGGGTCTTGTTTAGCAGGTCTAGGGAAGGGATTGTCCTCTCTCTGCTTGGCACTGGTGAGGCCATATTTTGAGTATTGGGGCAAATTTTGAGCCCTTCACCACAACAAGGACATTGAATTGCTGGAGTGTGTCCAGAGAAGGGCAACTGAGCTGGTGAAGGGCCTTGAACACAACTCTTATGAGGAATGGCTGCAAGTGCTGAGGGGGTTTAGCCTGGAGAAGAGGAGGCTGAAAGGGGATGTCTTGGCCCTCTACAAATGTCTCAAAGAGGATTGAAGCAAGGTGAGGGTTGGCCTCCCAAACAACAAGTGATAGGACAAATGAGCTTAAGTTGTAAGGAGGTTGGGTGTGAGTAGGTTGGGTATGAGGTAAAACTTCATCTCCAAAAGGACTCTCAAGCCCTGGACTAGGCTGCCCAGGGAAGTGTTGGAGTCCTCGTCCCTGAAGGTGTGTGAAGATGTGTGGCTGCGGTGCTGAGGGACATGTTGTCATGGCAGTAGCGGTGGGATTGTGAACTCTAGACCAGCAGTTGTGCTTGATGATCTCAAAGCTCTCTCCCAACCTCAGCACTTGGATGATTCCATGATTCTCTCCTGGCTGTCAGTATTTGGCAGCTCTTTTCTCTTTACACCTCCATTGTGGAACCCTCTTGTTCTGCACTAATATCTCCCCCAGCACAATAGGAGCTGTGAGTAGCCCTGTTAGCTGCTGCATTAATAGCAGAAATCAAAGAAGAATCACCATCTCTCAATGGAAGAGCTCTTTCAAGGGGAGTATTACCTTTAATCATCTGAATTTCCTGTAAGGTAACGTGGAATTACCTACCAAGGACTCTCTATCAGGCCAGATTGTATTGCAGTTAATACCTCTGCTTTTAGCCCTTTCTTGCCTTGTTTTCTTGTACTTAAATTTTTTTATTTTTTCTTTAGAGGACTTTTTTTTTTTTTTTTTTACTCTATCCAAGTGTCTGTGCTGGCTCAGAAGTGACTCAGTGCTTGATCGATACCTCTGGTGGTTGTTGGTACAGTCACTGATGGGAAGCCAGCAGAGAATTAGTCAGGTGCAAGCCTCTGAAGGGGAGGGAAAAAAAAAAATAAATTGTCAGGGGAAGGTCTGTGAGCTTGCTTGGTTTACATCTTTGTTGTTTTCACAACTTGGGATTTGGGGGGAAACAGAGACAGCCAGGTTTTGGAGGAGGCCAGAAATAGTTAACTACTCAGCAGAGGGAGGTGAGGGTTTATAGCAACAAAAGCACATCCCCAGTAACACACACACACACACTCAAAAGCACATTTCCAACAGCACTGCACTTTGCAGTAGGAAGGAGCCTGTAAGGACACAAGAAAGACCTTTCTGGTTCAACTGAAGAGCAGATCTGCACTTACCACAGAGGCTGTCCTGACCTCCAGCTGCTTTTCTCTCCAGGGAATGCCAGCCTGATGTGATCTCTCTGCCTAGTGACACCCAGCAGATTTTTTTTTCCGCTCTGCCTTCACTCTACTCCCCTGTGAGCCTACAGAGGCATCTTCTTCCCCACAATGTTAAAGGTGCAGAGCCACGGTGGTGAGGTTTGCACAGAGGGACAGGGTTGGGGAGGGGAAGTCAAAGAACTCTTTTTTTAAAGAGTCAAATTCCTTGTAGTCTTTTACTTTGGAGTGTGTGCTGCTAGTGTCTTCTCCAGCACAGCTTGGAAGGAGCAGGAGGATCCTCCCTGCCTTTATCCTCTTGTTTTGGAATGAAGTTTACTCCTGATGCTGGCAGAATATTGACTCTTCTCTTGAAACATCATCTGATGCTAAGTGATGTATGGAGTGGTCCTGCACCAGACCCATAGGACCCAGAGAAAGTGTTGCACTGCCCCTGGGACTGAACCAGGTCACGCCAGGCTTCAGACCCTTTGATGCTTTGTTCAGAGGATGCTCTGCTGTCAAAATCCTCCCCAGGGACTTTATGCTCCAGAAGAGCATCCTGACCTTGCAGTGCTTTGGAAGTATTGGTGAAAAGACCCACAGAGCTTCTGTGTCTGAGCTGGGCAGCTGAAGGGAGGAGCAGCAGCTTCTTAACACCCAGCAGACATCTCTCAATGGCTCCCTCCCTTCTTGCCCCAGCCTCATGCAAAGGATGCTGTGCCATAGAATTGCTTTGGTTGGAAATCGCCCCTAGGATTGACTCTGATCCTCCATCTAAAATCCCCATGGTCATCCAATCATCTCCCACTGTGCCACGTCCACACATTTCATAGAATCATAGAATGGTAAGGTTGGAAGGGACCTCAAAGACCATCCAGTTCCAACCCCCTGCCATAGGCAGGGACACCTCCCACTAGTACAGGTCACTCAAGGCCTTGTCCAAGCTGGCCTTGAACACCTTCAGGGAGGTAGCAAACCTTCTTGAACACCTCCAGGAATGGTGACTCCTCCAGCTCCTTGGGCAGCCTATTCCAATGCCTGACCACTCTTCCTGTAAAGAGGTTTTTCCTAATATCCAACTTAAACCTCCCCTGGTGGAGTGTGAGGCAATTCCTCTCATCCTACTACCACATACTAGGGAGAAGAAACTGACCCCCACCTCACCCCAACCTCCTTTCAGGGAGTCATAGAGACCAATGAAGTCTCCCCTTCAACCTTCTCTTGTCCAGACTAATCGGTCCCAAATCCCTCAGCTGCTCCTCAAACGCTTGTTCTCTAGACATGGGCTACAAACATTTGCTTTCAGGTGCATCTTCCAGGAAGGAGCAGATTGCCAGATTGGTTTGGTAGGGGTGTCTTCATTAAACGGAACTTGGTTTTGGTGGGACAACAGCAGCCTGTATCCCTCAGCGGTCTCCAAGCACTTACATGTGATGGTTGTGCCTTGTCAGATGTGGGGCTGAACTTCATGGATCCGCTGGTTGAAGCATTTGCAGCACATCACTGCATCAGCCTGTTTTAAAAAAAAAAAAAAAAAAAAAGTGTGTCACACCCCCCAGGCTAAAGGCAGCACTGAGAAACCTGACAGCCGAGGGGAAACCAGCCACAAGTGACTTCTCCTGTCCTCCTCGGGAGGGAAGATAAATGTCGTAAGTCGTCAGCCGTCACGGATTAGACGAGGCACATTTTTCTCTCCCCGGTGCTGAGTTGAAACCAGCTCTGGGTGGAGGGAGGAGGGTGAAGGGGAGATGTGAATCCTGCTAAACTTCTCCTGTCCCTTGGGTGGGTCTGTCAGTGAGGATAGAAAAATGCCTGTGTGAAGCTGGGGGGTGGGGGGCAGCAAGGCGTGCAACCGGGCGAGCTCCGGAAAGGCAGCCAAAGCAGGTAGATGGATGAGTGTCTGGATGGGCAGGCATCTGTGCAACACCCAGGCCTGCAGAGATGGAGCACAGCCTCAGCACCTGCTGCCTTTGCTGAACAAATGCTCTTGCAGCAAGTTGCTGCTGAGTAGTTGCTGCAAGTTGCAGGACTGGTGAGGAACTGCTTAAAGTCCTCCACCCTTTCCCAGAAGCTTCCTCTGCTCATTTTTGGCACAGGTAAGTGAGCTGAGCAAACCCATCCTCTGTAAGCCTCTTTCCTTGGCTAAAGCTGCATCTTAACTGCCCATCGGGTCTTGCTAAGCACTCATCAACCCCAGCTCTTCCTATGCAGCCCAAGGGCCATGGACCACATTCTTCCATTCAAGCATAGCCGTGAGCGCAAAGCAAACATTTTCAGTGCTGAGATGTTCTTCCCTTTGGCTCACGTGTCTTGGGTTGTGTACCTCTCTCTCTCCCCTTTTCATATCTCATGAAACATGTACCCCAGGATACTCCTTATTCTGGGAATGCAGGAGCTGACTCTACAAAGCAAAAATCAGAGTTCTGTCCTAATGTCCAACCTAAACCTCCCCTGATGCAACTCGAAGCCATTTCCTCTTGTCCTATGGACCCTTTTGTCCCTTGGGTCATTCCACCAGCTCACAAGCAAGGTGGCAGTAAGAAGGCAGAGGACTCCAAAGGGGTAAAGCAGGGCAGAGATGGTAGTCTAAGGAAGCCCAGCTTTTCTCTCAGCCTCTAGGGTGACTGAAGCTGCTTACCATCAGGTAACCATTCCTGTAAAGCCAGATGATTTCCCCTTGCCGTCATTTCATGATGCAAAGGCCAAGAATGTGCTTTCAGCACAGCAGGAGGTGTGCTGGGTTATGCAGGCAGAGATGGGGCTGTTCATCACAACAGGGAGCTGCCCCTACTGTGAGCTGAACACTGATCTGAGTGATTTCCCCACCCTGCCTCAAGTGGGATGGGGGATGGAACTCTTCTCTTCCATGAAATGCTGGCTGCTGCCTCACAGTCTCGCCCATCACAGTAAGAGGAGGAGATTCTGCCCATGGCAGATTCTTTCCTTGGGGGATACCTAGATACAATCATGGAATCATTTCAATTAGTAAAGTCCTTTAAGATCATTGAGACCTACTGTTCTCTAGCTTTACCAAGTCTGATACTAAATCATACCTCTCAGCACCACATCTCTGTGCCTTTTAAATGGCTCCAGGGATAGGGATTCAACCACCTCCCTAGGGAGTGTGTTCCAGTGTTTCAGAATCCTTTCAGTGAAGAAGTTTCTTCTGATATTCAACCTAAACATCCCCTGGTGTGCAGCTCGAGCCCATCTCCTTTTGTGCTGTCACTAGTTGTTTAGGAGGAGAGACCAATCCCCACCTGGCTCCAACCTCCTGTCAGGGAGTTGTAGAGAGTGAGAAGGTTTCTTCTCAGCTTTCTCCTCTCCAGACTAAACAATGCCAGTTGTTTCAGCTGATCTTCACCAGCCCTGTTCTCCAGACCCTTCTCCAGATTCATTGCTCTTCTCTGGACACACTTCAGCACCTCAATGTCTTTCTTGTATTGAGGGCCCCAGAACTGAACCCCGTACTCAAGGAATGGCCTCACCAGTGCTGATTTCAGGGAGACAATCCCTGCTCTGGTTACACTGTTGGTGATCCAGGTCAAGATCCTGTTAGCCTTCCTGGGGGTTTGGGTTGATGAAAAGTTCAACACAAACCTGCAGTGTGAGTGCAGCCCAGACAGCAACTGAGTGCTGGGCTGTATCAAGAGCAGCATGGTCAGCAGGGCAAGGGAGGGAATTCTGCCCCTTTGCTCTGCTCTCCTCAGACCCCATCTGGAGTACTGTGTGCAGTTCTGGAGCCCTCAGCACATGAAGGACATGGAACTGTTGCAGTGAGTCTGAATCCAGAGGAGGCCACAAAGATGCTCAGAGGACTGGAGCAGCTCTGCTATGAGGACAGGCTGAGAGAGTTGGGGTTCTTCAGCCTGGAGAAGAGAAGGCNCACTGGCACAGGTTGCCCAGGGAGGTTGTGCCTGCTCCCTCCCTGGAGGTGTGGAAGGCCAGGTTGGAGGAGGCCTTGAGTGACCTGTACTAGTGGGAGGTGTCCCTGCCTATGGCAGGGGGTTGGAACTGGATGATCCTTGAGGTCCCTTCCAACCTTACCATTCTATGATTCTATGACTCCTGACTAAATATGGCTACAAATACAGCTTCTGTGTGTTTAGCAGCCTGTAATGGAGACTTATCCCTGACCTTGTCCAGTCTCTCCTGGAGCTCATGCAACATTTTGTGATCCGTAGGAAGAGATCTCATCCACTGCTCCCCATTTAATGACGGGTGATATATCCTATTCCAACAGCATCCCCAAACCATGGACTCTGTCAAAACAGGATCACAGAATTGACAGGGTGGGAAGGGACCTCACGGGTCATCCATTTCTAACCCCTCTGCAATGGGCAGGGACACCTTTCACTAGATCAGGTTGTTCAGAGCCCCATCCAGCCTGGCCTTAAAAACCTCCAGGGATGGAGCTTCCACCACCTCCTTGGGCAACCTGTTCCAGTGTCTCACCACCATCATGGTGAAGAACTTCTTCCTAAAGTCTAATCTAAATCTGTCCTCCTCCAGTTTGTATTAATTCCCCCGTTAGTCCTGCCACTACCTGACATCCTAAAAAGTCCCTCACCAGCTTTCCTGTAGGCTCTCTTCTGCTATTGCAAGGCTACAATAAGGTCTCCTCAGAGCCTTCTCTTCTCCAGACTGAGCACCCCCAGCTCTCTTAGCCTGTCCTTACAGAAAAAGTGCTCCAGCCCTCTGATCAGTCTCATGATCCTGGCTTGTGCTGGTTTGAGGCTAATTAGAATATATTAATAGAGAAAATTACACTATAGGCTGTGAAAGGAAAACATGGTGGTGTCTACTTCACTCATACACTTGCTGAAAATTTGTTTGGGAACAATAACCAAAACATAGATAAGGGAGTCTCTGTCTGTCTCTTGCTGGGAGAGCAGCTGGGGCGGTCTGGCAGCTTCTGGCTCTGGCTTCTCCCTGCTGATTAATCTCACTAACCACTCTGCTTCTAACCCCCCTGGCCCATCCTCCAAACTCACCTTGTGTGTAAGGCAAACCTTGGGGTAAGGTACAGGGGTGGGGAGAAGGTGGAAGGGTGGTTGGGAGCCCCTCCTGGGGTCTCTGATTTCTGGGAGGGGAGTTGTGTTGCTGTATTACCTTTAACTTGTCTATTTCTGTACCTATTCCTGTCTATAGTGTTTATCTCTACTTGTACATTGTGCTGAGCTCTAAATAGAGCTTCAGTCCCTAACTTCCAGCCAGCTGAGTTCTAGTCTGGGTCATTTTACAAACTGTGGGGGGGTGGGGAACTCCCAAACCATCACATGGTTGAGGACCACTGTGATATTTCTGCGCTCAATTTATCCCAGGAAGAAGAGGATAACTCTTGCCAAATGCAAGATAACTTTAAACCATGCAGATAAAACTCTGCTAGGTGATGAGTGCAGCCCAGCAAACAATTCCATGCAAACAGGTTGCTAAGTGAATCAAGCTCCTCTTACAAACCACCCCTGAACATGCTGTGACCCGCCCTGTCCTCAGATAAACCTGACAGCTATTGGATGGCAGCTATCATTGGCACTTCAGCATTTACTCTTGGGCTTATGGTGCCCAATAAGTCAGCTTTGCAGACTGGCAGCAGTTGGCCACATCCATCACAAGGTGTTCTCTTCCCCTTCCTAAACACTCCAGAGGCCCTTAAGGTAGGGATGAGTTGAAGAGCGCCAGTGAATATGCAGGGTTCCCCTGAATTTTGGAGTGTTCCAAACCTTTGTCTTCCCCAAGCAATCAAGCTTTGTGTAGCACATCACTCCAAGGGGAAAAGAAAAAAAAAAAAAACCAACATGGAGCCTGGTAGAGAACATAGTTCAGATTTAATCTTGCTGCATTGAGTTCACACATAAATAATTACCTGTGAACTCACTGCTTCGGTCTGCCCCACTGCCCGGCCTCTGGTGGTGCCTGGGAAAAGTCTCTTTTGCTAGATGTTTTGCATAAGATGAGCCAGAGGAGAGGTGCCAAGGAGAGGAATGATTTTTTTTTTTTCGTTCCCCCTCCCCCTTTTTCTTGGTTTTTTTTTGGGTTTTTTTTTTTTGTTCAACATGAACACATCAGGCAGCATTTGCAACATTTTGCCCAGAGGAGATTCAGGCCCTGCTATCGCTATTTTCATGGTGGCTTCTTTGCAATGATTAATTTAATGTGCCAGCATGGGGAATCATGGGAACATACTTAAAACTTCTTTTTTTTTGGGGTGTATTTTAAAATAGAAGTAAGTTTCCTACCCAGTGTTATGGAAGGAACCTAAGAAAAAGGTCATCATTAAAGATATGTAAAAACATCCTTCTGCTTCTCATCCCAGCTCGTGGTTTTCTCCTTTCGCTTCTCGGTTTGGAGGAGAAATCCTCTTGCTTGGAGTGTGCCATATGGTTGCTGAGCACCAAAATGGAAAAGCCAACATCATCCAACCTTTAGAAGCAGATGCCTGGATTTTACAGAATGATAGGGGTTGGAAGAGACCTTTGAAAGATAGAACCATAGAATTGTTGTGCTTGGAAGAGACCTCTAAGACCAGAGTCCAGTGCGAGCCCAACACTGTAATGATCATCAAACCATGTCCTAAAGTGCCATGTCCACAGGTTTCTTGAGCACCTGCAGGGATGGTGACTCTACCACTTCCCTGGGCAGCCTCTTCCAATGCCTGACCACTCTTTCAGGAAGGGAATTTTTCTTAATATCCAACCTTCTTGGCACAGTTTCAGGCTCTTTCTAGTCCATCCTAGTTCCTGCAGCCCAGATGCACACCAGCCACCACCCCGGGGGACATGTTTGAAGAGCTTTCGTTACAAAGCTGGGCTTGTGGCTCCCAAAGCAGTGAGTGAGGTATGAAGGCTGAGGGTGGTATCTCTATCCATCCCTTCTCTGTGTATAAGTCTAACCACCTTCCTTCCCACCCAGCAGTCATTACTCAATCACTGCTCTGTCCCCAAGCAAGGGAGGAGAATTGCTGCTGTCCCCTGTCTAGGGTGCATTGTCCATGTGTTATCTGCCTGCCTTGAGCATACCCAACTTCTTCAGGCCATCTGGCAATGTCACCTTTCAGGGACCTTCAACATGGCCATGAGCTTCTCTTGTCTTATATTTTGTAGAGTTTGGCCTGCTTCAGCCAGAGAGAGGGCAAGAGGCAACAGGTCACAGGTGGCTTCACTTAAGGAGAATCTTCTTTGCTGTGAAGGTGCTGAAGCCTTAGCACAGGCTCCCCAGAGAGGTTGTGGAGACTCCTCCTCTAGAGAGATTTCAACCCCAGCTGGATACTGTGATCCTGGACAAGCTGCTGTGGGTGCCCCTGCTTTAGCAAAATGATCCCCAGAGATTCCTTCCAACCCTGACCACTCCAGGGTTTCATACATCTGAGAGACAAGTGGTCTTTGGCTGTGTGTGTGGAGTGGTAATCTCCATGCCTGTCTCTCTCCACCTCAGAAGATGAGGCCTCTTAACCAAGGATCTTTTTTCCTTTTTTTTTTTTTTTTTTTTTTTTTTCTACTTCTTTTCCCCAGTCTTACATTTTGAAGTAACATCTTATTGCTTGACAAACAGGAAAGGCTTTCCTGGACCAAATCTGCAGTCTACTCCCTCACAGATGAACTTTGGATGTGAGGTCAGTGCTACCCTCCCCTTACCATACCCATGCCTCTCAATCCCAGATGACTCCATGGGCACCTCCCACCTTAAAGCTTATTAGTGGCATATGCTGATTCCACCTGGGCTCCCAACCCTGCTGCTGCTCTTATTCTGGCAGAAGAGAGCCAGGTGTCTTCTGAAGAAGTCTAGAGTTGGGCTAGCATTGTAGTAAAGCCTCTCAGGTGTTCAAACAGCTTGGGTTTGACATAGCAGGTCAAGTGTGATGTGGCACAAAGCATCTGGCTGGATGCATCTGCTGGAAGCCTTTGTTTCTTCTAATGTACCAGGTCACCTTCATGCCAGATCTTCTCTGCTCAATCGCATTCCCACAGGGGCAGCAGGCCAGACCTACAGGTCATGGCTGGGCCGCAAGAGGGGCTTGAATTCACCACATTTTGCTTTATCCACTCATTTAGAGTGAGACGTCTCCCCAGTCAGCTGGAGCTGGGATTTCTGAGGGATCCCTGCCATGTCCTTAATCCATAACCCTGCTCTGTCTCCTATAACCCTTCCTTGCCCCAACCATTCACTGAAAAAGTCACAGAATCATCAAGTGGTGAGGGTTGGAAAGGACCTCTCGGCATCATCTAGTCCAGCCCTCCCTGCTAACACAGCTTTGCCTGTATCAGGCTGCACAGGAATGCATCCAGAGAGGTTTGTAAAATCTTCAGAGAAAGAGGCTCCAGAACCTCTCTGAGAAGCCTGCTCTCTGCTCCAGCACCCTCATGCCAAAGAGATTTCTTCTTCTGTTCAGATGGAATCTCCTGGCTTCCAGTTTGTGCCTGTTGCCTCTTGTCCTGTCGCTGGGCACCACTGACAGGACACTAGCTCCATTCTCTTATCCCCCCCAACCCTGTAACTATTGATCAGCATTCATCAGCTCTCCTCTCAGGTTGCTCTTCTCCAGTCTCAACAACCTCAGGACTCTCAGCCTTGCTCCATGCCCCTCAGCAGCTTCACAGCTCTTCCTTAAACTCTTTCTAGTATGTCTCTATCTCTGAACTGTTAGAGCAGTGTGGGCAGCAGGGCAAGAGAAGAAATTCTACACTTTTACTCGGCTCTCCTCAGACCCCATTTGGAGTCCTGTGTGCAGTTCTGGAGCCCCCAGCACAGGAAGGACATGGAACTTTTGGAGGAGATCCAGAGGAGGCCACGAAGACGCTCAGAGGGCTGCAGCAGCTCTGCTGTGAGGACAGGCTCAGAAAGTTGGGGCTCTGCAGCCTGCAGAAGAGAATGCTTCCAGGAGACCTTAGAGTAACCTTCCAGTATCTGAAGGGGTTACAGGAAGTCTGGGGAGGATCAAGGTCTTGTAATGACAAGACAAGGGGCAATGGGTTTGAATCGACAGAGGAGAGACTTAGACTGGATGTTAGGAGGAAATTGTTTGGAGTGAGGGTGGTGAGACATTGGCACAGGTTTCCCAGGGAGGTTGTGGAGCACAGAATCGCCTCCCATTAGTACAGGTCACTCAAGGCCTCATCCAACCTGGCACTGGACACTTCCAGGGAGGGAGCAGCCACAACCTCCCTGTACTCCAGATGAAGTCTCACCAGAGCAGAGTGACAGAATCCACTTGCTGGCCACACACCTTTTAGTGCAGCCCAGGATGCCATTTGCCTTCCAAGGGCACACCGTCTGCTCAGGTCCAGCTTCTCACCCCCCAGCAACCCCCAAGTCCTTTTCCTTTTTTTCTGTCACCTCCTGCCCTCTCTTCCCATCCTGTCATGAGGAGCACTTTGGGGTGACCCCCAGCCCTGCTGGCCCCTGCTTTGCCTTTCTGCAGCAGAGGCCTGGCGCTTGCTTCCCATGCAGCAGCTCTGCCGCGGTGTTTGTCTACAACACATTAATAATTTCGCCCTTTCCCTCCGCATTTACCAAATTGATTTTTGAGCTGCAAGCAGCCCTGCTGCCACAAATAGAGTTGAAATCCATTGCACGTAATGGCTTATAAATTGTGAGTCATAATTCAGCAGGAGCCTTGGGTTTGGTTTGCTGGCTTCTACCGGGGCGTGCGTGCCTCTGTTTTCCTTTCTCTGGCCCTTAAGCCAGCACAGCTCTCTCCAGTGGAGTAATAAATTAGGAATAATGGAAGCTCTGCTAACTGAATTTCACTTGGTGGTTGGGTGGTTCCATGCTGGGCCTTAAGTTCTTGCAAACAGTGTGAGATAAAAAAGTAAAAGATAAAATAACTGACCCACCCCCACCCCGCCTGGCACTCTGATCTCTGTTATCAGTATGGCCAGATGAGAGGAGAGATTCCCAGAGCGGTGGAGGTTGGAAAGGATTTCTAGAGTTCTAGACCAACTCTTCTGTTAATGCAGGGTCCCCCCACAGCAGCTTGCCTGGGATCACTATGTCCAGGTGGGTTTGGAATCTCACCAGAAAGGAGACTCCACAACCTCTCTGTGCAGCCTGCTTCAGGCCTTCAGCACCCTCACACCAAAGTAGTTTCTCCTTGTGTTCACATGGAGCTTCTTAGGCTCCAGTTTGTGCCCACTGCTCCTTGTCCTGTCACTGGGCACCACTGAAAAGAGTCTGGCTTCATCCTATTGTCCTCTGCCTCTAGCTGAGCATTGCTCAGCTACAGGATAAGCAGTCTCAGGTCTCTCAGTCTTTTCTCTTTTTAGAGATGCTCCAGGACCCTCAGCATCTTTTTAGCTTCTGCTGGACTCTCTTCAGTAGATCCCTGTCCCTCCTGAAATAAGGACCCCAGAACAGAATCTGGTACCCCAGATATGGCCTGACTAGGGCTGAGTAAAAGGGGAGAAGAGCCTCTCTTGCCCTCCTGGCCACACTCTCCTTCATGTACCCATTCCCCACTTCCAGCAATATCATCAATTTATTCCCAGCAGGAAAAGTGCTGCTTGTGCCTTTGGGCAGTGTTGGTACTGTAGGAGGGAGCAAAAAGCTTGCAACTATTTTGTGGTGGAGTCCTCTTTTCAGGGTGCCACCAACCAATCTGCCAATGCAGGGATGGAGATGTGGGGACTGGCACGGCACTGGGTGCTGCCCAGGGATGTGGTCACAGCAGTGCCAGGTTATATATTCACTTCACAGCACAGGGTCCTTACTCCAGACCACGTTTGACTGCTGTCCAAAACATCTGTTTTCAGCCTGTCCTTGGATCTGCCCGTGAGGAGGCTTTGGCTTCAAGCCTGGAAAGGTCCTTGGAATACAGGAGGCCTCAGTGAGAGCTTGGCCCTGGCTAATCCCCCAGAAGTTTGGACTCAACAGACAGAAGATGTTTGGGAAGAAGAAGCACCTAACACCTGGGCAATGCCCTCAAGGTGGGGACAGTAATGACCAACTCCTTCTACCACCATCACCTTTGCCTAACCCTGTATGAGATCCCCTGCAGCCACCATCCCCTGAAACAGCATCCTAACGGGAGCAGGAGGAGTTTGCAGAGGCAGTGAGCTCTCCTTGGGGCAGGAAAATCCATATCTGCCACAGATTTATTATCTGGCAGGCAAGAAGTAGCACAGATATTTTTAAACCACGGACCCATTAAGCTCTCCAAATGGGGCAGCTCACCTGCTATTTTAACAACATGTTGTGACACCATCTGAGTCCCAAAGTATTCCTCTTGGACTTATTAACTCTAAGCTGTCGCATCCCATTTGGAAGGAGGAAAATGCCACCGAGGTGGCCGCTCCAAAACCCCTTAATGAGTTTTTGTGGGGTGGAGGAAATCTGAACACCAGCCCAAGACTCTGGATGTTGGGGGGGAATGGTGCTGTGTGCAGTGCTTTGCATGTTTTTGTCTTCAAGGCTTTGTGTTTGTTGTGAGAAGGGTGCATGAGCTACCACTAACCTCAGGTCCCAGCCATGAAGAGGATGGGGATATTTAAAGCATCATCCTAGCAATATAGAATCATCATAGAATGGTTTGGGTAGGAAGAGTCCTCTGCAGATCATCTAGTTCAACCCTCCTGCTAAACCAGGGTCACCCACAGCGGCTTGCCTGTGATCACAGTGACCAGGTGGGTTTGGCATTTCTCCAGAGAAGAGGACTCCACAACCTCCTTGGACAGTCTGCTCCGGGGCTCCAGGAGCCTCGTGCCAAAGAAGTTTCTCCTCCTGTTCTGATGGAACCTCCTGGGTACCAGTTTGTGCCCATTGCCCCTTGTCCTGTCACTGGGAACAACTGAAGAGAGTCTGGTTCCATCCTCTTGCCTCCCCCCTCCTTTTTAGTTATTGATGAGCATTGATCTGCTCTCCTCCAGGCTAAACAGCCCCAGGTCTCAGTCTTTCATCCTCACAGAGATCATAGAATCATAGAATGGTAAGGTTGGAAGGGACCTCAAGGATAATCCAGTTCCAACCCCCTGCCATAGGCAGGGACACCTCCCACTAGTACAGGTCACTCAAGGCCTCCTCCAACCTGGCCTTCAACACCTCCAGGGAGGGAGCAGCCACAACCTCCCTGAGCAACCTGTGCCAGTGTCTCGCCATCCTCACTGCAAACAACTTCCTCCTAACATCCAGTTCAGGATGTCTCCCCTCTGCCAGTTTAAACCCACTACCCCTCAGCATCTTTATACCTGCAATAGTGGTACCCCCCCCCAACCCTGGCCCGGGGTGCAGACCCATTTTGTACCATAAAAAAACCTTCTCCTATGAAAAGACCCCTCTGGATGTGCCCTTGGCCAAAAGAAGAGGCAGTGCCAAGAGGAACAAGGATGAGGTAATGGAAAAAGGAAAGCGAACTACAACTCACATCTGGGAATCAGCTGCCAGCATGGAAGATGGGTGGAAAAAAAGGGACTTTGTGGTTTCTTGGCCCTCCACTGGTGGTGAAGAGCCTCAAGGATGTGAGGAGATTGAATGCTCTGCAGTCTGAATCATTTTTGTTTGGGTTTTTTGGAGTTTTTTTGGTTGGTTTTGGTTTTGTTTTTTTTTCAGAATGAGTTTGTTTTGGAGAGAGAAAGGCAAGCTTTGGAGAAAAACAGATCTCATAATGAGATGCTGGGAAGCTGGCAGGTTTGGGGGCTGCTCACAGCACCACTGCTTCACCATGCTCAGCAGAGCGGTGTGTCAACAGGGGCCCAAAGCAGCGAGCTGCCACCCGGCGTGGGACCAGGCTCCTCTGCCAAGCTCTTTGTTCCACACCCACAGCAGGCTGCAGGGATACAACTAGGTCTTTGCCCCACCTTGATTCACCCCCATGCTAAGGCAAGATTTTCATGGTGAGCATCTTGATGCCCGCTTCCCACCGCCTGCTTGTTTTCCCTTCCCTGGAGCGTGGCTTTCCAGCAGGAGCCAAGCATTGGCACAGGCAGTTGGTTGGATCAGGCTCAGTAGAAGCATGACACATCCCAGAAAAACAGCAAAGAAGTGACTGCAGAGAGCTGGGTTTGGAGGCAAGGGATGGCAGCTTTTAACCCTGGTTGCTCTTGGAGATGGGGTGTGGGATGGACTGGCTGCAGCAAGGTGAATTTGGGGAATCACAGAACTTTAGAGGTTGGAAGGGACCTCCAGAGGTCATCGAGTCCAACCCCCACCAGGCATTACAGAACATCTGCTGCACATACAAAGGAGATGTGCAGTGCAGGGGAAGCATCTTGCAGCCCAGACAGCAACCAAGTCCTGGGCTGCATCAGGAGCAGTGTGGCCAACAGGGCAAGGGAGGGGATTCTGTCCCTTTACTGCTCCCATCAGACCCCACCTGGAGTCCTGTGTGCAGTCCTGGAGCCCCCAGCACAAGAAGGACATGGAACTGTTGGAACGGGTCCAGAGGAGGCCATGAAAAAGATCAGAGGGCTGCAGCAGTTCTGCTACGAGGACAGGCTGACAGAGTTGGGGCTCTGCAGCCTGCAGAAGAGAAGGCTTCCAGGAGACCTTAGAGTAGCCTTCCAGGATCTGAAGGGG
>VWZE01024237.1:0-29956 GCA_013396675.1 Eubucco bourcierii | reverse complement strand
ATTGCAAGACCTTGTCAATAGTCCCTCCCCAGCCTTCCTGTAGGCCCCTTCAGATACTGGAAGGCTACTCTAAGGTCTCCTGGAAACCTTCTCTTCTGCAGGCTGCAGAGCCCAAACTCTCTCAGCCTGTCCTCATAGCAGAGCTGCTGCAGCCCTCTGAGCATTTTCATGGGCTCCTCTGGACCTGCTCCAACAGTTCCATGTCCTTCCTGTGCTGGGGGCTCCAGAACTGCACACAGGACTCCAGGTGGGGTCTGATGGGAGTAGAGTAAAGGGGCAGAATCCCCTCCCTTGCCCTGCTGCCCACACTGCTCTTGCTGCAGCCCGGCACTCAGTTGCTGTCTGGGCTGCACTCACACTGCAGGCTCATGTTGAGCTTTTCATCATCCCAGATCTTGTTGGATGGCAGCACAGCCTGGCAGGCTGTCAGCCACCACCCACCCCACCCCCAGTTTTTTATCATCAGGGAACTTGCTGAGGATGCACTCAATGCCCTCATCCAGGTTGTTGACAAAGATACTGTACAAAACAGGACCCAGTTCTGATCCCTGGGGAGCACCACTGGCCACAGGCCTCCAACTTAATTCCGTGCCATTGATGCCAGCTCTCTAAACTCTGTTGTGCAGCCAGTTTTCAATCCACCTCACAGAGCAGCCATCTATGCCACATCTCCTGAGCTTATCTATGGGCATGTTGTGGGAGACAGCATCAGAACACATTGGGGGATGTGATTTAATGGTGGTGTTAGGTCAATAGTTGTAGTCAATGAACTTAGAGGTCTTTTCCAGCCAAAATGCTTCCATTCTATGATTCTATGGAAAGAGCAATGTGGTGGAGAAAGGCACCAGTGCTGCTCTGTCCCCACTTTACTGTTGCCTGTTAGAGACAACCATCATCACCTGCAGATGTTTTAGGCACACCAGGGCTAAAACCCATTCACCTGTGGCCTAGCCCTGCTGTTGGTTTTAAAGGGAGGGGTGGGGAGCTTAGATTTTGCTGTTAGTTCCAGGATTTGGGAGATGGGAAGAAAAGGTTCTTGGGGGTCCTGGAGCTGCTGGGAGAAGCTGCATTTGCCAGGTATGATGGGATGCACAGGTAGGAGATATGGTATGAGAGTAAAGTGCCTGTTGGAGGGAGGATTTGGGTTTTGCTGCATCTAATTCTTCATAATCGGTCACTGAGGACTGGCAGAGCATTCTTCAAGCTACCTGTGCTCTGCTTGGCTCCCTTTGTTTGTGTTACAATTACAGCAGAGCTTTGGTTAGGAAAAAAATGACAAAGTGACCAAGAAGAGCACACAGAGAGCTGCCCAGGAGAGATAATCAGTTGTTAAAACAAGGCTGCTGCTGCTCTAATTAGAAAGGAGATGAAATTGGGTTTAAAGTGGAATTAAGTGAAGGTTCTCTTATCCTGTCCATCTTTGTCCAGCCCTTCTGGGCAGCTGTGATGGAAAGTAAAAAAAAAAAAAAAAACCTCAAAACTGATCCTTTCTGAAGCTGATCCTTCCAGAGCCTGGACCTGAGCAATGCCAGAGAAATATGGAGGTGTTCAAGGCCAGGTTGGACGAGATCTTGAGTAACCTGTACTAGTGGGAGGTGTCCCTGCCTATGGCAGAGGGTTGAAACTAGATGGTTCTTGAGGTCCCTTCCAACCTTACCATTCTGTGACTCTATGATAAGATGCCCTACCCTTTCTGCTCACCTTCAGCTCCACTCTCACCAGTTCTACGGAAGGTCAGAGCTGATCTTCTATGGAAATTTGTGCAGAGCCTGTGTTTCACTGCTACCTCCTGCTAATTTGTGTTGGCCAGGGAACTTGCAGAAGTAGATTGCCTGTGTCTAATAGGTGGTTGAAGCTGTTAGAAATGATTTTCTGTTTATTAAATCTTAGTGGGTACCATAGATCGCTTCTGCTTCTTTGGGTGAAGGGTTAAAAGCCTCTGTCCTTGATGCTAATGTCATGGCAATAATGTTGGTAGGCTTCATTTCTCCTTTGGAAGGAGAAACTTTAAATCTGTCCCCTTGGGAGGAAAGTGTGCCAACAGGTAGAGCGTGTGATGTACTCAACGTGTTCAATAAGCATGTGATGTGCTTTTGTTGTCTGACTTCACAGAACCACAGAATATTAAGGGTTGGAAGGGACCTTCGGGGATCATCCAGCCCAATCCCCTTGCCAAAGCAGGATCACCTAGAGCAGGTCACACAGGAATGCATCCAGGTGGGTTTTCATAGAATCATAGAATGGTAAGGTTGAAAGGGACCTCAAGGATCACCCAGTTCCAACCCCCTGCCATAGACAGGGACACCTCCCACTAGTACAGGTTACTCAAGGCCTCGTCCAACCTGGCCTTGAACACCTCCAGGGAGGGAGCAAGGGGAAGTTTTGAAGGGGAAGGAGGCTCCACATTCTCTCTGGGAACTCTCACAGCAAAGAAATATCCCCTTGTATTGAGGTGGAACCTTCTGTCTTCTAGTTTGTACCTATTTTTCCTCATCCTGTCACTGGGCACCACCAGTGAGAGCCTGGCACCTTCTTGGTACTCACCCATTAGATATTTATAGACACTGATAAGTTGATTTGTGATCCTTCCTCTCCTGACAAGAGTGATCCATCCTTTGGTCTTCTCTGGAAAGGTCTTCTCCTTCTGAGCTCCTGCCACTGAGGTTTGGGGAATGAGTCTGGGTTTCCCCACAGCTGACCAAGGGTTTCCAGGGTGCCAACAGCCCTTAAAACTGGGTGAAACCAACCATTAGTAATGAGCAAAAGGAATGTTAAGGCATTGACCAGGCCCCATTACCATCTGTGAGGACACTTCTCACAGCATCTTGTCACCCTGCCTGACACCTCTTCCACCGAAACACCCTCTTGCTGTTTTCACTCCAAATCTGGCTCGGTGGGTTTGGAGGAGAAAAAACCGAGAGGTGTCAGGAGTGTGCCTGCAAAAGGGAGAAGATGGCTCTGAGAGGGTGGTGATGGGGAACTCCAGGAGACAGACAAGCAAGGATTTCCAGCAGCATGCTGTTTGCAGGCAGTGG
This sequence comes from Eubucco bourcierii, assembly GCA_013396675.1. NCBI lineage: Eukaryota > Metazoa > Chordata > Aves > Piciformes > Ramphastidae > Eubucco > Eubucco bourcierii. The sequence continues at coordinate 26,921 of VWZE01024237.1, read as the reverse complement.
TGGGAGAAGGCTGTTGCCTTTGGGTGGATTAAATGTCTGGCCAACAGGCTGAAGGAGCTTCCCTTCATTCTCTACTCTGCCTTGCTGAGGCCATTTCTGGAATGTTGTGTTCAGTTCTGGGCTCCCTAGTTTGAGAGACAAGGAACTACTGGAAAGAGTCTAGCAGAGGTTATGAAGGTGCTAGGGGGCCTGGAGCATCTCTGTAAGGAGGAAAGGTTGAGAGAGCTGGGGCTGTTGAGCCTGGAGAAGAGCAGCCTGAGAGGGAAGCTGATCAGTAGTTAAAAGGTGGGAGTGAAGAGGATGTGGTCAGGTTCTTTGCAGTGGTGCCCAGTGACAGGACAAGGGGCAATGAGCACAAACTGGAACCCAGGAGGTTCTATCTGAACAGGAGAAAAACTTCTTTGCTGTGAGGCTGCTGGAGCACAGGGCAGGCTTTTCAGTGAGGCTGTGGAGTCTCCTTTTCTGGAGAGATTCTTAACCTACCTGGCTGTTGTGATCCTGGGCAAGCTGCTGTGGGTGACTCTGCTTTAGCAGGGGTGTTGTACTGGATGATCTCCAGAGATCCCTTCCAACTGCCACCAGGTTGGGATTCTGAATGGGAGGAGAAATGGGAGGAGAAAAATCTGACCCAAGTAAGACTTTGCAACAGAAATACCATACTGATGTTTGAACCACAGAGAAGACCTCCCCTGAATAACAGCTTGGATAGCAACAGCTATGGCAGTTTTTATTCTCCTGGTTGGTTTGAATCTCTGTATTGGCAGAAATTAGTATTTGGAGGTATGAAAATTGGTAAATTTCTCAAGTCAAGCTCTTTACAACCATCACATGCCATGCAGCTTTCACCATTACCTCTGAGCTTGAATGCCCAGGGTAGAACCATTCCAACCAGACTTCCCAAATGCTTCTGACTGCTTAGGCACTGGAGAGATACATATCAAAAACTAAGCTACTTTTCCTGTCTTGATTTCTGGGCCCCTCAATTTAGGAAGGACATTGAGGTACTCGAACGTGTCCAGAGAAGGGCAACGAGGCTGGTGAGAGGCCTGGAGCACAAGCCCTATGAGGAGAGGCTGAGGGAGCTGGGACTGTTTAGCCTGGAGAAGAGGAGGCTCAGGGGGGACCTTATTGCTGTCTACAACTACCTGAAGGGTGGTTGTGGCCAGGAGGAGGTTACCTTCTTCTCTCAGGCAACCAGCGACAGAACAAGAGGACACAGTCTCAGGCTGCGCCAAGGCAAGTTTAGGCTGGAGGTGAGGAGGAAGTTCTTCACTGAGAGAGTAATTTGTCACTGGAATGGGCTGCCCAGGGAGGTGGTGGAGTCACCGTCCCTGGAGGCGTTCAAGGCACGTTTGGACATGGCACTTAGTGCCATGGTCTAGTCTTGAGGGCTGTGGTGATGGGTTGGACTTGATGATCTCTGAGGTCTCTTCCAACCCTTGCGATACTGTGATACTGTGATTACCTTCCCAACATCTCCCCTCTCTTAACCTCTGCACTCAGTACCTGTGCAACTCCAGCTCATCACCCTCCCAACATCTCCCCTCTCAACCTCTGCACTCAGTACCTGGGTAACCCCAACCCATTACCCTCCCAACATCTCCCCTCTCTTAACCTCTTCACTCAGTACCTGGGTAACTCCAGCTCATCACCCTCCCAACATCTCCCCTCTCTTAACTTCTTCACTCAGTACCTGTGTAACCCCAACCCATTACCCTCCCAATATCTCCCCTCTCTTAACTTCTTCACTCAGTACCTGTGCAACCCCAGCTCATCACCCTCCCAACACCTCTCCCCTCTCTTAAACTCTTCACTCAGTACCTATGCAACCCCAGGAGTTAGCAAGGCTGCAGCGAGAGGCTCACACACGAGGCCATCAAGGTTACAGCAAGACAATGTCACAGGGGACAGCCCCCTGAGGCAGTGAGTTTTAGCAGTAAATCAGCCCCCCTCCCCATTCAATAAAATGGATCTTTTCACTTTAAAATTGAACTCCAGCTCCCAGCCCCAAGTGTCTGTGAGAAAGGGGCAATACCTTCCTGGGCCCATTAGTTACCTCTGTACTCTATTATGGGTCTCTTACTCAGCTGCTTTCTGCTACTGCCACTCCCTGCCCCATTAATCTCTCCTTGTCTCTGCTATTTCCATTCCTCCTCTCCCAGCCTCTTGTGTCTCTTCTTGGATTAAAATGCAGCCATATATTAAGTGTCCTCAGGAGTTAGGGGAATCTGATGAGTGGGCTCTTTGGAAATACGTAAGTTGAGGACTAAGGAGTTCATCCTGGTGTGCAGCTAGACATGTACCAGAGCGCTTTGAAGTGACGCGTCCACGATGTATTGGAGCTCCTCAGCTGAACCATGCACCATGGCTTCCTGGCTTTTCCCTGGGATTGAATTCCTATAGATCCCAGCCTTCTGGCTCACTCTGAGGAGTTTCTTGGCCATAAATGAGCAAATTGCTGGCTGGCTGAAAAATGCTCATTCCATGTCCTCTGTAATTTGTGCTGCCACACAACTGTTTGTGAGAGTGAAATGCAATCGATGGCCCGGACCAAAAAGCTTCAATTTCATCTCTGCAAACACTCAAGCATCAAGTTCTCTCTTTTTTCTTTTTTTTTTTTTCTTTTTCCTTTTCCCAGTGCACCACAGCCTCATCCCATCATGGTCAGACAAAATCTTCAGGCAGTTCCATACTTTTGCACTTCTTACTGCCTTTCTTTAAGTGCAGCTCCTTCCTTGTCCAGAGGGTCAGCAGCTGCACCACTTAAATTCAGCTGAAATCACATTCTTCTGGTTGAGGGATTGGCAGAAATGACCAAGTGAGGCTCTTGTAGAATCATAGAATGCTAAGGTTGGAAGGGACTTCAAGGATCATCTAGTTCCAACCCCCTGCTATAGGCAGGGACACCTCCCACTAGTACAGCTCACTCAAGACCTCCTCCAATCTGGCCTTGAACACCTCCAGGGAGGGAGCAGCCACAACCTCCCTGGCCAACCTGTGCCAGTGTCTCACCACCCTTACTGCAAACAACTTTCTCCTAACATCCAGCCTAAATCTCCCCTCTGCCAGTTTAAACCCATTGCCCCTTGTCCTGCCATTGCAAGACCTTGTCAATAGTCCCTCCCCAGCCTTCCTGTAGGCCCCCTTCAGATACTGGAAACTCTTCTGCCTTCTAGTTCACTCTGGGTACTTTTGTTGAGAAGGACATCTCTGACAGTTTCTGTGATGACTCCTTTGTGGTACTGCCCTCTGTTTCAAGACTCAGAAACCTTCAGCTACAATCATAGAAACATTTTGGTTCTATGATTCTAGCTGAATCTTATGATTCTCTCATAAGATTCTCCAATCCAACCACTATCCAAATCTACCAAGTCTGGTGCTAAACCATGTCCCTCAGCACGACATCGCTGCCTCTTCAAACAACCTCCAGGGATGGGAATTCAACTACCTCCCTGTGGAGGCTGTTCCAGGGTTTGAGAACCTTTTCAGTGAAGAGGTTTGTTCTGTTAACCTAATCCAAATCCCTTCTGCATTTGCCTGCCTGGCTAGGAGATGGATTGGGACTGTAATCTTCACTCTGAAGAGTTTCTGAAGGTATCACATCTGGTTCCAGCCCAAGACATGGCACAACCTTTTGGAGCCAGCGTTGTGTGTCCCATGGAAACCTCATTCACCAGGAGGCTTGCCTGTCATCTCCAACCTGCAGATCTGCAGAGAAGTCCATCATCTAGCAGCTGTGAGTTGGCTGCTCTGCATCACTTTTTTTGTTTTGCTTGTTTCTGGGTGTTCTACTCTGTTGCAATTAACTCTCAAACATTGTTTTCTTTATGCCCATTTGGAGTGCTGAGTGTTTGCCATGGATCTTTGGGCCTGAACCAGAGAGAGCAGAACTCTGGAAACCAGCTGGTACCTGAAACTGGTCAGAGCACTGAACTGATCCACAAATTATCTCATGGTTTATTTTGATTCAAAGCCACAAAGAGACCAGCCTGGATGATCAGTCTTCTGAAAAACAGCCACCCCCCCCACCATGCTCCACAACCCCCTCAAAAAACTAAGCATCTGCTCATTGGCTCATGTTTGGTTACTTCAGATCCAGTTTACACTGGCCAGTATAGGTTAAGGAGTCTTGAAGACCAAGATGAGGACCACTCGATGATGGTCCATAGGAGGTGCAAGGTTTGCTGTTGCTCCATGAAGCTGTCAGCTGCAGGAGGAGGAAGGCATCACTGCTAATTCCTGCTTGGAATTACCTGCCTGATGCCAGTTGAGAAAAGGCTTGCAGGCCAAAAGGTGTAAGAACTTACTCTTGGGAAGACTTAGGGAAGAAAAAGAGTTAAAAACTGCTTTGCAAAGGCTTTCTGTGTTGCTCATGGAGTAGAAGTGGACAAATGTGTTAAAAGAGCAAATTTTTGTCTGGCAGGTGTAGTCCTCAGTGGGACTTGTAGAGTTGTTCATCTGCAGGAATTGAGGTGTCCTGAATAGTAGAGAGGTCTGGGTGACAGGGACATGGCCTGAAAGCCTTCGGAAGTGGCAGATGGTGGCAGGTTTCGTAGGTGATACGAGAGTTGGGGCTCTGCAACCGGGAGAAGAGAAGGCTTCCAGGAGACTTTATAGTCTCCTGGAACAGGTTGCCTAGGGAGATTGTGGCTGCTCCCTCCCTGGAGGTGTTCAAGGCCAGGTTGGATGATCTTTGAGGTCGCTTCCAACCTTACCATTCTATGATTCTATGCCCAATGACAGGATAAGGAGCAGTGTGTGGAAGCTGAGGCATGGGAAGCTCTATGGAAACACAGGGAGCAATATTTTCACTGTGAAGGCGACAGAACACTGGAACAGGCTGTCCAGGGGAGTTGTGGAGTCTCTGGAGATATTCAAGACCTGCCTGGATGCACTCCTGTGTGATCTGGTCTAAGTGATCCTGCTCTGGGGGGGGTGGGGGGTGGGGTTGGACTGGATGAGCTTTCGAGGTCCCCTTCCATCCCTGACATTATGTGATTCTGTAGGCTGCTCCTGTCTCCCAGCTATGGGGGGAGGGAACCTCTCCCCATCCCTCCCAGGTATTTGGGGTATGCAGGAGCTGCAGCTGCTGAGATTTCCTACTGTGGATGGCATGGCAGAGCCAGCCTGGCAGTGCAGGTGCTGCTGGGCTAGAAAGAAAGCATAATTCATGCCTCTGTTCCTGGGTCGTGCTTGAAATTAATGAGTGGCTTTAGGAAAAAAAAAAAAAACCAAACCCAAAACCACAACAACAAAGGACAAGTTTCTTTTTATTAATATAGTTTGGATTCTTTCTTTGCCCATGGGTGTGTGGGCACCCTTAGGTCACATTTTCAAACTCTCTTGCAATCTAGAAGATAGAAGATTTTCTTTTGTAATGAGAAGGGAGATGCTCTGCTAATCACACAACTCTGAAGCAGGGTCCTCCGTGTGTGTGCGGGGGGAAACAAGGTAGCAAGCAGGTTGTGACAAAACCATGACCTGGGATGACTGGCATGTGCAAACCTCCTTCAGCAAGAGCCATAAAAGCCCGCACCAGGATCCACAGGGCTGTAATGAAGCCATTGCAAAGCACTCTCTGCTGGATGGCTTCCTGGGTCTATAGCTCTTAACGGGGCTTAATGGGCCACGAGACGGGAGGTTGCAAGGGGGAGGCTGATGAGAAGCTGTGATTGCCAGGCAGTGTGGTGAGGGTTGTTCAGCACCCCATGCAAGCACTGAGCTTTCTGTTACAAGTGGATGAGAGGAGCAAGCAGAGTGGTGTTTCCCAGGGACCTCACTGAAGGTGGGTGGTTAGCAGGCACCTGTCGGCGAGGATTGGTGGGCAGAGATGCTGGAGGAGGGGAATGTTGAGCAGAAGTTTTAGATTTTTCTTGTCTGGGGTACTTGGAGGAGTGCATTTACAGAATCATAGAAACAAGGTTGGAAGAGACCTCCAAGCTCATCCAGCCCAACCTATCACCCAGCACTAACCAATCAACCAGACCATGGTACTAAGTGCCCCATCCAGGCTTGTCTTGAACACCTCCAGGGACAGAGACTCCACCACCTCCCTGGGCAGCCCATTCCAATGCCAATCACTCTCTCTGGCAAGACCTTCCTCCTAACATCCAGCCTAGACCTCCCCTGGCACAGCTTGAGACTGTGTCCCCTTGTTCTGTTGCTGGTTGCCTGGGAGAAGAGACCAACCCCTCCTGGCTACAACCTCCCTTCAGGTAGCTGTAGACAGCAATGAGGTCTGCCCTAAGCCTCCTCTTCTGCAGGCTGCACAGCCCCAGCTCCCTCAGCCTCTCCTCACAGGGCTGTGCTCCAGACCCCTCACCAGCCTTGCTGCCCTTCTCTGGACACCTTCCAGCACCTCAATATCTCTCTTGGATTGAGGGGCCCAGAACTGGACACAGGACTCAAGGTGGGGCCTGACCAGTGCTGAGTCCAGGGGCAGAATAACCTCCCTGGTCCTGCTGGCCACACTGCTCCTGATGCAGGCCAGGATGCCATTGGCTCTGCTGCCCACCTGGGCACACTGCTGGCTCATGATCAGCTACTCTCTGCCAGCACTCCCAGGTCCCTTTCTGCCTGGCTGCTCTCAGCCACTCTGTCCCCAGCCTGTAGCACTGCTTGGGGTTGTTGTGGCCAAAGTGTAGAACCCTGCAGCTTAGCCTTGTTAAATCTCATCCCATTGGCCTCTGCCCACCCATCCAGCTTGTCCAAAGCCTTCCTACCCTCCAACAGATCCACACCTGCTCCTAACTTGGTGTCATCTACAAACTTACTCAATCCCCTGGTCCAGATCATCAGTAAAGATACTGAACAGGACTGGGTCCAGCACTGATCCCTGGGGCACACCACTGGTGACAGCTGCCAACTGCGTGTGACACCATTCACCACCATTCTCTGACCCTGGCCCTCCAGCCAGTTCTTGACCCATACCAGAGTGAATCTGTCCAAGCCAGGAGCTGCCAGCTTTACCAGGAGCTTGTTGTGGCAGACAGTGTCAAAGGCTTTGCTGAAGTCCAGGTAGACTACATCCACAGCCTTCCTAGAATCATCGAGGTCAGAAAAGGCCTCTAAGACCATCAAGTCCAACCATCAGCCCAGCATCTGTAAGAAGAATAACCCCTGCTGCAAAAAGGAAACTCCCCCCAAAGAACTGCTGTGGCTTCAGCATCTCTCTCATAGGGCACAGACGTCTTGGCATGAGTCCCCTCCTGCAGCCCACTGGGGACCCCAGGCCCACCATTTCCTTTCCTCATCACCTATAACATCTTTACCCTGCATTTAAGATGTTTAAAATGCTCACTTGGGATCCTCGAGGGGGCATCAGGCACCCTGGGGCTGTGTACACAGATGGTGGTGACCACAAAACAAGAGGGAAACCAGAAACCACTAGCACAGGAGGGGAAAATAATCAAGCCTAGGGGAAAGGAGAAAAAACCCAACTTGTCCTCTTGGAACAGAAAAGGCTTCCTCCCCTCCAAAGAAATAAAAGCCAGAGTGAAATGAAGGTAAATGCCAGAGGTTTAAGCACCACACTGCAGAGTGTGTTTTAAAGGTTACCTTTCAGGGGGTTGAAGAGAGCAAGCGACAGCAAGGAAAGGAGTTGGAGCACTTCCCATTGTGAGGACCACTCCAGCTCTTAATGGATTTTTTTTTATATCCCTGTCTGCTTTTTCTGACATTATTAAAATTGCTTATCTTTAATTTTTCTTTTATTGTTATTATTATATTTTTTTTTCCTTCCCCCTTTCTTCATCTTGGGCACAAGGGGTTGGGGGCAGGCAGGAGGACAAACTCAGTTGCTATGGTGATATCCAGCTAGGTGGTGAACATCTGCATCACTGATTTTTTGGAGCCAAAAGAAAATAAAAAAGAAAAAGAATTAGTAGTTTTGGGGGCAGTTTTTGATGAGAAGAGAAAGAAAAAAAGGAAAAACAAAACCAACAAACAAAAGCCATGTAAAATGAAACATGTTCATGTTCTCCAGGACCAAAGTCCCAGAGTTTAATTACAGGCGTGGGAAGGTGACATTTCCAGTGCTTACCTGACTGGGGTAAAGAAAAGAGGAGCTTGAAGCAAGGTAAACACCTACTGTATAGCAGACACCCCCATTCCCCACCCCTTCCCCACCCTTGCCTTCCACCTATCAATCATTGCTCTGTTTGCTAACCAAAAACCACACCCAAAATCATCTCTGGCTTGGGGTCTATAGCTTTACCTTTGGGAGGTGGTCTGTGTGCCTGGGAGATGTGGAGACACCTCCTAAAACCAAGGACAAAACTGCTCTGAGATGCTAAGAAGCATCTTCCTGCTGCCCAGTATCTCCTCTGCAATGCCACTGTGCTGGCTAAAATCTGGGTACCACCGGTGGCCTCAGCACCTGGCAGGGAGAGGGGCTGATGGCACAGGACCTGCCAACACATTCACTGATCCGCTTGCAGTAGGCTCCTTGGCACTCTCCGTTTTGCCTTCCCAACTGGATGGACAGCAGGAGTGCCACCAAAATACTCCAGCAGACAACTCTGCAACAGGAGAGGGTCCCAACTCCTCACCAGAACAGCCAAGGATGCTCTCTGCTCTGTTGGTCAGAGCTTGGCATGGCTTTGCCTCCAGAGGGAAGGAGGTGTGGGGACCAGCAGGGCTCTGAGCTGTCACACAAGGTACTTTAGGTTAGCACAGCCCTTGGTTTTTCTTGGAAGGGTGATTTTAAATGCAGTAAAAGGGAAAGCAAAGGTCTGTTCTGTCTGGGAGGAGGGAATAACCTTTCCTCACACCCCACGTACAGGCAGGTGGGAGGAAAGGACCTGCTGAAGGTGTTGCTATACTTTGGAATCCTGCTTTCTCTTTCCAGTTCCTCAACCTCTTGAATGGGTTAGCTCTCTTCAACTCTGTTCTCCTGTCGGAAGACAAGCCCAAGCTGTGCACCCAATGCTGTTCAGACTCCATGGTGGCTGAGCGAGCTCAGAACAGCTCGGGTTGGGCTGAGCTGCCTACTCCGAAAGCTCTACCTTCCCTCCCTGCTCGGCCATTGGAGAGAATCCTATCTCAACATAGCTCCTGAGCCCACCTTTGGTGCCTGACTGGGTAAGCTCTTTACTCTTTACCTCTTGAATGCCTCATGCTGGTGAGAAATAAGGACCCATTTTAGGTTTCTGCAAGACACACTGGAGCTAAACTTGGATGGCAATCAGCATTTTGGCTGGTGCCCTCCCTTTCCCCCTGTGCAACTGCGAAGTCACAGAATGACAGGCATTGGAAGGGACCTCTGGAGGTCAGCTAGTCCAACCCTACTGCCAGACCAGGGTCACCTAGAGCAGCTTGCACAGGACAGTGTGAAGATGGATTCTGAGTGAGTCTAGAGATGGAGATATATCAGATATATGTGTGTGTGTGTGTGTCTATAAATATCTGGTGATATATGTATCTATGTGTCTACAAATACCTGAGGGGTGGGTGTAAAGTGGCTGGGATCAATCTCTTTTTGATGATTAGCAGTAATAAGACAAGGAACAGTGGCTACAAACTTGTCCATAGAAGGTTTCACCTCAACAGGAGGAGAAACTACAGTGAGGATGGTGGAGTATCCTTCTCCAGAGACTTTCAAAACTTGCCTGGATCCATTCCTGTGTGGACTACCCTGGTTTTGGCAGGGAGCTTGGACTCAATGATCTCTGGAGGTCCCTTTCAAACTCTGACTTCTGTGACCCCATGAGACTCCAGCATCTCTCTGGGCAGCCTGTCACAGTGCTCCACTGTCTGCAAAGTCAGAAGTTCCTCCTCGTGTTTAGAGGGAACTTTGTGTGTTCAAGTTGGTGCCCACTGGCTCTTGGCCTGTTACTGGGCACCACTGAAAAAAAAATTGACCTCAACCTCCTGAGGTGTCCAATGCTGCTGACTGGGAGCAGGGTAGCATCACCTGGTGGTTAAAACCTTGGTTGATGCCAGGGCTTGCTGAGTGCAGATGTTCTGTAATGCCTGGTGGGGGTGGGATGCCAGGGTGCTCAGCCTGCAGCACCCTTCTGTTCACAGGGGTAGAGAAGGATCTCAGGGTACTTAGCCTGGTTTGACTCTTGGGCAGGCAAGATCATAGAATCATAGAATGGTAAGGTTGGAAGGGACCTCAAAGATTCATCTAGTTCTAACCCCCTGCTATAGGCAGGGACACCTCTCACTAGTACAGGTTACTCAGGGCCTCTTCCAACCTGGCCTTGAACGCCTCCAGGGGGGTTGTGGAGCACAGAACCTTTGATCATGTTGGGTGATTCTGTGTCCCACAACCTCCCTGGGCAACCTGTGCCAGTGTCTCTCCACCCTCACTGGAAAGAACTTCCTCCTAACACCCAGTTTAGACAAGGATCTCAGGGTATTTAGCCTGGTTTGACTCTTGGGCAAGGAAGATGCTTCCCCTGCACTTGCACATCTCCTTCACATGTGCAGCAGATGTGGTGCAGAGACTGGGGTCCATCAACACCGGCTTGGTTTGGTGTGAATCGGTACAGAATCCATCAGAGCTCAGGCCCTCCTGGTGGGATGAAGGGCTGCAGGCAGGTGCAGGTCAAAGGAGGTGATTCTGCCCCTCTGCTCTGGTGAGAACTTACTGGGAGTACTGCATGCAGCTCTGGAGTCCCTAGCACAAGTAGGAGGAGGTGGATCTGTTGGAGAAGGTCCAGAAGAGGGACACAAAGTTGATCAGAGGGCTGGGGCAGCTCTCCTACGAGGACAGGCTGAGAGAGTTGGGGCTGTTCAGCATGGGGAAGAGAAGGCTCTGGGGAGACCTTGTAGTGGGCTTCCAGTAACTGAGGGGGGCTACAAGAAAGCTGTGAGGGACTTTTCACAAGGGTTTGTAGTGATAGGGTGAGGGGAAATGGCTTTAAACTAGAGTAAGGAAGATTTAGATGGGACATTAGGAAGAAATTCTTTACTATGAGGATGATGAGACACTGGAACAGGTTTTCCTGTTGTGGACACCTCATGCCTGGAAGCATTTAAGACCCAGGCTGGATGGGGATTTGAGCAATCTGTTCTAGTGTGAAGTGCCCCTGCCCTTGGCAGTGGTGTTGGAACTAGATGGTCTTCAATGTCCCTTCCAAATCCAGCCATTCTGAGTCTGTGAAACCTTCCCAGGCAGGCTCAGGAGGTGGCTTGGAGGGAAAAGTCCCTGGCATAAAGCTAATCTCCACCTCTGCAGGCCCCAGCTCCCCCACTGTGTGCCCTGACCAGGCTCTTGCTGGGTGTCAGATGGCCTCACAGAAACGAATTATCACCTTGCTGGGGTGGTTGATGTGATTTCACTTGCAGCTGCTTTTACCAGCCACACTCTCTGCCCAGCAGGACCCAGGCAGCCAAGTGCTGGGGGAGGTGAGTGGAGATGGTGGAGGGTTCCTCCCAGTGCTGAGCTCTGTTTTAGCCACTCACACAGCTCCTGCAGAGAGGAATTTGCTGCAATCACACACACAGTCAAAGGGAGAGGAGGAAATCCCACACTGTAGGCTGCTCTCAAGGGGTGGCCAGGCAGAGTGAGGTCTTTTCCCATGGTAGGCAGGGGCTGCAAGACATCCCTTCCACCTGGCTACCAGCCTTGCCTCCATGGAAGTGGTTTTAGTAACAATCCTAGCTCCTGGCAGGGAACCAGAATGGGTGAGAGAGGTGGTGGACATTACCCCTGCTTCACCTGCAGTCCCACCTGTGGCTGCATCAATGAGTTGCATCTGTAGCCCCCACCAAGTGCTGGGGTAGGCACGTGGAGATCCACCCCTTCCACCCATGCAGCAGAACATCAACCTCTGCCTTGATGTTCCTAGGTTCCCTCATGCAGCACCTTCCATCCTACCACCACAGTGTTGAGCCACTTGGGCACATCATCAGCCACTGATCCTTCAGCAGGTGGGTGGCAAAAGAGTTAATTTGTTCAAACTTCTCAACCTGGCATCTGAACTGAGCATGCTGTTGGCAAACAGGTAGTACAGCTAATAAAATGAACCTCATCTTTACTCCAAAGCTGTATTTTGTTAGCTCCAGGGGCTCTGGTAACTGCTGCTATTGCTCTTATTTCTTTTTGCTCTTATTTCACCAGAAAGCCCACAATAAAAAAAAGAAAATACAGTGCAAGTGCTTGGAGAAAAATAGTTGTCAAGGTAAGCAGTTATCAGAAATACTTGGGGCCAAGAGGTGATGGAGAAGTCGTGCAGCAGCCAGGCACTGCAACCCCACCAGCTCCTCCTTGGAAGAACTCTGCAGGGATGTGTTGGACTAGCTGATCTTCCAACCCCTATCATTCTGCAATGTGTCTTCACCAGGATGGATCCTGCTGCTGTGCCAGTCACAGCTCCTGCTGTGAGGTAGGACTTGGAAAGGTTTTAACCCTGATGTTTTTTGGGGGGGGGAAGAGAAGGGTTTAGCATCTATGCTTAAGGTGAGGATCAACACCTCCTTGTGCCATGCTCAGGTTTGCTTATGGTATGGTGGCAAAGGAGAAAGGTTGGGCTGAATAAAAAGGGAGCTGTGCTACAGTGAGGGCAGTGAAACACTGGCACAAGTTGCCCAGAGAAGTGGTGGAAACACCATCCATGGAGACATTCAGGGTCAAACTTGAGGAGTCCCTGAGCAACCTGATCTAGTTAAAGATGGAGCCTTATGGGTATGTTACTGTGTGACCTGCTCTAGGTGGTTCTGCTTTGTCAGAGGGCTTAGACTCAGCAATCTCCTGAAGTCCCTTCCAACTGTTACTGTTCTGTGATTCTATGGCCCTGCTCACTATGGGGCAGGATTGGACAAGATGGCCTTCAAGGGTCCTTTCCAACCCAAACCATTCTATCATTCTATCAGAAAGAGCTAAAACCCCACCAAGCAGTGCTTCCTAAGACTGTGTGGTGCATGCCAGTGTCTATATTTAGGCTTTCCTTGCCTCCCAGGAGTGCCAGGCTGTCACTGCAGGGACATGCAGGCATACCCAATGCTCCTGGTGACAGCTTCATGCAGACAGCACTGGATTAGGGCTCCTGTCTATTGCTTCAGTTGATAATGCTGCTACAAAGGGGGTGTGGGGCGGAAAACCTCCATGAAAGAGAGGCAGAGATGGAGATTTAATTGGATAATTCTCAGTGAAGCATCTCCTGGTTAAGCAGCCAGAACCCCACCTGCATCTTTACATTATTTTGCATGTTAACAAGGTCTGCGCCCTGGGAAGCGGCTGGTGGGGCATGAGGGGTTATGGAAGCTGGCAGTGCCGCTTCCATTTATCCTCCAGGGTAACTGCAGGGTGGAAGTGGATGTCAGTGCTTCTCTCCAGCAGCCCTTGGGCAGCTGGATGCTTGCAGGGGTGGCTGAGCTCTTCCTTAGGATGCTCACGTGCGTTGCTGGAGGGAAATCACAGAATTAATTCATCACAGGCTGGTGGTGGGAGATTAGAGAGACCTCTGGAGATCATCTCATCCAACCCACCTGCCAGAGCAGGTTCACCTAGAGCAGCTTACACAGGACAGTGTCCAGGCAGCTTTTGAGTGATTCCACCACCCTCAAAGTCATAGAATCATAGAATGGTAAGGTTGGAAGGGACCTCAAGGATCATCTAGTTCTAACACCCTGCCATAGGCAGGGACACCTCCCACTAGTACAGCTCACTCAAGGCCTCCTCCAACCTGGCCTTGAACACCTCCAGGGAGGGAGCAGCCACAACCTCCCTGGGCAACCTGTGCCAGTGTCTCACCACCCTCACTGCAAACAACTTCCTCCTAACATCCAGTCTAAATCTCCCCTCTGACAGTTTAAACCCATTGCCCCTTGTCCTGTCATTGCAAGACCTTGTCAATAGTCCCTCTCCAGCCTTCCTGTAGCCCCCTTCAGATACTGGAAGGCTACTCTAAGGTCTCCTGGAAACCTTCTCTTCTCCAGGCTGCAGAGCCCCAACTCTCTCAGCCTGTCCTCATAGCAGAGCTGCTGCAGCCCTCTGATCATTTTCGTGGCCTCCTCTGGACTCACTCCAACAGTTCCATGTCCTTCCTGTGCTGGGGGTTCCAGAACTGCACACAGGACTCCAGATGGGGTCTACCAAGAGCAGAGTAAAGGAGGAGAATCCTCTCCCTTGCCCTTCTGCCCACAAATAAGTCAAGAAGTTCCTCCTCACGCTTAGATGGAGCTTTCTATGTTCAAGTTTGTGGCTGTTATCTCTTGTCCTATCACTGGGCACTGCTGCAAAAAGCCTGATCCCACCCTCCAGGTATTTATAAGCACTGATAAAGTCTCCTGCTGCTGTTTAGGAACTTGGGCAGTTTTAGCCTCCCCATGAGGGGAAGTTTCCACTAGCAGAGAGAGAAGTGTTGAGGCTTTAACTCTCATCAGGGTGAGCAAAGAGGAGCCTTAGCTCTGTTTTGCCTTTCCCCCTCCACTTGACTGGTGAGAAACAGCCCAAAGCAGGTGAGTGGCTGTAGAATCATAGAACCGTTCAGGGTGGAAAGGGTATTTAAGATCATCAAGTTCAACTACTAACCCAGCACTGCCAGGTCTATCAGTAAACCATGTCCCCCAGCATCACATCTGAAAGGTTTCCAAATCCCTCCAGGGGTGGGGGCCCCACCACTGCCCTGAGCAGCCTGGTCCAGGAATTGAGAAACCCTTCAACAGAGAAACTTTTACCAATGTCCAACTTAAGCCTCCCCTGCTGCAACTTGAAGCCATTTCTTCTTGTGTTACTACTTGTTCCTTGGGAGAAGAGGCCAATCCCCACCTCACTCCAACCTCCTTTCAGGGAGTTCTAGAGAGCTGGAATCTTTCCCCTCACCCTCCTCTTCTGCAAGTTAAACAATCTCAGTTCCCTCAACCACTCCTCAGCAGACCTGTTCTTCAGATCCTTCCACCAGCTTCATTGCCCTTCTCTGGACATGCCCCAGCATCTCAATGTCCTCATTGGAGTGAGGACTAGAGCAGAACAACTGAAAATGCTGTTTGGTTTGCTCTCTCTAATTATCCAAAACAGCCTGAATGGATGATTTTCTTTCCTTCAAGGCCAGGCAGGGCACAGATGTTAAGCTGAGTAGGAAAGACCTCCAAGAAACCATCATGGACAAACACTTGAAAATCTATCACTGGAAATTTCTGGAGCTCTTCCTATCCCAGACAACCTGACCTTCAATTTGTTGAGTTTTACCCCATGATTTTAATGGTTGTCAGTGTAAATGCAAGCTGTTTGTTCCTGGAAACACTGAGCCTTGCCCCAAGCCTTGAGAGAAATTCAAGTTGCCCTTGTCCCCCCTCCAGGAGGTTTCACTCTCAGCTCTTTATTTATCTCAGAAGCATCACACTGTTCTCTGGGAGGTTACCCTCTGCTCTGACCCTCAGAAAACATGTCCTGAAAGATGTCACTCAGTGGGGAAGCAAGCCATAAATGTCTGAAAAGCTGCAGAATCAGGCTGGGGAAACAAATGTGAGGAAGATGCAGGAAGATTTCAAGTTTTCCCCTTGCCAGTATCAGTAACAGTCCTAGCCAAGAGGAAAGGAGAAAGCTGCTGTAGGAACCAGTCCAGCCATGGGACCTACCAGTCTGGGACCATTAGCTTCTAGGAGGAGAAGAATTTGAATAATCGGCTAATAATCCCAAATTCTCATTATTGTGGGTACTAAACGAGCAACAGCAAGTTGGAGGCAGGTGACTCCAGCTGAGTCACGGCGAGTCACCAGGAGCGGCTTTCTTCTGTAGCGTGGTCACAGCTTGGCTTGCCCTGGCCTCTGACAGGTATCCTTTAACCAGAGGGAACCTCTCAAAATGCCATGAAATGCCAACAGGCTTGCCCATGTCAGCAACCAAGTCCTGCTCCAAAGAGCAAATTTTCTGGTGATTAAAATTAATGAGCTTGGCTCCATCCATTTTTTTCCTAGGTAATAGATGCCACGAGCAGGTTGGTCACTGCAGGAGCTCCACGGCTCAGACTGAGAAGAGACATTGAAATTCCCCAAGGTTACCACCAGTCCAGACATAACTTGCAGCCAGAAAGCACAGCCAGTAGCAGACATTGGAGACTGCTCACCCACACCCATCCACTCCAGAAACACAAACTCCATTTAGAACCAGACACCTCCAGGACTGTTACTCCCATAAAGGGATGTCAGGCTCTGGCAACCTCCAAAACCTTCTGCTTCAGGTCTTTGGATTTAGGTCAATGTGAGCTCAGAGCAGGAAAGGGTCCAGTCCCTCAAACTCGTTCCTGGTAAGACACACCACCCTGGTTTTGGGGTGGGGAGAGAGGTCTCACCATCCCTAGTGACTCACCCAAAAGGCAGGCCAGTGTTGGCAATAGTCAGTGTGGTGGATGTGCCTGCAGGTGCAGGGCACCTCCACATCATCGGGATGCCACAGTTTTGGTCAGCTGCTGTGGTCTTTTCCACATATCATGATCACAGGCTCACAGGATGCCAGGGGTTGGAAGGGACCCAAAGAGATCATCAAGTCCAACCCCCCTGCTAGAGTAGGACCCTACAATCTAGCTCAGGGCACAGAGAAACACATCCAGAGGGTCCTTGGGAGTCTCCAGTGAAGGAGTCTCCACAACCTCTCTGGGGAGCCTGTGTCAGTGCTCTGTGACCCTTACAACGAAGAAGTTCCTCCTTGTGTTGAGGTGGAACCTCCTGTGCTGCAACTTCCATTGCTCCTTGTCCTATCCCAGGGAGCAAGTGAGCAGAGCCTGACCCCCCACTCCTGACCCCCAGCCCTCAGATATTTGTAAATATTTATTAAATCCCCTCTCAGTCTTCTCTTTTCCAGACTAACCAACCCCAGGTCCCCCAACCTCTCCTCATCAGGCAGTGCTCCAGTCCCCTCATCATCCTTGTAGCCCTCCACTAGACCCTCTCCAGCAGATCCCTGTCCCTCTTCAAATGGGGAGCCAAAAACTGAAGGCAGTACTCAGATGGGGTCTCCCCAGGGCAGAGTAGAGGGGGAGGAGAGCCTCCTTTGATCTGCTGGATACACTCTTCCTAATACACCCCAGGATCCCAATTGCCCTCTTGGCCACAAGGGCACATTGCTGACTCCCAGGTCCCTCTCCACAGGGCTGCTCTGCAGCAGACCAAGATGGTCTCCCTTGCTGCCTGGTAGGTTTTCATCCACTCTCTTTGACAAAGACAGCAGAAGACGTTGTGCCAGCCCAGCCACTCCTCTCCTGAGCAGGTCTTGTTTTCATCTGCTGAACTCAAAATCCAGTAGCAGCCACCACCTTCCTACACATCTGTCCTAGGGTTGTGGTTGCAAATGAAGATCTTGAGCCCCGTTCCAGCTCTTATGGGGAGCTGCATTTCCCCTCGACTTCATCACCGCTTACTTGGTCATGCAGGTTGTAACACAAAGCATGCTGGATTCAGCTGCAAGACTCTTGCTTACTTGCCTCTCTGCATTTCCCTCACTGCAGAGACTTGGAGCACTCAGCACTTCCAAGAGCCACTGGAGATGCACCACAGAGCATCATAGAATGATATGGATTGAAAGAGACCTTAAAGATCATCTGGCTCAAACTCCCCTGCCATGGGCAGGGACACCTTCCACTAGACCTGGATCTTCAAAAACTCATCCAGCTTGGCTTAGGACACTTCCAGCAAGGGGGACACCCACAACTTTCTCTGGGCAACCTGTTTCAGCATCATCCTCAAGCTCTGGATGGCTTCAGCCAGATGGAAGACCGAGAGGTGAGATATGAGGCTTATTGAAAATAGAAGTGTGGCAGGATGTATGGTCACAGACCTTGGCCCCTCCAACCCACAGCCTTCCTGGATCCAGCCCATCTGATGGCCCCCTCCTGTGTCACCACTGGTGCTGTTGGCAGGTATATTGCAGGAGGAAACTGGGCTTTGCTGGGTGTCACTCAGCAAAGGATGTTCCCAGCGCTGGGCAGTGACACCCATTGTTAGCAAGGCCAGGCTGAATCCAGCAAAACAAGGGAGATGACACTCAGCAGTCAGTGAGGCCTCCCCCACACTCATAACTCTGCCAGCCCTTTCAGCTGCAATGTCAAAATATGTTTGTCACAGAACCACTCCTACTCTTTCTGGGTGGGATTTTTTATTATTATTTTATTCTGTTCTCTTTTTACTCTTTTTCAGACTCCGGCTGAATTCATCCTTTGGAGCAAACCCAAATATCCATTTACTCTCTGGGCAGTTGATCTTATTCCTGCCTCACCTGCTCCTGTGATTGAGAAGATCTGACACTATCTGGGTCTTCAAAATGAAATTCTGTTGGGCTTTGACTGGTGGGTATGATTTTTCTTTAGCTGTTTCTGCCCCCTCCCCCCCCCAATACTCATATATTCTGTAACTGCAGGTTACTGGCAGGGATGTACTTGAAGATGTACTTGGCAAAGGTACTCCCTGTCTGGGATAGAGATGAGCAAAACAGGAAGCTTCTCTCTCAATCAGCATCTTTCCAAAGGCTTGGGCTATTCCAGGCTAGGACAGACCTTACTTGTGCCTTGCAGAGCTTTGGCTGGAAGTGGAGCAGAGCTTTGGACAGTCACTAGATGTTCCATCGGGCAGATGAGGATGGAAGAGGAAAATGTGGGTTACTTTGTTTGGATTTTGCTTGGTGGTTGATTTTTTATTATTATTATTTTTTGCTGGGGAAGGCTCCTGCTCAGCCCCAGCTCAGAAGCTGGGAGTCCTGCCAGGTCAGGGTGGACTTGAGATGCTGGGGTGTTGGACTTGAGATGCTGGGATCCTGCCCAGGCTTCACAATTCTTGCCATGCATTTGCTACTTCAGAGACCACGTTCAGGAGGCTAGGCTCAGTTCTGCATTGCACCACCAGCTTTGCTTATTTTAGTTCCTGATCTTCTCTGATAAGTCTAGTAGAAGGGAAATGTTGGGACAGAAGAAGAGGGAGCCATGTGTCCCATGACATTGCTATGAATAGCTCTCCTGAGCCAGACCCAAAACGCACCAAGGGCTGTTTGGAGAGCTGTGGTCAGGGCTTAGAAACTCCAGGTGAGGCACCTCTTTATTAAACTCCTCACCTTTCTGTGACACCTTTCTGTGACCAGGTGATGTTACCTTCATTCTGCAGCCAAAGGAGTGAGGCTCAAGGGGAAGTAACCCCAAATCTCTCTTGGCACTAGCTTTCACCTCCTCTCCCTTATCCACGTGCCTGTTTTTCCATGCCTACCTCTTCCATAGGAATCCTGGCTGCAATATGTACTCCCTTGGAGTTCCCTGCAAATGCTAAATGAGATACCCAAGCCAAAAGCTGACCTCATCATTTCTCAGCAGGAAATAAGTTTGCCAGCCACGGGTATTTTCAGTGACCTCACATGGCGAAGGATCTGCATCCCGTCTTACCTGGAAATGCCAACCACCAGACAAGGCCGGGAGCAGGAGCCAGTGTTGTTACTGGAAGGAATATTTTTAGCCTGGCAAAGGCATCACTCTGGGAAGCTTATTCCTTCAGACAGTAATACCTTGGTCTGTCAGAGTGAGCACTCAGCCTCTGCAGCTGCACCAGCATCATCGCCGCGCAGCCCCAGCACCGCGGACTCATCCAGACCTGCCTGTCTGTCAGTGTGGGTCAAGGCTGGACATGTGTTAGAACACGAAAAGCAATCCCAGCTGAAAATGAAAGGATGGGAAAGTGTGAAGAAAACCTTGTGAGTGTCAGACAAGCCCCCCCCCAAGCCTGCCCAGGGAGGTATCCCCATCAGGTAACGCCCAGGGAAGGAGCTGCTTTGGTGTGTCCCACAGGGAATCTGGAGACAAAGCTTGGTGGCTTGGCAAAGCAGGATGCTGCTGTGGTGGAAATATCTAAATGGGGTTGGGTGTCCAGTGGGTGAGAAGGCTGATGCCCCTACCCACCCTCCAGGCTGGCATTTCCCTGGTGATCTTTCCCATAAGCTGGATGGGAGAGGGTGGAGAGCAGCATGAGCTGTCAACTGCTCTACCTGCAGGTTGACTGAGGAGAGGGAAGGAGCTGGCAGACACCGCATGTCCTACATGCCAGGCTGCCCACGCAGCTTCCTCCCTCCCCGTTACCAGCTGCAGGAAAGGAACGGGCAGGACCAACCTTGTTAGTGACTGGGAGGATCTGGGATGAGTTTCCAGCCTCTGTGGGTTGTGCTCCTGTGGCCTGCACGGAGGAGGGTCCTGCAAGGCAGGTGGAGTGGTCAGGGCGAACCATGCCATGAGCTTGCAAACTCAGTTAGCTACTGAATGGCTACCTTGAAGGCCAAGAGAGGAAGAGAAACCCCACTGGAGCCTGTGCAACATCTGGATTTTGGAATGAGAAGGACTGTGTGATGGTTCAGAGGGATGCAGAGCAGGCTGGCCAGCTGGGGAAGCCTCTCAACCTGCATCCTTGACCTATCCCCTTATCCTGCCCTGCATCTGCTCCAGCAGATACCACCAAGCAGTCACTGCCTTCACGCTGGCTTTCCCTTAGGGAGCCTCTTGCTCCATCCTCTTGCTGAATGAAGATATGCAGCCTCTCACTAACCGCACACTGGTTTCCCAGGCAGGGCTCTGGACTTCTCTGCTGAGATCTTGCCCATGCTGTGGCAGGTAGGAGAGGGAGGTGGAAATGGGGTGGTGGGTGAAGCCGGGGACCGAGAGTGTGACCGAGTAGGTGATTATTTCATTCTGTTGGGGGAAGGAGGAAGCAATTTCCATGTGGCACTCCCTGGGTATACCTGGAGGGCGCAGCTGATGAATAGGACTCTTTGCCTTGCAGCAGGCTGAGCCCAGCAAAGCTCAAGAGAGGTTTTTTTTTATCCTGAGCTGCTCCATTAACGCAAACAGACAGCAATGCTAGCTGCTGACACCAGGGTTAATTAAATCCATCTCTCCATCAATTCTTATTCAACTATTATCGATGGTCATTAGATCAGCGACAAAGTGACAAGCAAACAGTAATAGACTCATCTTAACCCTTGTGGTGCTGGAGAAGTAGGCCAGGTGAGTGGGGAAGTGGCTTCTCTGGTGTGCTGCTCAAACTCTGCTTGCTCTCTCTAAGAGAATCAATCCCACCTTTATTTGAGGCAGTGCCCTTGGTGGGACAAGTCATCAGCCCCACTCTCTGAGAAGCACCATGCCTGTGTCCTCCTCTGTCCCTGAGGAGTACTGTGCCTACCTCCTTCTCTGTCCTTTTCCAATAGCTTCATGGCCTGAGGGTCCCTGCCCTGTTCCTCAGGTATGCTATGGTCTTATGGCACGGTGACACTGAGCCATCAAATGGGTTGGGTTGAAAGGGACCTTCAAAGGTCATCTAGTCCAACACCTCTGCAGAGAGCAGAAAGGTCTCACTTCTGCTTCCTTCTCACCATGACACAAATATGGAAGGATACTCTAAGGCAGCTGCACTTTAGAGTTTGTTTATGGGGGCAAAATATCACTCTTGTCATAAAGTGCCTCTGAACTGTGTGACAGTCATAGGGGTGATACTGCCCTTGGATAGGAGACCCACAGACGTGGGAAAAGGAGTTTCTGGATTAACTCCATCTGTGGAAAGACTACAAAGGACGAGGGAAGCAGGCTGCTTCAGCTCTTAGAAGAGCCCTTCCTTCTCACAGCAAAGCCGAGCTGATTTCCACTCCCCCCACCCCCTCAGCCCATGCCTATGTCCTGAAGGCCCTTCCAGTGCCACTCACACTTTTACAAGCAGGCTTGGGGGGAAAAGCTGCTGCTGCTGCTCTCCTCCCTCTGCCCCTCTGATTAACGGCTTAAATGAGAGCTGAAGGCTGCCCAAGGGCTGCAATACATTTTCACGCTTCCGCCGCTGCAGCCTACAAGCCAACGTCCAGCTCTCTTCAAGGTCGCTCACAACCTTCAAGTGACTTTCCAGCTTGCTCAGGGACTGCCTGTGTCCCATGGTTTTTAACTTGCAGGGAAAAGAGATGAGGTCTTACTGGGAGAGCTGGAGCTGGGGCTTCTTGGTGGTGGTTCCCATGGGGCAGATGGTGACAGTGGGTTTTGAAGTGCCTGCAGTGAGATGAAGCTGGAGTTTGGAGCCTGTGATGTGTATTTAGCCAGGACTTTTGCCTGGCCGTAGGTGCAATCTCTGCTCTTGGTGGTCCAAGCAGGTCTTTTCAAACACCTTGGAGGTCTTGCATGCAGGTTAAATGGCTGCTTGGTTAGAAAGGGTGGGAGTGAGTACCTGAGGCAACAGGGCAGAGACACTGCTGGTTTATGCAGTATTTGAGGGGAGTGTTGCAGCCCTGAGCTTTCCAGTTTCGTGCCTTCTGCATCAGCAAAGTTACAAAGTCCCACTCAGTAGCCATCTCCAGGCTGGTGAGATGGAGCTTTTGGTGGTTGTCAGCTCACAGTGGAGGCTTGCTATGTTTTTTTGACCTTGTGTGGTGCAGGTGAACAGTTACAAAAATGTATTTATTGCCAGTTTTCTCCTTCTTACAGTCATCCTTGGTTTTGTGTTGATGAAGCAGGGCTGGCTGTGCTGGAAGGGACATGATTCTACCACTCCACTCTGTTCTGGTGAGACCTCACCTGGAGTACTGTGTGCAGTTCTGCTGTCCTGAATACAGGAAGGATGTGGACCTGACTGAGGAGGTTGAGAGGAAGGTGATGAAGATAATTGAAGGGCTGGAGCATGTCTTCTACTAAGACATGCTGAATGAGTTCAGTCTGGAAAAGAGAAGGCTCTAGAATGACCTTACAGTGGCCTTCCAGCATCTGAAGGGGCCCACAAGAAAGTGGGAGAGGGACTGTTTCCAAGGGCTTGTAGCACTGGCACAGGAGGATTTGATACTAGAGCAGAGTGGATCTAGATTAGCCATTGGGAAGAAGCTCTTTACTGTGAGGGTGGTGGAACACTGGAACAGGCTGCCCAGGGAGGTGGTGGAGGCTCTGTCCCTGGAGACATTCAAGGTCAGACTTGATGGAGCTCTGAGCTACCTGCTCTAGTTGGGGATGTCCCTGCTGACTGGAGGGGAGCCAGTCTAGATGACATTAAAAGGCCCTTCCAGCCCGATACATTTTCTGATTTTCTGGAGAAGCTGCTTGAACTCCAGCCTGTACCCAGAAGGCTTTGATGTGAAGACAAGATTTTTTTTTTTTTTTTTTGAGAGTGCTGTGCCTTATGATGGCCCATCTGCTCTGCTGTGGCTGTTCCTACAGGACTGCCTGGGGTCTGCATTTCTGGAAACAGTTAAGAACTACGACGCTGGTCCCCGGCTCTTTGGTGCAGGCTGCTGCACCACCTCACCACGGGTTTGTGGGGTTCAGAGAGCTCAGCGTGCACCACAAATAGCTTTCTTTTGTGTTGCTCTTTACAGCAGCTTTTAACACCTGCAGAAGCTGCAACATGCTTGAGAGGCGAGGAAGAAAGGCTTTACGAGTCAGTAAAACCCTCCCTTGCTAGAGCTGGGAAACGGGCAGGCACGGAGCAAATGGCCAGGGACAGGGACCAAAACAAAGAGCTAGGGCGTTGCAAGGTCGGTGTGTGGCAGATGTCTGCCTCCAAACAGGGCTGGAGAAAGACCTCCTGGGTGCTGAGGGAAGAGCTTGTGTTTGCCCAGCATTGCCCTCTTGCAGGTGCCTGCGTGGATGGTGCTCCTCTGGCTTCTGGTGATAATGAGAGTGGCAGAATAGTGAGGGCAGGTAGCATCTGCCCGTGGTGGGCTAATCCTGGTCTCTGGGCATTGCCCCGTTCTTTCCTTAGAAAAGGGAGAGCTTGCTCCAGATAGGGAGTGGAGAAACAGAAACACAGCTTTTCCATAGAATGGTAAGGTTGGAAGGGACCTCAAGGATCATCTAGTTCTAACCCTCTGCCATAGGCAGGGACACCTCCCACTAGCACAGGTCACTCAAGGCCTCCTCCAACCTTGAACATCTCCAGGGAGGGAGCAGCCACAACCTCCCTGGGCAACCTGTGCCAGTGTCTCACCACCCTCACTGCAAAAAACTTCCTCCTAACATCCAGTCTAAATCTCCCCTCTGACAGTTCAAACCCATTGCCCCTTGTCCTCTCATTGCAAGACCTTGTCAATAGTCCCTCCCCAGCCTTCCTGTAGGCCCCCTTCAGATACTGGAAGGCTACTCTAAGGTCTCCTGGAAGCCTTCTCTTCTCCAGGCTGCAGAGCCCCAAATCTTGTAGCCTGTCCTCATAGCAGAACTGCTGCAGCCCTCTGAGCATCTTCATGGCCTCCTCTGGACCCGCTCCAACAGTTCCATGTCCTTCCTGTGCTGGGGACTCCAGAACTGCACACAGGACTCCAGGTGGGGTCTGAGGAGAGTAGAGTAAAGGGACAGAATCCCCTCCCTTGCCCTGCTGCCCACACTGCTCTTGCTGCAGCCCAGCACTCAGTTGCTGTCTGGGCTGCACTCACACTGCAGGCTCATGTTGAGCTTTTCATCACCCCAGACCCCCAGGTCCTTTTCCTCAGGGCTGCTCCCAGCCATTCCCTACCCAGCCTAGATTTGTGCTTGGGACTGCACTGAGCCAGGTGCAGGACTTTATACTTGGTCATGTCTGTAATGGATCTGTGAGTCTCTGATGTAATAGGACAAGATGAAACAGCCTCAGGTCATGCCAGAGAAGAGTTAGGCTGGGTATTAGGAAAAAATTCTTTGGGTATTAGGAAAAAAATCAAAAAGCTTTGGACCAGACTACCCAGGGAACTGTTGGACTCCCCATTGCTAGAGAGGTGTGAAAGTCTTGTAGATGTGATGCTGAGGGATGTGGTTTCATGGTGGATTTAGCAGTGTTGGTTAATGGTTAGAATGGATGATCTTAGAGGTCTTTTCCAACCAAAATAATTTCATATGATATTCCCCCCTGCACATATTCAGGGCAGTATTTTATCCCTGCTCTTCCTCAGTGAAGGGTACAGGATGGGCTCCTTAGGAAATGTCCTTTGTTCCTATACTGGGGGAAACAACACAGGGGGGGAAAGTTGCTTTTAGCTCCAGTGTATGTCCCTCAGGCTATGGGCAGAGCAGAGAGGGAGAACAGTTGTCCTCCTAAGCATCTCCCTTGATCCAGCAAAGTGTCCATGGCCCAGCAGGGACCCTCAGCTTTGCCACAGGGCAGCCCGGCAGAGCCTGAACACAGTGTTGGGAAAGATAAGAGCCAAGAGGGAGCAGAAACAGGGCTGGGCAAGCAAAAACCAAGAGCAGCCCTGCTCTGGGTAAGGAGGAACACAGCTCTGCTCAGCAGCTCAAACCACACACATCCATCCCTTCTCACCAAGGAAAATAATTGCCATATTCATTTATGGAAGGAAATAATTACTTCATTCATGACATGAAGTCAATTTTTGTCCTGAACCAGAGGGAGCCCTGTACTGACAGAGGGAATTTTCAGAGAGAGCAAAAAACAAGCCTGGCATTTGTACTCCTCAATTAAAGGCAAGAAGGAGCCAGCAGTGGGTTGGGTTGAGGGGTTTGGGTTTTTTTTTTAACNCCTCTCCTGGCTTTTTTTTTTTTTTTTTTGGGTCTTTTTTAGCATATCAAACCAGCTAACAGATAAAATGCTCCAGCTTCTCCTACTCAGGATGGAGGGGGAAGGTCTCCTTTAACTTGGTTAGCTGCACTGAAATGCTATGGTTCAAAAGATGCCTGTCAATAAAGAGCCTTTTTTCCCTTACCCACCCACCCAAATTTGTCACAGCAGTCTGGTGAGGACTGATGGGCAGATTGAAGAAGCCTGTTGGTGGTTTAGCAGGGCCAGGAGAGGCACAGGCAAGCACTTAACACAGGTTAAACAATTTAGGAGAATTGGAAAAGATTTATTTTATTTTTTTAAACAGAGGCTAGAAGAGCTTTCTGCCTGTGCCAGCAATGGAGTCAGGGCTGAAATCTATGCCTCAGGAAGATCAAAGGCCTGGGCTGGGATTTCAGGGTGAGCAGCACAAATTGCTGAGGGTCTCTGAAGCAAGGTGTGCTTGCTTGGATGCTGATGTGGGCCAGCAGCAGTGAGATTTCCTCCATGGGCTCCAAATGAAGGTGAGTTTTCCCACTACAGCTGGGAAGGGCGTAAGCCTGTGCAAGCTTCACTCTGTGCCTTGCTGCCCTGATTTGGGGTCTCTTAGGGAGCTGGGGCCAGGGTGCCTCACTGCTATGGGACCTGGTGTCCAGAATGTGACTGGGAGTGTGGCCACTGGGTGAAAAATGAGGCTCTAGGGAACTGCAGGGCAAGGGGAAAACACAGCCAGCATCCTGCAACAGCAAACATGCAGGCTTTCATGGATGTGTTATAAACCAGAGCCTTTGGTGTGGCTCCTGTGCTGCAAGGTAGGTGTGGGTAAGTGCTGAGCTCCTCATGGCAAAAAGCCTTCCCATGCTCCATCTGGATTGTCCCTCGCTGTGGGAAGGATGCTGGGGGCACAGCTGGCTCACCCAGGGCAGAGGGGATGGTGACATCTGCATGGGCTAATTGATGGTACATTCTGTAGGAAAGGAGGAAGCTGAAGGTGGGTGGTTCTGTAAACATATCTATTTTTCACCATCTGCACCACCATGACTGAAGCTGGTGTCAGGGGTGATATATGATAGAAAATTGATGAAACATTGATGCTGGGGGATGAATATTTCAGGAGGAGCTCTATACATTGTACAGTGCTTTTCTTCAATCTTTAAGCAGGGTTGGATAACCTTGAGAGGGGTCTTTATAAGTTTATTCTGTGGCAAGGAGGGGCAAGGAGCCAGAGGGCATTTGGGGTGTGATGCCCCCAGGGAGGAGGGAGGCCATGCCCTGGGATGAGGCTCAGGACATCCTGTTGCACAGGGCTTTCTGGCTAAACTGGCACAACAGGGAAAACCCACGAGGCTAGCACATGCTGAACCTTTCCCAGTTCCAAAAGCAAGAGCAGGATGCAAAGGTCAGACCTGGCTCCATCTTTCTACAGCCTTTGGAGAATCCCCATCCTGCAGCTCTCCTTCTGCACCAGCTGCAGCCACTTTCCAGCAGCTTGATCTTAGAATCATAGAATGGTAAGATTGGAAGGG